>CP136069.1:162224159-162820171 GCA_032622095.1 Siphonodentalium dalli | reverse complement strand
GAAATTTTGGTGATGCTAGCCCACTCTGTCTAACAATGTCACTAAATTCACCTGCTGGCAACCTCGTTCTGTAAATGACAGACACTATTTGCAGGGTTCGCGCTGCCACTTGCAATAAATTTCAGTCCAGCGCGGACCCTAACTATTTGCAGGCTTGTTGATGGTATTGAGATGGCACTCAAGGATCACTTTAACCAGTGCTTCAATGAAATGTTACATGTATTCAGTGATGTATTCACAAAAAAATTGCCATTGGAATTTTTCTCAAAACATTCACGATGATGTTTATCTGAATTTCTTCACCTGATGAGTTGAAGCTAACCTTTCTGAAGAAAATTTACTGTTCTGAGTGATTTTATAAGGGACTCGCTGTCAGAGCCTTAGTCGCCAGCCTGGGCATAGTGCGGACCCAAATACAGTCCCTAGCCTGGGCATAGCGCATGTCTAAACAGCGCTTCAGGCTCATGGAGAACCATGGTTTATCAGATCTAGATTAAATTTAATGTCGGTGATTGCTGTAAAACAATTTGTAGGTTGATTGCAAAGGTATTTTATGTTTGCTTTTCCTATTGTAGACTTCTACTTATTGTTCCATTCCATCTGAACAAATATCATGTTCTTTCTTGATGTCGCAGCCAGTGAGTTATGTGAAACTCAAGCCTGCAAATAATCTGTCATTAACAGAATGAGGTCTCCAGAGGGTGAATTTAGTAATGCTATCTTGCACAGTGGGCTAGCATCACCAAATTCACTAACAGGGGACCTCATTCTGCTTAAGCCTCATCTTCTGGGAAGTATTTATAGTCTCCAATTAACATAGTTCACGGAAGATATTTAAAAATGCATAATCGAGGTGACAAATGGGTGAAGTTCCCGAGAACATAACGCAACTTCAATCTGATTCTGGATCTCCAAGAATGAAGTTCACAGAGGGTGAATTTGGTGATGCTAGCCTGCTATGTCGAACGTCAGTAAATTCACGTGCTTTGAACCTCATTCTGCAAATGACCTACTATTTGCAGGCTTGTTGAAACTGGTATGTAGATGGCATTCAAGGATCACCAGTGGTTCAGTGAAATGTTAACATGTATTCACAAAAAAATTCACGATGATGTATATCTGAATTTCTTCACCTGATGTTGAGTTGAGCTTAACATTTCTGAAGAAAATTGACTATTCTGAGTGATTTTATGAGGGACTCGCCGTCGGTCTTCAAAATTGTCTTGCAGATGTGAATCATTTATAGCCTTAAAAATATGCCTGAACAATGTCTGCGCAGTCGGCATGCGTTGTCAAAGCAGATTGTCGATTTCCCCCCCCCCCCCCCCCCCCATAATCAGCCATATTGGAAACTTTTTTTTATTAAAGTATGAAGAATATAGTTCAGAAAATAGTTGATGGCAGAGTATTTCGTTTTGTTTTCTACTTTCTCTACTTCTTTTCCGTTGTTCTAAAGTGGTTTATGAAAAGAAATAATTATTTTATTTTGTGTGAACAAAACATTTTTTCTAAACTTTTGAAATTCATTCAGTTTCAATGTTCATCTATTGTTTGTGGTGATAAATATTTTTTTACCCTCCTGCGTCTATTTTCCAGGCTATATTGGTGTGGTCTTATCAGTAGAATGCAAAGTTGATGTTAGTTCACTTTAATCTACCATCTATGGTTTTAACTAAAAATAAAACCAACTGCTGCAGAAGAATTAAATATTTAATGCATTATTCTTTTCAGAGAGGACCGAACCTCACTAAACAAATTGGTTGAAGCTGTCAAAATAACTACAGTGAGAGGTTTGATGAGGTATGTACCTGGACATTTACTATTATTACTAAAGAAAAATATTTACGCATGGTCTTGTACCATTTGACAGTTGCACTCGGATAATAGTCATAAAATAAAAAATCGAATTTTGATGCTTTACTATTTGTTGTGGCTCTGCAACCTTCATATGATATCATGATAATAATTGGTTAATCTGTATATCCAAGTGGCGAAGAGACATTATATCTGCCTTTGCAACACAAGCCACATGAACTGATTTTAAATTTCACCCTGAGAAAATTACTATCAGAATATTGAATTTACATTAAGGAATCGAAGTTAGCCAATTATAATTAGAACATTAAAACTGGATTTTAAATGGCATTTGGTTGAAAGCAGTGAAAACTAGTACTGAATGAATTGAATTACGATAAGGTAGACCTTTCTAAACTTGAACTCTTTCCATTCATTACAGATTCGAAGGCACTGGGGTGGTGGCATTATGGGTCAAAAGACCAGGCTCGTTTAGCAAAGATCGAGAAAGTCAAGGCAAAGGAGCTTGCTCAGAAAATGGGTTAAGTCTACCCAAAATAGACTGCCACCATTAAAAAAAAAAATTGAAATACCAAACTGACTTCAACTGACTCTCTTTCCTTGGGAAGTTGTGGGGGGGGGGGGGGGGGGTTATCCTAAATTTTTCGGTGTTCCATGGCATTGAGAACTTTGGGCAGACTTGATGAGATGGATACTTGTGTGAAAGTTACCTTGATATTACACTCTTTGACTCTTTTTACATGAAAAGATCTTAAAGCCACATGGCGGTTTGCGCTCCAAAATAACCTAATATATATTCTAATTTGAATTTTTCTGGTACCAAAATAGATTATGAATACCTGAAGTATCTTTGAGCTTTGTATGTCCCAGAAACTTGCAGAAAGATGCATTGAAGTCATCAAAAAGATAATATTGAACACAAAAATCAGAATCCGAGCGAAGCATTTGTATTCATTGAAATTTTTTAAACTGAACAACGCATTTCTGTCTGGAAAAGGTATATTGCATTATCTTAACGTGAAACTATTTGAAAACTTGCTCACTGCTTTCTCTTCCATGGCACGGATGGCCTCCGTTATAGGTTATAATTTGGATACAACAGTAACGGTTCCCAAATAGTATAGTATAATGATAGTAGTATGATTGCGATATTGTCCACACTTGTGTGAGCAGTGCTTGTTTATATACAGTATGTAAATAGTGAGCAAAACGGTCGACACTGGCAATTTCTTGAGGAGAATTATTCACTGACCTGGAGCGAAATTGAGAGGCGAGTGCCATGTCGGTGTGTTGTAACAACTTGGTGGCATTTCTAACCAAAGTTCTTCAGTTGGGGGGGGGGGGGGGGTGGGAGTCCGGATGTTCATCGACAATTTCCTTCGGGAAGCCCAACAAACCCCTCATCCGATCTTCACCAAACTTCATTTGTAGTTTCAGGGTAACATGTAGATGGGAGCTGTCTAATTTTTCTTAATTTCAATGAAAAACATGGCCACCCAGCAGCAATCTTTGATTTCATTGTTGCAGCCCATTTTTATGGCTGGATCAATTTTTGTCCCCCGAAATTTCATAGGCGAGTTTATCAGACCAAAATACAGATGAAGTTCGAATATGGGTTTCCTCCGCCCATTTTTGCGATAGTTGTGGCCCTTTATTTACTCAGAATCTTGTAATTTTCTGGTTTCCGGATGATAACTTCAGTTTGTGTGATCATATCTGAACCAAATTTGGAATGTGGGTTTATCAGCTCAAAATACAGGTCAAGTTCGAATATGGGTACAATGCACCCATTTTTGCTAGAATTTTGGCACTTTTTCGACTTAGAATCCCGTCAATTTCTAGTTTTCGGATGATCACTTTAGTTTGTGTGGTATCTGTGAATCAAATTTAGTATGATAGTTTATCCACCATTTCAGGGGACACTGGTTGGATTGTTCTCGAAATTTAGTATCGGATTTAGGGTCCTTGATATTTTTTTCAGAAAAGCCGATGCCCAATGAAGCCACTTTTTCGGGGGACACTGGCCAGACGGCCTTTTATTAATTTTGCAGACACGATTGTGATCAACTGTGGATTGGAACTATCGAATTTGAACGATTTTAGATGAAAAAAACAGGGCTGTTGGCAGCCATCTTGGATTTTACTTTTTGCGCGACTAAATCTTTTGGCACACCCCTACAGACCACATCCCTCATCTGATGATCACCAAACTTCATATGCATCTTCAGGGTACCCTAGATGGCCACCAGTGGTCATCTTGGAATTTACTCTGTATGACTAAATTCTTTGGCGCACTACAGATCTCATCCGATCATCCCCCAAACTTCATATGGATCTTCAGGGTGACATCTAGTTTACTTTGCTTTATCATTCTATTCATTGATAAGCAAAAACTTAACTCTTAAGTTGAGCTACAGTGTCATTGACACTTTAATATAATTATAAGATTACGGAGTGGAATAAATTATTCAGAGCTCTTGGATTTTCGCCATGGTTTAAGGTGCAATCTTGATGTGACCACACAATTTGTATACCCAGTCCAAAATATGGAGGGGGTGCGAGTGGCGCTATACTGGATTACATGTCCATTCAAACGTCTCAAATATGGGGTTATTTGATCTCGGATGAAAATTGGCACAAGTTGGGCTTTCAAAAGAGGCTTCATTGACTTTTTCATTCAAGAGTTCTCCCATTTTTGTGTTGCTGAAAATGTTGGATTTCGGTCACTGGCAGCTCGTTATCGGATCGATGAAATTTAAAAGGGTTCATTGACGTTCACATTTCCATTCAAGAGTTGTGGGTTTTCCTTCGATACGCCATTTCTTCAGCCATGGGTTATTGGATTATGTTGAAAATGAATTGTTTAGTTTTGTTGGTTTGCATTTTCCTTTTAAGACTTGAGTTATCCCTCTTCGTTCATCTGGATTTTTTAGCTCAACTTAACTTAGTAATGTTTGAGCTATACGCCCCGTCACTGATCACAAACCTTTTGCCATGGGTTGGCACTTGGCAGACGTCTGTCAACAAATAGCATCAGCACAGATTACAGTATAAAATTTGACATGCAGATGGCCCCATCGTGGGAAGGGTTTATTCGGCCAAAAACATTGCCGCTGACAACCATTTTGGATATTAATCTTCGCATGACTAAATACTTTGGCACGCGTTTCGGGTCGTACCTTTGGTCGGAACATCGTGAAAATTGTCTTGGATGAGAACGAGTCATTTTGGCAACCACAAAAAAAGTGTTAGACTGGCACCCTGTCCCAACTCTGCTACTCGCCCGTGGGTATAGGCTAAACAGAAAGTGGAATGTTGAATTGTGTTTCCGGTTTGTTCTAAAATAGAAAAGCAAATTTCAACATCGGTACGTTTTTCTTAATTTAATAATACAAGACGCAAGTATATAACTTTGACAACTACTCAATGAAATTGAATAGAGTGTTTTCACAGGAATCGACTAGCCCCGATCAACGGCAATAAGTTAAATAGTGCGAAATCATGTTTTTGTAGCTTGGATATTTGGAAACTCCGATGTCAACAAACACCCCCGGTAACCGGTTACATCAATTTTGTGTCGGAAGTTTGCTGTCCCATGTCGCATTTTAGTAACTAAATTCGTCGGGGATATATTAACACTCGTGTTGATACCAAAATTAACACAAGGGGTCAATGTGATTTGCCTGGGTGGACCTTTTACCATAAATTGCCAAACTTTGCTATACCGTCCCATGCTCTGACAAGTTGGTCAGTCTGTACTACATTCATTTAAGGGGTTTATTATACCCCCTTTTTAGAAAAAAAAGGGGGGTATACTGTTTTGCACCTGTCCGATGTCTGTTAGTGTCATAACTTGAACAGTAGTGCTCGGATCTTAATGAAATTAGGTATGGATGTTCACTATTATGAGGACATTAAATAGAGGGTTCCATCATGTTGTTTGGATTTTCCATTCTAGAGTTATTCATCTTTGTTTATCTGGAAATAGTGGCTTTTTGGTTCGTCTGGTGTCTGTTCATGTCGTAACTTAAACAGTTGTGCTGGGATCTCAACCAAATTTGGTGTGGATGTTCACAACTATGAGGACATTAAAAAGAGGGTTCCATCGTTTTGTTCGGATTTTCCAATCTAGAGTTATTCATCTTTGTTCATCTGGAAATGTTGGCTTTTTTGGTCCGTCTGGTGTCTGTTCATGTTGTAACTTCAACTGTTGTGCTGGGATCTCGATGGAATTTGGTATAGATGTTCACTGCTATGAGGACATTCAATAGGGGGTTCCTTTGTTCTGTTCTGCTTTTCCATTCTAGAGTAATTCATCTTTGTTTATCTGGAAATGTTGGCTGTTTGATCCATCCGATGTCTATTCAGCTCATAACTTAAACAGTAATGCTCGGATCTCGATGAAATTTTGTATGGATGTTCACCACTATGAGGACATTTAATGGCACATTCAAATGTTTGTTTTGGTTTTTTGTTCTATAGTTATTCATCTTTGTTTATATGAAAATGCTGATTTCTGGGTCCATATGTCTGAGTATAGCCATCATAAGTTATAGATATGCCCACACGAGGGGGTATGCACCGGACGACAGTCCATCTCTTGTTTACATTAGTATAAACATATTTTATTCCAATCAAAATAATAACATATATAAACATTTTACAGGAGTATAGAATAATATAAATTCGATTGATTGGAAAGGGGATTAAACAAGACCAAGGGCTTTTATTAAGTTTGCTCCCCTTTTGTTTCGCGCCCGCTCTTCATTAAGTGTAGAGAGGGGGTCGGACGGGAAGGAATGAAAATATCATAATTATAGTAATGATGTCGTTAGAAGCAGGGAGAGAGATTGTGAACGAGAGAGAGAGATAAAAGGGATGAGTTACTGTATTTACATTACTGATACTAACGGGTATCTCCTTCACACAGATATGTCAATATAAGTAGATGACTATAGTTTTATTTTTTGTTCCAAATAAGTTTTGTGAGGTACTAATAATCACACACCCCTCTCGTGCACGGTTACATCAACATTGAAGAAGTTTGCTGCCTCATATCTGATTTTTTTATTTCGATGTTTCGGCTATATTAGTGTGGTCATTTTAGTACCAAAATCATCTATATGAGGCAGATATATCTTGTTTGCGTGAGGTGTTTTGTGTCAAACGGGAAAATTTTATAACTGTAAAAACACGTTACACGGGCCTTAGTGGAGATTACATTAAGCTACATTTATGGCATGTTGCATATGAGACATGAGGTGAAAACTTCCTTCCCGACACCCTTTGGAAAGAAGCTTCGAGAAATGTAAAATTGAAATAAATAAACTTTTCGTGATGTAACTAAGATATTTAAGCCTAGATCATTGTGTGCATGGAACAAGAGCAAGCAAATGTCTCAAATATTAACGTGACTATCAATGGCTTGAAAATGACTCGTCAGTGCATCCAACTAATCAGTGAATTATTTGCATGTATTTGCATGTGTATCAATTCAGATTATCTGTTACTAGTACTCTCACAACAAGTAAAGTATTAAAGTCCAGCATAGTGACTGCCAAAAGCATTTAGTATAATTGAAGTTGATCCACTAGACCAACAAAAGTGGTATGGAATAATGCTAGATAATGGGCTGGTTGACCGACTAATCATGAAATAGTTAGAAATTATGGAATTGTGTGTATAATGCATAATGACGTAGGTTTGCAGTTATCAGCAATTTATAGAATAATATTTCCAATTGAAGCCTGCTAAATGTCCTCTTTATGTATTTATTTTCAAAATATGTCAACTCTAGTTGAATTGGAGCTTAACAAATAATATTTCATCATTATCATGGATATGTCATGTCTACAAAATTGTCAACAATGACCCGAAAGTGAAGATTGAGTTCACTGTCCTGAGTTGTTGTCAGCTTAAAATGTATTTCAGCCAAAATAGCCAATACACATGTTTGGATCATGTAATAGCTTGCAGGGGAAACTGATATCTCAATGGATATGCTGGGAAATTTATAATTTGTAAATTGGATGCATAAACCTTTCAGTGAAAAACAATAATAGCAGTTCTTTTTGTTTGAAGTGTTCCATTTTATAAGTTATACCTTATACCTTATAGAGTAAGTTATACCAGTGTTTTGTGTGCACCTTTCAGATTTTGGTGGGTTAGTACTGTATTTGTCCACTTCCATCGATTCATTAGAATTTCCATTAGCAGTGTCCAATTTGACCACCCAGGTAGACCTAGAATATTCTCATGACACACTCACCTGGAAACTCCAATACATGATTGCATGTGTGTGTGTGTACATGTACCGGTATGTGGTACTGCCTATCAGCCAGTTTAAAAAACAAATCTTAATTAAACTTTTTTTCAATTAAATCAGTTTCTGAAACATGGTAAACTGTCACTTGAACTAGAGCAGATAACTTTCTAGTCATATGAGTGATATCAGTAGGGTTTTATGTGGTTTTAGACCAAAATTAGTTAAATTTTGGGGGTGGGTGACCAAACATTTGAGTAAAAAAATGCTTTTTTGCAGGTTGGGGGTGGTGGTTTCCCGAAAATGCCAGATGTAAAACACGGCATACCTTCCTGCAAATTTTATATTATAATATACATGTAATATTAAATCAATTGTACTGGGATAATGCGTGATGAAATTCAACCACTGGGAATCTCAATTTTCAAATGTCAGGCTGCTTATTTTCTGGCTTGGTACATGAGCTGCTCTGGTCAATATTAATTCAATACAAAATGTTGATTTAAATACATTAAGTTCTAGTATAATTGATTAAAGGCACATCTCGTGAACAGGTATATACAATTTCCATGGTCATAAAAAGGGAATTAGGCGTCCTTGGGGCCTTGCTTCCCTCCTATGGTGTACTTGTTGACATAAAATTGGGTAAAAACCCCTATTTTCATATCATCAGCATCCCTCTCCCTTGAATGTGTGTCTCAAACCGGAGCTGTAAAAAAAATTCAGTAAAGGCCTACTAAATGGACATCTCCTGCACAGGTATATAGCATGTCCATGGTCACAAAAAGGGAATTCGTGGTTACTTCTTCCCTCATATGGTGGGCCTACATGTATATAGACTTGAAGAATATGTCTCCACCCTGGAGCTCTAGTATATTTGATTAAAGGGACGTCTCCTACACAGATATATACAATTTCCATGGTTATCGATCTAGATCAAAACGGTCAAGGGAATTTTCAACACCGACCCGACAAACACCTCTACAGTACCAGGATTCAAAGCACCACAATTTTATGGCTAGATTAATAGGCTATATACGATCTATTTTATCTCATGTAAAGTAAAAAAAATTTAAATTCATAGGACATGTACTGGCATCTGGCGAGTACAATTGAATTAATATATTAATATTATCTATTATATATTTTGAAAGATCTGTGTGTGTGTGTAATCGATGAACTCGAAAACGACCGACCCGATTTCGATGAAACTTGGTACGTGGGGGTATTTTCGGCCGGGGGTTAACATATGCCTATTGATTTGCCCGTGCGACGTGACCTTGACCTTCAAAACTCGTATCTCGGGATCCGCAGTGCTATCACGCCGGATTTAGCACTGCGATGCAGGGAGGATAACTCTATATTCATACGTCGACGAACGTTAGCAATTTGCAGGCATGCAATTACGCATCGTGTATTTTTCCCAAAATTATAACATTTACAATATATATTGTCAATTTGCAGGCTATTAAAAATCGTGCATCTATCCCAAAATATATCATTTATTACAATTTCTGATATATAAATTTTGTTACAGCTAATATTCTTAGGTCTATTGTCGATAGATTTATTTTTTGTATATTCACACCACGCATAGGCTCCGCGGGTCTGGAATCTCATCCAAGAATCCATTTAGCTGAAATGATACTTCGTTGTTGCGAAATGGAATCTACCGGTGGCCCCAAGCCGTCAATGTCAACAACATCGAAATTGTTCAACTTTGACTGCGAGAAAATAATTAGTTAAAATTTACCACACAATGCTAATTTATCTTTACGTTGAAGCTTGATAATTAATGAGCGTGTGTATATGAGGCGCGTTTACATACTTTAGTGGAAATCAAATCGGGTAAAACTGGCGGATTTTTACGGACGAAATTTGATACATAGGGTATCTCGGTATCCGCTGGGCCGATTTCCCGGTATCCGCTTGCCCAATTTCCACCATTTTTGGGGTGTTGGTGTTGGAAAATTGCCAGACGGATTTTGACAAAATTTGATACTTAGTGGACCATAGTGGTAATTGTTTTCAGGGAGTGTTTTGGACGGGTCAAATCGTGACCCCACCTGACCTTGACCTTCAAAATGGTCAATTCAATGTCAAAGCCCGGACGAAGTCGGGTCACCTTCTAGTCTATTATATATTTTGGAAGATCTGTGTGTGTTCGCGATGGGCACGGACACGTAATTCGACCCGGGAACGAACATGGGCCCGTCCATTTGTCCGTGCGGCGTCACCTTGACCTTCAAAACTCATATCTCGGGATCCGCAGTGCTATCACGCCGGATTTAGCACTGCGATGCAGGGAGGATAACTCTATATTCATACGTCGACGAACGTAAGCGTTTTGCAGGCAATTGCGCATCGTGTATTTTTCCCAAAATTATAACATTTACAATATATATTGTCAATTTGCAGGCTATTAAAAATCGTGCATCTATCCCAAAATATATCATTTATTACAATTTCTGATATATAAAATTTGTTACAGCTAATATTCTTAGGTCTATTGTCGATAGATTTATTTTTTGTATATTCACACCACGCATAGGCTCAAGCTGGGCCAATTTCCACCATTTTTGGGGTGTTGGTAAACTGCCAGACGGATTTTGACGAAATTTAATACTTAGTGGTAATTGTTTCCAGGGAGTGTTTTGGACGGGTCAAACCGTGACCCCACCTGACCTTGACCTTCAAAATGGTCAATTCAATGTCAAAGCCCGGACGAAGTCGGGTCACCTTCTAGTAATATATATATATATATAATATTATAATAATTTCTCATAATAATCATGCAATCTAAAGCTCATATTTTAGAACACCAGCGGTCTCCAGTCAGATTCGAACTGACAATCCCCTCAGTGTAAACTGAGGTGCACTCACCAATGTGCTGTAGAAACTGATATAAAGCTGGCATTAAAAAACAACAAATTTGAGTAGAAACCCCCGGCCAGTGCATGTACTAATATAGATCATGCCATGAACCTCTACTAATGCTAACGCCCGCTACGGGCGTTAGCATTAGTAGAGGTTCATGGCATGATCTAGTACTAATACTATGAACATTTTTTTTATATTTTCTTTACATGTGACAAAATAGATCATATATACCGGTAGCTTATAAAACAAACCATAAAATTGTGGCGCTTTGAATCCTGTACAAGTAGAGGTATTTGTCGGGTCGGTGTTGAAAATTCCCTTGAGCGTTTTGATCTACATGTAGACATTGATGACGGCGCCGGCTTATTTTCATCATTCGGTATAAAACTTGGTATTCGCTCCATTCTAAATGAAATTAATAAAAATTGATTACACACAAGAAAGACATTCTTAATTTTAACTGTATCATTGCAAAAAAATCAACATATGCATCATGATTGATTGACCTTTCATTAGTTTCAAGTTTCATAAACAGCAATAGTCACAAAATGTCACAGAAAAAATGAACCCATCGGCCCATCGTGGAATTTTTGGTGTCAAAATAATGGTCTGAGTGTTGCCAATAAATCAACATCTAAATATACATTATGGGCCAGCAACTGTTTCGCCTATGAATAAAAAACAAAACCCACATGCTTGAAACGCATGAGTCGAAAACAGATAACTGGTCACAATTAAACACGCGTTTCATATCATTCCCGAAATCAATAAACACTGTCACTGTTGTATATTGAAACACTAATGGTGTAACTTATTGATTATCGATGTAAATAGATGCAATCAAATATAAATTGTAGATAAAAATGATGATCTTACCGTAGCAATAATAATCGTAAATAAATTCGCAATCGAAAACATCACGTGACAACCGCATCTCATGAATATATTCATGAGCTTAGCCAAAACCAGGCCTCAAATACGTTTGCTGGCCTGGGTACTAGGCTAAAAAAGTGTCTGTTAGTGGCCATCTTGGATTTCAAAATAAAGTCCAGTGGCACGGGACACATGCCGGAGTGATCGTCTGATAATCATGGAATTTGTCGTGGATGTTATTATTGATATGCAGATGGATACTAGTCATTTTGGGGTATTCAGCTATAAAATTACAGACTGGATCAGCCTCTCCTTGGATATTAGGTGAGAATAAACGCTACACAAAATGCCTGGGTGTGGTTTCTGAACATTGTCTCCCGCTGAAAAGAGTATGATTTTAACCCAATGATAACTCGTTAACACACTACTGATAAGCATCATGTGAGCTACAATACTTCATGAACGTATGCATATTGGCCAACTGTCGTAAGAGCCACTAACAGTCGAGAAAACGGCGATCTAAGGGGTGTCATCTAATTTTATAACTGGGGTTTCCACAGCATTGTTGTCATCTACTTTACGGCGGTTTTTGTGCGACTTGTGGTCCCCTCAGATGGCAGTTTTCTCGACTATTAGTGGCTCTTATGACAGTTGGCCAATATCAATACGTTCATGAATTATTGCAGCTCACATGAGGCTCATCAGTGGGGTGTTAACGTGTTATCATTGTGTTAAAATAAGGCTGTTTTCAGTGGGAGACAATGTTCAGAAACTATACCCAGGCATTTTGTGCAGCGTTTTTCTCAGACATAGAAACTAAGGGAGGGGCGAAGAAGCGTGCGTATGTTGGCCCTAATATCACCCCACATGACTGGACCGTTTATTGCAACAAAGATGATAATTACCTGTCCATGTGACTGTTTGCGTCTCGATCGCTCGAAAAAAAATCGCCACAGCATCCGTACACTCCAGCACGGCGACATACACCCGCCACAGCGCAGAACGATTGGTCGGTGTGTCCCATCCATTGAGAAAGTACAAAGACGAGTGTATCCGTAACCAACATTCTTGATGAACTGGAACTAACATCACTCCCAAGAAAGACGCCGGGAGATAAGACTGACCCAGTTCCACAATATTGTGAAGGGAATGGTGCCAGCTCTTGGTGTGCATGACTTCCAGACTCCAAAAAAAAAGGTGAAAGATAACTGCAACAAATTTCTCGGACTAAATCCCCACCAACATAGTCGAAAAGGAGGTTTGTAATACTAAATGGCCGTACTGACTCCGGCGTACTAGCTGTGACCAGTACAGCCACTCCTTATTCGTAAAAACGTCAATTGACTGGAACCAACTTGAGGATTATGTTATGTGCGCCAGCGATTCGGAGGAATTCGTAATGCTCTAGTAGCTCATGGTGGTGTTGTATGCAAATGTATGTCCAGAGCTAAACTATTCATGAATCCACTAATTGAAGGTCCAGGAACAATATTTGGTTGGTAACACATTTCCCATTGCGGGCGAAATGGCCACGCCCTTTTTGCGCGAAGTACTACCATCCGCCGTGACTATATCTCCAGAACCGTTGGACATAGGAGGTTGCCTGGTGTTATGCCAACATCCGTTGCTTCATACACATACTGTAGTGAATCTGGCTTGGTGACTGCAGGAGTTGGGGGGGGGGGCTTGCAACCACACCGTACACTGCATATGTGCTCGCTTTATGTGTTCTTGTATCGTTGGTGAACAGCATACAAGCTGGTTGAAGTCCAGTTCTTTCTTGGAGTTGTGGTATTGCTCCCATCGATATTCATCGAAAGTGGTACAGTAGATCTTCTTGAATCCCGACACAAGGAACTTTTCAGCATTGCTTGTCATCTGTGGTGACAGGTCTACACCAAACCCTTCCAGTAGGGAGAGATCCGTGGACGCTTTCAGGCCAGACACCTGTGGACCCACCTTGCTGGTACTGTCGCAACCGATGAGAGCATGAATGGCTGGGAGACATGACACCAAACCGTTGTCCAGTTGATCAACCAACAGGTGGACTGGTACAGTTTTCTTTGTTTTCCGGTTACCAAGCTTCATGTACAGCTTTTGTAGTTGCCAGGTTTTGTTGAAGTGGAAGATAAGGTTGACAAAGACATATGTGTCAGGTGAGTCAACCAAGACTGATTGAACCCTGTGTTTCACAACACCATCATTAATATGGAACATGATTCTGCCGTCGGCTTCTTCTTGGTTGCTTGAGAGCTCTGTGATCTGTGTTTCAGTGCCAGCTAACAGTTTCCTGCATTCACCCCCATATACTCCTCCAAAGAAGATCTCCTTGTCCGACTCGACATTCTGCAGCATCCACTTGAAGACACACTCATGCGACCGAACTTGGTTAAACATTGAGCTCCAGAACATATCAAGATCGATCAGGGGGGGGGGTCGGAAAAAAATTTCAGGCACGGATGGCATTTTTTCCCTTTCGATAATTTTTTGTACCCACCCACCCCCACCGCCAATTTTTTTTCCGTTTTCGGCAGTTTTTTGACCCCCCCCTTTTAACACTAAAACAGAGATTTGCGGGGGGGGGGATTCACTGTAAACAGCTGTATATGAATTTCTGTGCATACTATTTATCATGGATGTTAACATGGACATGTAAATAGGAATGAGTCATTTTGAGGTCATTCGGCCAAAAAAACATGGCTGCCAGCGGCCATCTTGGATTTCAAAATTTGCAACAAAATACAACACGATAACTGCCTGCAGTCAGTTTACAGTTAGAATTACATTATTTCTCTCATTTAAGTGGGTTTGAAGCCCAACTCATTGCCAAAACACTAAAAAACAAGCAGGAATTTTTGTTTTTAGTTGCGGAAAAAATTGCTTGTTCACTGGGGGTAAGCTGCTCCGTGGGAAGCGGTTCGCTTGTGATAAAAGCTCCAGTGCGCAGTTTACAATGCGACGGTGCGTCTGTGATTATTTTGTGAAAAAGGAAACTGAAGTATTCAAAATGGTACGTATTATCTCTATAAACAGCATTATTCTATGGAACGTCGGTCACAAATGACCAACATGCTTCAACTGTGATTTATATATCGCATTTATTCGAACACATTTCCATACCATGCAGAACCAGCTGATTTATCACTTCAAAAACGGATTGTGTAACGAGAAAATTCTTAATAACATGATATTTTGTGTATGAAAACGAAATAATCTGAATAATGTCCCGTATCAATTGCTATAACAAACATCTCCGCCATGCGATTGTTGTTGGCGTTGGTGTCTCAAACAACTAAATACTGAGAAAAATGCATTTTAACACCACCACTTGGACGCTCCAGTTCGTATTTCGATAAGCGCCAGCGCGTAGACCGCCGGGACTGGAGGGCCCCAGTGCGCATTTAAAAAGAGATTTAGGGAATTGCAGAGGTGAAAACGATCGAAACAAGTTCGTATTTATTACTTCAATCACATTGGCATTATTGGAGCCTAAAACATGACAATTATCGTGTGGTGTTTCCGTGAATTATCAGTTATATACCAATAGTATATCCTATTATATACTCCAATCGATATGTATTTGAATGTACATGCAGTCCTGTGTGATTCACATGTTATTGTACGGATATAATTACAACTATTCGTTTGTTGTCAGCCTAATTGATTTCGAATAGTGGGTTGATCATGTATGCACATTACGATGTGGGAGATTGACCATGGCATGCATGTATTCGCATAATTAATCTTGCAAAATAATTGTTGATATGCGGCTTGTGTAAGGGTGGATACACACATGCATGTAATGTCTGTATGTAAAATACATGTATTTTACATGGCCACACCAATAATTGACAAAATTAATCACCTGCGCGCGAGAGTTCAATTTCACCAGTGAGTAGTTATAAGCCATTATCAAACAAACTGCCATCAAGAAATTTCAGGCCAGTCATAAACATGTCTTCTTTCATGGATGCCGAAATGAGTAATTCTTGTCTGATATATGTTGCTGTTTTTCACGAGTTATAATTCATTTCGAAAAGTGGATTAGAGCCGGTGGATTTTATACTTGATTTGTTTCTGTAATTTCTTGGAAACAGGGTCATCCAAAACAAAAATAAAATATGCAGAATTCTTTTATAGGATGATACCGGCTTGTTGAGATTTCTCTGATAATTTGAGAGCGAGCTCATGTGATAACATTAATTCAATTGGGATTGCAAATATTCAGTATAGCGCCAAAACATAATGCAGGTACAGCGTTGAAATTAAGAGTGACCCCCCCCCCCATTTATATATATGTTTCTCAAGCCAAAGGTTGAACAAGCTCATAACTGTCACAAGCTTGAATTATAACATTTTCGACCATAATCCATGATTGGGGGAGGGGCTGGTTCTCGAAAGCTTCCAATAACTAAGGGAGTTAATTGAATGTATCAGCCGGGATTATCTGGGCAATAATTACAATATAATGTTTTACTTAAATATTCCATAGTTGTAAATTTTTCGTATACATGTATAACTGTATAACACAAGAGAGGAAAGGTGACGTAGTTGGGAACTCGTAGCTATATAGGCAACCCTTTCGCCGAATGAAGACAAACAGCAACACCATGCATTCAAATTTAAAGCTGTATAATATTTTCATAGTTATATGAATAGCATAAATTGCTGCATATTAGAATAATCACTCGTAGAAAACAGACACGACAGACATGACTACGATATTTATCAAGCAGGGTGTCAGGACTCGGGGTGCTGCATGCACACCCCGTCGAGGAAATATGCAATGGTGAATTCGGTAGCTTCTGGGATAATATAGCTCCCCGTGCATGTTGGGGTCATAGCCCCATGTATTGGGGAAGAGGCCATCACTGGTATTAACATCAATAGAATACTGACAATGATTTAAACAGAACGTCGACCATTTGAGTTATCGCGCGAATAATTATTTTAAGCGGCCTGACGACTTTGTCCCAGTCAACGGCTCTTCAGAGGTTCAGAGTTTAACTCACTGTGGTCAAACACAGTCGCAATGATTGGGTTGTCAGCGGACACATATTACACGGTGTGTATGATCCATGTAAAACGCCAAATACACGATATTTACAGGGATTACATGCATGTGTGTATCCACCCTTAGTCATAACACAATATGGATGTGCCATTATATATAAATGGCACGAAAACGGCATGAATGACCTATTAAAGGCAGACAATCCGATCAGGTGGTCCCCGTATAATCAGATTCCAACAACAACAACAATAACAACAACAACATTTTTCAAAAGACGCTTTAGTTATTAAAATCAACTAATTGCAAAAAATAATGCCAAATACATGCAATTATGGATGCATTTTAATATCTTTTCAGAAAGGTCCATTAAGATCATTGAATCCTCCATTGACCCTTCCATACCCGCATACATCTGAAATGACAATAATGAAATAATAAGCGCAAGATAATCAGGTATAATTGTGGGTAGAGTGTCTTCATTGCGGGTGGGCAATATTGGGCAAATCAATTTGCAATACGGGTCCAGGAATTTTTTGTTTTAATTTATCATATTATTTTCTCAAAATACTATAATAAATTAAAAACATATATATTCCCGGACCCCTGTGATTTGCACTCCACCCGGAGTTGAAAGACATTTATATTTACAACATATATTTCAGATACTTTCAAATATATGGGGGTATATCGTTGGAGTTCCAACCAGTTACAAACCTGTTTCAGGTAACAGTCAGAATATTCAAGCTCAAGAGTGTGCAAAAGGGGGAAAGTCTTAAGTTGAGATAAAAATGTGCTCCAAAGTGGGGGTACAGTTGGAAATTCGAAGTTTGACACCCACCCAAACCAAGACCCTCTAGTCACTTCCCTGACACTCCCAATCCTGCATCAAGGTGTGAGCTTTCACTGAAGCAACATAGCGATACCAGTTCAACGTATTCCCAACTAAAATAAATGTCTAATAATCATAATTACGAAGCCATATCACCACAAAACACATGGTGTTATGGTTCTGCGAAGAATGCACTGCAAATGATATGAATATAATTATTATATTATAGTAATTATATATACTAATGTCTAATTATCGTAATTACATTCGTATCATTTGTATTACATTCTTAATTGTCATAATTACATTCGTATTCGGATATTTATGTTATAAATGATATATAATATATTAAATTACAACATAAAACACAAGCTAATTGAAGAAAATGACTCTGAGGAAAGCACACACCACCTTCTGTAGTTTTCGGTTGTCAGAATGTTGATTATCCTGCCAAAATAAGTCAATTACGATGCCATGACACCTACGCACTGGCGCTTTATTTCATCACAAGCGCACACGATGTGTAACCTGTTATCGCAATGGCACTGGGGCTTTTTGTCATGATTTGCAAGCTTTCTGGCATTGTTGTAAATGAGCAGAATACATCGACACGGATTGGGGATTACTAGATGACGTATCAGCTTTATTGTTCAATATTGTTCACGCTCAAATAAGCTTTTAAATACGGTCTATTTACCCGGTTACTTTCGGTAGTTTCCCCATAGTAAATGCGTAGGGAATACTTTTCAGCAATGCTAAACTGGGAAAAGGAGGGTATTGTGAGCAAAGATGTGACAAAACGTCCCTGATTCTGTTATAAATGTTATCGTAGAAGGGAGCAGCAGTGGAAATTCTTTTCTATTCCTTACCTTCAATCTGTGTTCTTTGAATGTTGTAAATAAAATAACTTCTTCTGACCGGATGCGCATTGGAGCTTCGCTCATGCGCACTGGAGCTTTTATCACAAGCGAACCGCTTCCCACGGAGCAGCTTACCCCCAGTGTTGTTGGTGGCTTTGACCACCCACCCACCCCGATATTTTTTTCACCCCCCCCCCCCCTGGATCGACAGGGATTTTCTGATTGTCAGACCTAATGGTGATAGTGATTTGTTCTGAAGAACTTCTGTGTGCCCGTTCCATTTGCTTGATTGATGATTTTTGATAAACAGAAAAAATATTGTCTATTCTTGTGGACGCGGAGCCTGTAGCAAGAATGCTGTTGGAAAGACTCTCAGCCAATTCCCCGAATGTGTGAAGGCCCATCTTTTTCATCGGTAGTTTACGCACACAGAATGTAAAGAGTGACGCTTAGATGACAATAGTGGACTCCATGGCACTTGTGCGTAAGCAGCGTAAACTACCGATGAAAAAGATGGGCCTGCACAGTTACGGCAATTAATATTAATAAAAGCAACTATATGCTCATACACCCACCGAATAATGACAAAAAATGGAATACTTTGAAAATAAAGTTAAATCACAATGAATTGAATCGAATAGGGAATCTTGGGCACGAATCCTCAAAAAATTTTTTAGGTATCCATATTGATGAGAACTTGACGTTCAAAAAGCACGTATCCATAATCTGCTCTAAAATATCACATGCAATATATTGTATCAATAAGGTGAAACATTTTTTCCCGAGTAAAGCGTTGAAAACTTTGTACTATGCATTGATTCAAAGCCAATTAGTTTACGGTATCCAAATATGGGGACATGTTCCAGAAGTCAAGAAAAATTTTCTATTACAAAAACGAGCCATGCGTATAATATGCAATAAGAAGTATAGGAGTCACACAGACCCACTCTTTAAAAAAGAAAATATCTTGAAAATATATGACTTACACACCATCAATTCTACAATGTTCGTGCATGACTGGTATTATGACCGTCTGCCGGCTTCTTTTAAAATGATGTACAACAAACGAGCAAAATCAACTCCAAGACACCCTAATCCCCTGCTACTAGAAAAACCTAGAACCAAATATTCTGGAAGATTACCACACCACGCCTTCCCCACAATATGGAACAACCTTGAAGCTGAATACACATGCATACAAAGCAGGCATATATTGAAGAAACGCTTACAGACAAAAATACTTGGTAATTATCTAAAAAATGTACGCTGTAAAAACACAGGATGTCCCGACTGTACCGATACATAATACGAATACTTATATTAAAATAAACACCATGTATACACATAGTTCTATTCGGTAGCACAATCATAGTTCTACTCTACCACTTTTATTTCCACCACCGCGTCCTCGACCTCGACCTGACGGTATACAGAGGCGGACTGGGCCAAGAAACCGGCCCGGGAAATTAATATAATACCGGCCCATCTGTTTGCGGGGGGGGGGGGGGGGCGTCCACAGTCCACCTTGGAAAATTCCAACTGCACCCCCCCCTTGAATCAGAATCAGACCAAATACATATTTTTGCATAATTCCATTTGCACCCCCCCCCCCCCCCCCCCCCCCTTGAATCAGATGCAGACCAAATACATGTTTTTGCATAATTCCATTTGCACATCTGGTCTAATATCCTATATATTCATAAACCATGGTTCTATATATTCCCGGTATGAGACCATTCAGATATTTTTACCTGAAAAATTGCATAAAATCTAACATCTAGCGGTCTAACTCCAGACAAATGCACACGGCTACGGACAAGAGACCAGGACACACCGGGCTGTTCATGGTTGTTCGGCCCGGGGTGAGAACATTTTGAAAACTATACAAGAAAATCTCGAATCCGATAAACTAGACTGGCATCAACTGAAGCGTTCCTATTTTCTTGTAAATTTCAATTGGGGGAGGGGTGCGTAAGAATTTTTTTGGGATTTACAGCTGGGAGTTACCGTTAAAATCTCGAGATTAATGGGGTCTTTACGTGGTGTTATATGATGCCGACAAGTTCATTTAATGTCAAAATTATGATTAGCCAATTCGGCTGGTTAAACAACACATGTGGCGGCCCACGTCCGGAATTTTCCCGGTCTCCCGATCGGCCATGCAGTCCGCCTCTGCCCTCATGAATTTATGTGAGAAGTGTACCATCTTATTGGATACACGGCTGGTTAGACAACACATGTGGCGGCCCACGTCGGTTTCATTTGCGGCCCAAGTTGTGGTTGGGTGGCCCAACCACATATACCCCCCCCCCCCCAACCGTAAAAAAACCCCTCGGATTCTCGCTTGATAGAAAATCACGTGGAATCAGAATTTTTCCGGCCTCCGGCCCATCGGGAAATTTCCCGGTCTCCCGATCGGCCAGTCCGCCTCTGACTGTACACACACACATAATTATCACATTTAGTTAACATTCTCCCTTAAACCTCACTCAACAAAAAGCCCTTCCGGCGAATCATATAAATTCATATTTATTTTTATTGTTACTATAAAAGATGCATAATCTCTCCCCAGAATCCTATGAATCAATGAGTATGAAATAATAATTCTGAGTCGGATGAGACACCGTGATGAGCTTGTGTTCTGAGATTTCATCATGAGAACTTCTCTATAATCTGAATACCAATTTCTCAATCTTCGTTTGAAACTAAGACATGCAGAAACTTCTCATACTTTAGAACATGTGACAAGAACGTAACGTTTCCGGGGAGAGATAAAACGATATAGTGATCACTCGTCTGGACTGGCTCACAAACATATAAACACTTTTGTAAAAAAAATGCCCTGAACATTTTGTCTTATATTATTTGTTATATATACGATTATTAGTCTGTACGTCTACGTGGATATGAATATGAATAATACTCACGCTATCTGATAAATTATTTGTATAATGATATTTGTTATGGGAGAAACAGGAAGACAGCCCGGTAGGGCTATGGTTACCCCAGCAATATAATGAATTATTCTAGTTATATGTTAATTTATTGTACTATTCATATGTGTATTGTAAATAAAAATATCCTATCCTATCCTATCAGAAACATTACAGATACAGATAAAACATGCATGGCCGCTGGCTGAGAATTTGTGTTTGAGCTGTACATTTCTTTTCTTTTTTTTGAATCAGGCATAAAGCGCCCATATATTATATCACAATTTAGCATACATATGTTACATTATAATAGAGATTATATTAAAGGGGTACTGTACACAAAGATAGGCGATTTTTTTATTTACTCCCATTGAAATAACTTTCAAGTTAGATTGTGTTCGTGTTATATGAGTTTCGTATAAACCTAATTTAGCGAAGAAATATTGATCTTGGAAACAAAAATATTACGATTTCAAACTACGCGCCATGTTTTTGACCTTCACCGGAGAAGACGCAGGTCGCCGGAAGTTCATTGCTCACAGCTTCGATTGATGCATTCAATCTCTTCCATCGAACAATCTCGCTCCCTATAAAATACTTGACGCTTTATGACTCTTGTTTCTTTCTCATTTTTTTCCGAATCGGTTATAACGGGCTTTCTTTTGCAGGTAACATGTTTTGTTTGCAACTCAATAATGTTCGCGAACGGCCGTCGATAAAAGACACGCAACATATGCGATTTCAAGAACGGTAACTCGTAATGGCATAATTCTCCATTTTATGACTCCAGCCATAAATGAATTTATATTAAATAATTAAATTTTACTTTTACGATAGCATGTTAACCGGAACGTTTTCAGTAGACATCGTCGACTCAAATTAGTTATTTTATAATATAATATTCATATTAGATCGCTATTGTCACCGGGAATTTATTGAAATTGGGGTACAGTACCCCTTTAAAGATTACATATAAAGTAGATTATTCCAATGACGAAATAAGTATGAGCTGAATAACAAATCAGAATTATAAATGGCATATAGTATCTTATTTGTAGAATTAGACGTTCTCTCTCGGAACCCATACACACCCTTGCGCACTAACACTGAAATCGAACACATTCTGTCATTCACAAACATTCCACTGGCACTGCACGCTCTTTCATATCCCATTAACTTCCTATATGCATTATTAAAACATACTGTTAACTTATTAAAACAACGTTTGGTGTAATTCACCCAAAGGTGAGCACAGTATAGAGGAGATACAAACATGTGAAATAAGTACATTTTAACATGAGAAGAACATTTGTAGAATTTCCTGATCAGAATATTTAACCGGGAACAAATTGATCTGTATTGGCGCATTATATCATTGTCATCAGAAAGATCGCTGTTGAGAATATGTCCCAGATATTTGAACGTGGAAACGAATTTAATTTCATTTCCTACCAGAAAGAGTTTCGGAAATGTCCTAATGGGTAGGGATTTTGGGATAAAGGCCATCCCCTGGGTCTTCTTTGCATTGTATGCCAAATCAATATTATAGGCTTCTTCGCATATTCTCAACAGACTTCTCAATCCCTCTAACGAGGGGGCAATAAGGCACATATCATCAGCATAACATAAATGATTGATGGTCTCCCCACCAACAACACAACCGACATTGCATGCATTCGGTCTCTCGCTGGTCGAGTTTGTATATACATTGAATAAGTAGGGACTCAAAATAATGCCTTGTATAACGCCACTATTAGGTTTGAAGCCAGTTGAGAAACATTGTCCCCAGCGCACGTTATATGTTTGGTTATGAAACCAATCATTAAGAATTCTGGTGAGTTCAGGTGGTACAGATCTCTGATCCAGGATTTCCAGCAGCGTTTTGTGGTTTACCCGATCAAACGCCTTGCTAGCGTCAAGAAAACACACGACAACTGGTGTGTCTTTGGAAATATAATGTCGAATTACCTCCTTTAATGCAAACACACATCCATCTGTTGAATGGCCTTTCTTAAAACCAAACTGATTGGCTGTTGTATATAAACAATCAGAACACTTGGTGAGCAGAATCATTTCCAGCACCTTTGAGATTGTAGATGACAATGCAATTGGGCGATAGTTTTCTTTGTCGGAAATATTACCTGTTTTGTTTTTCAGTACAGGTACCAGAGTCACTTTCAGCATATCTGGTGGAAGGTGACCATGTTTCAACATCGCGTTGAATAACAACTGTAGGCAGCCTTTAATATACTCATCGCACAGTTTTAGATGAAATGCCGTGATATCGTCTGACCCTGCAGATTTTCCTGATTTTAATTTTCCGAAAGCATCTGTAACATCTTGTTGGGAGATGTGTATATCTGAGCATTCAACAGTCTTGTGAATATTACTAATCTGTGTTATATCTTCTTTGCTTTTACTAAATATATCTCGGTAGTGTTCACTCCACATTTTGCAAATGTCTTCTTCGCTCTTTGCCCCACCAACAGAGCAGGCATTCCCGGGTGAGTTTCCTTTTGAAACAGATCTCACAAAATTTTGATAGCTCTCTCGTATTACCGTTTTTGCGAATTGCGCACGCATTGAAGTCGCCGAGGACGATAACATTATTTGTATCGGCTTCTTGAATTATGGCGTTGATTTTACCAAGGTAGTCAATGAATAGTTCCGCATTACTTACTTCGTCGGTTGGAAGATATACACAGAGTAATAGAAGTGAATTAGTTGACCATTTTAATTCCAGTCCGACTATTCTCGGGTCATTGTATGTGACGAAGCATGCTTTGTCAGCAAATGACTTCCTCCAGAGTATTTGGCTATACACCTACTTATATTTAGTACAAAACAGCTAGTATGCTCTATTAGTAGAGTTGCTTATGTACTTTCGTGGGAATTTTTTGAACAAATGTAGAGACTATGATATTATGATAGTGTATCATTTACTTTATCGGAAAAAGTTTGTTAGACTTCATGGGTCCGCGACTGGAGAGAATTATGACGTCACAAAGATGACGTCATTGTCAATTCAGTTCAGATATAGGGTTGTCCCAAGAACTGTTGAATTCTGCGTATATTTCTTAATTGTTATACATTTTTTTTCTTTAGGTAGGGCAATTCATCAATAGTTGTTCTCAAAGTACAGTATCCAAATTCACGGGAAAATATTATTCCAGTCAAGGATGGCTGCCAAAATGGCATCATAAAATCACCAATTTTGCGATTTTCAAGAATATCATGTAAATGACCTTCCGTTTGGCAGCGACTGCAAATTGTGACAATTATGTGTTTACTTATTGCTTCAGCAATGTAGTGTTGCCATTGTATTGTACAAAACATGTTCGATCTGTCAAAAATCCACTTTAGATAACCCAATTATAGCATCTTGTGAAATATCAATTCCGATATTGTAGCAATAGATTTAAAGAAATGAGCGGAATTCAGTGATGGAAAAGAAATATTCGTGCCACATACGGAGTTATTATCACACTTCAACAGAACTCTTCAGGTTCATCCAAGATGGATACCAAAATGGCAGTCGAAATACAAAAGTCAGTTTTTGTTAGAACACCAAATATAGTCAGAAATGGTAACGCCACCAAGATCATATTATTAGCCATAAATATAAATTATAATATAAAATATATTGGTTACATGAATGCAAAATGACGACGAAAATATTAAAGGGGCATGCAATCAGACTATTTATGCAATACATTCTCATAAAATTATCAATGTTATCGATCAATGTCTTCATTTTCCCGATATAAACAGTATTCGTGGTTGGAAATTTTCCTATGTCAATATAATTATTGTCTCCTCTAATTTTTTTCGGTTGTTAACAAGAAAACAAAGTGGCCGCAGAGACTCCAGACAAGATGACGTCCATCGTGGCGGCCATTTTTTATATGCACCAGGCATCGCGGATCGCCGTTACATGCGGTCTTGTTTTCCACTCGATTCGTTATGCTAATATACAACCCTTATAAATTAGCCAAAAATCCGACACCAGAATCCAATATGGCGACCAAGATGGCCGCCGAAATGTGAAAATATGCTATTTTTCTGACATGTCACCACCTTTCGTTCGTATCTGTGGGAAAATCTTGGCGTGATGTTATACATTTATCGTATAGAAGAGTCATTGACGAACACATGGGGATCATAATATACATTTATTGTGGGATATTTTTGTCCGATGTCTCGTTTTCCCCAAATGCCGGTATAATAGGTCAAAGCCAAATACACACTAATAACGCGATGTTATGATTCGAATCAATGAATGTTATTGCTATCATAACAACACCCATGCATATATATGTGCAGGAGATACTCGAGCTAAATAAAAGTCCCCCCAAATCCAAAATGGCGCCCACAATGGCGGACAGATTTTGTAAAATCACCGAAATTCCCTCATATTCACATCATTGGGCATTATTGTCGAGACCACTCCACCCATGCTTACAGTTGAGTTGGAAATACTGAGGTGAAGTAATTACCTTACATCTCATGCAAGAAATGGTTTTCCAAATCGAAGATAGCGGCCAAAATGGCGACCGAAATTTGAAAACACGGCTACATTCCTTTACTTTCGTACGATGGACGTATTGTTTCGCGATTTCTACCCACCATTACATGTTATAGAATATTTATATGAAGTATTCATTAGGGTTTGGCAATTGATAATCACAGTCAAGATCGCTGCTAGAAATTGAAAAGAAGCCGATATTATCACATACTAATTTCAACTTTTTGTCATAATATCGATCTGTATAGACGAAACGGTACATAATATAAGCCATCTATTAGTTCCAACGTAAGTTGTAGCCTTTTTGGAAGGATGAAAACCCACAATCGCGATGTGACATTTCAACAGATAATTGTTCTGATATGACTATTCGGCGCACCTACGCTTACGGCCGTTATCGGCGCTAAGTGGAGAATGGATATCGAAATGCCACCACGCGATATTAATTGTGGGTTTTCATCTTTCCAGAAGGTTACGAACTATGTTGTGCGTTTTGATACGTTTAAGTTGAGCTTTGGTTTATGTACAATTTCGTCCATACATACCGATATTATGACTAAAAGTTGAAATTAGTATGTGATAATTTTGGCTTCTTTTCAATTTGTGGCCGCCAATTTGGCCGCCATATTGACTTTGAGTATCAATTGCCAAACCCTAATGAATACTTCATATCAAAGTTCCATATCAACATGTAATGGTGGGTAGAAATCGCGAAACAATACGCCCATCGTAAGATAGTAAAGGAACGTGGCCGTGTTTTCAAATTTCGGTCGCCATTTTGGCCACCATCTTCGATTTGGAAAACCATTTCTTGCATGAGATGTAAGGTAATTACTTCACACCAGACTCAATTGTAAGCACGGGTAGAGTTGTCTCGACAATAATGCCCAATGATGTAAATATGAGGGAATTTCGGTGATTTTTCAAAATCTGTCCGCCATTGTCGGCGCCATTTTGGATTTGGGGAACTTTTATTTGGATATGGTACAAGGAAAGTTCTTCGCCTAAGTGTTCCCAACTCACAATAGTAAGCAGGTGTGGAATTGTCATGACAATAATGCTCACTGATGTTAAAATCGGCGATTTATCTATTTCTGGTGGCCATTTTGGCCGCCATCTTGGATTTGGGTAAATATTCCTCACCTCAGGTATAAGAAGAATCCTAGCTCGAGTATCTCCTGCACAAATATATGCATGGGTGTTGTTATGCTAGCAATAACATTCATTGATTCGAAACATTACATCGCGTTATTAGTGTGGATTCGGCTTTTACCTATTATAGCGGCATTTTGGAAAACGTGATATCGGACAAAAATATCCCACAATAAATGTATATTATGATCCCCATGTGTTCGTCAATGACTCTTCGATACGATACATGTATAACATCACGCCAATATGCCAATATTTTCCCACAGAGACAAACGAAAGTTGGTGATATGTCAGAAAAATAGCATATTTTCACATTTCGGCGGCCATCTTGGTCGCCATATTGGATTCTGGTATCGGATTTTTGGCTAATTTGTAAGGGTTGTATATTAGCATAACGAATCGAGCGGAAAACAAGACCGCATATGATATCATATTTACTATAACGGCGACCACAGAGACATGGTGCATATAAAAAATGGCCGCCACGATGGGCGCCATCTTGTCTGGAGTCTCTGCGGCAACTTTTTTTTCTTGTTAACAACCGAAAAAAAAAATTAGAGGAGACATTAAGAAAGAAAATTAGTGGGTTGAAATTGAGGCCTGGGGTGCAGAGGTCGACCCAGGGATGTATAACATTCTAAATCAGTATAGGACAAATTACCATCACATAGAACGACCGTGGAGCCAGAAAAATGAAGCAATTAACTGAATTACGGTAAACAGTTATACATGTCAGGAATCGGAACGCTGAAAACGTGCGTGTCCTGAATCGGAACACCTCGAAAACAGAATCGGAGCGTATGGTAGTGTTACATTGAAGGAATTATGTCAGGTTAAAATCGCGTATTTTGATCAACTGTCTTTAAAGTAACGATGGGGTGTTTGCGGACACACATAAGCTATTTGTTCTTCAAAACATTATTTCTTTCGCTTCGAAATTCACATTTGTTCGCAATATATTTTTTCTTTGTGTGTGGATTTAAGTGAGCAAACCCTTGTAATTTGATTCAGCGTGCTATATATAAGAATAAGTAAGTGAAGAGTAAAATACCTTAGAAAGAAGTCCTCTCATTCGAATCTGCCATCCAGTGAGCTGCTTCACCGATATACACGAATTTGTAAACATAGTCGTAGAAAATCGAGCAAAACTTTCAAGGAATCGGAACATATACCGCTCGGAATCGGAATTTTGCTCGGGCGGAATGAAAATTCGAGGAGCATATCAGCCACAGTGCCTAAAAAATGACATATTTTCAGAGGTTAACAGGCATTAGCCAACTCGGCCCAACTGGTTAACAGGGCATCAATATCGGAAAGATTGTAAACATATTTGCAAATTATGGAACGAATATAGACACTTAATCAGATTCAACATCGTTTTCCTGCTTTCGTTCTGATTTCGTGACGTCATGGTAAAATATGTAGCGTGACGCGTCAAAAATTCATGGCGATTCAGACAAAGTGTTGTGTGTCAACTCTGTGCAAATATAGCAAATCTGTCGAATTCTTCCAAGTTATATATTTTTGGAAATGGAAGGGTACCCCCTATAGAAAGATGTTCCTACTTACATTATATCTCTCCAAGTGTTGACATAATAGACAAAAACTTAACCCTCCCCCCAATTTCACAAATAACCACATATATGTGTCCATGCAGTTTGTGCCCACCAAATAAATTGACAATGCACAGTTTACCTTGTCATATAGTGTAGAATCGTACAGGAACACTGATAATGTAAAACATCGTTCAAATCCTAGATTAGGAAGGTAATAAAATCCAAGATGGCGTCCAAGATGGCCGCCAAATTTTATATTTACACTCTATAAACCAGATGTATGCTAACCGGACTAGATCATCGCGACTGCTTTATATAATATGGCATTGTCTTGGATGGAGTCTGTATTTTAATACGTATAAGGCAACTGGCGACGTAAAACCGACGATGGAGACCAAAATGGCCGCCAAAATAAACATAACTGTTCCGATAAAACGACCAACTTCTGAGTTGCAATAAAATCACATGGTATGACTGTTGTAGCTTATTTGTTCGTACATATCATTCTGTCCAACGTGATCCGCATCTGAAGAAACTAGGGGCATTAAGATAGTAACTCTTCAATACTTTCTCGAAATAACGAAATCATATAATGTCAAATTGCCTAAATAGGACCGAATTTCAACCTGACATCCAATCATTTGGTGGTATATATATATATCAATGTTCTGCTACACGATGCTACAGCTGCAAACATCCACATTAGTATAACAATAATGGAAGCCACAATGCCGATTAAAACATGCCTATGCACTAATAGTTATATATTCAATTATCAACAAATAAAGGAGTTGTTCCATGCTAGTAGCACATTAGACCCGCAATCGTAAACCGTCTGGAGATAACGGACCTATCTCTATTCCCAATAATTGCAGATATGTTGTTTATACGAAAATGTTGGGCAACTTTGTTCACATTACCCCGCTAATGTTGTCAATTGATTACCATGGTAGTTGGTTTCTACGTTGAAAGAAGTGATGTTCCAATGTAATAACGGACAATAATCACCAGCAATTTAGACCGAACTAAATTTGTTTTCTCTACATTTCCTCGGGATGCCACCACGCACGGAAATGGGTGTTTGCATAAGCAGTTCTAATTCGTATTTGTTTAGTACTTTTCAACTCTTAGGATTTAGATAACAATGAACGGTTACATGTTCGTTGCAAATACTCATTTTATGAACTATTCGCAGTTGCAACCGATAGTTTAAATCAATTTCCCCACCAACGTACTATATTCATGGGTGTCTCAGCAGTGGTTGACGAGTTAATTCACAGGTTTATGCCATCACTTCCATATAATTTTATTTCACACCGGCAGTTCAGGTTTCACGTCTCTGTCGCAATATATTAATACAACTATTGAGCGTTTTGTTATGATGTTCATCCATTTCGTCAAGAGACGAAGAAATGATAAGTTTCTGCCATATTTTATATTGGATAAGGCCTGTCCATTAGTAGACAATTTCGTTAGACATTTAACCACCGATAACATGATTTCTTCCTGCTGGTAATTATCAGCACTGAGTAACAAACATCTAGCGGATCTACACAGCCAGGTGACACGATTAAGTTGATATTCGGATGTTATATGAACATAGTTTAATCATAAACTGTCAACTCGGGGAACACTGTAAAACAGTTGGTTGGCACATGTGCGCGGGCATCCGAGAAGTTGCGATTCATGCGCGGGCTGCAATTGCACGCTTGTCAGTTCACTGTGACAGTATTGTTGGATTCAATTGACCTGACCAATCATGTGATGCAATCGAATTACTCTTCAGCTGGATACGTGATTGTTCCCAACACGTAGTTTATCACAAGTAATTTATAAATGGCATGGGTATATATAATTGAAAACTGGACGAATTTTATTAATATTGGGACTAAATTCAAATTATAAGAAATATTTCTTTTTTCGATTTAATAAGAATCGACAATTTTGAATACAAATTAACTTTAATCGCATAACCTTAGTCGAGACTAGATCGATTTATGAAATGTTCAAAGGGAAAACATGTTTTCATTATTTGTGTGTAATTTTACATGTACCATATTTCAACTCACGAAGTACCTCGATCTAAATTCCTACCAGGTGTACACATAAGAAATAAGAGAGATTACTAATTTAATATGCTTGAAGCAAATGGTGTTGCTACTTTCGAAGTTTCATATGTGTGGGATACTATGTGTAAGTTTACTATATGCCTTGCCACCTGTCGCCGAAGAATATATATTATGAGCAAATAGGTCCAACAGTCATCAAATGTCCGACTGCGATTGTCTATATATGTCACACATTCAATCCAACGACAATAACTTGACAAGAACGTGTGTCATTGTCGAATATAGGACCGTCGCCACATGCAACGATGGAACCTGGTTTGATTGTATGGTGCTCACAAGATAAACTTACTCAAAATATACCGACCCATTACGGCTTCAAATTCCTCAATATTAAGCTAATCATAAGGATTCAAAATCAATTGTTTTCTGGGACGTCTACTTAGATGAATGCGCACAATAACTACCACACATATGTACATTATCTGATATTTGTGATAATCGCATGCTTGCATATATGCTTTCGGTCAGATACATATAAATGTTTCACGCATATCGTGAAATGTATCCTGGGGACAATTAACAGAATCATGAATATTTGACATCTATCAGCTAGATAAGTAGGTTGTTCCATTGCAGAAAATTGGCGATCGTACAAAGGAGCTGTTACTTACTGTTTATGTTAAAAGTACTCCACGGCTAGTATATTTCTCGAGAATGTCTTACATACACCTGTAGCGGATATACTCTATTTTGATCAGAAAACTAATTCCGCGGCTATGGCTGGTAACATGATTGTGACCAACGAGTTGTCATCCCCACAGTGGATCAACGGACACGAACCAAAACCGGAAGTCGTAGATTTCGAGGTGGAGAAATATCTGTCGACAAATATTTGTTGACATTTTTGGACGGTTTTTTTGGGAAAATAAACGCTTGGATACCATATCTGACCAACTGAAGGTGAGTGAATATTTCTTCGCTAATGTTCGGACACCGACGATCAATTTAAGTCAGTTGTCATTGTTCGATCGCGGAAAAAATGTCATTTAATCATCGCCGCAAGACGATTTCTTCCCCAAAATATCCCAGAAAATCATACTTTTCACATTCATCGCAGACAGCTGTCGCAACAACCTATATACAGGTCGAAAGGCCTGTTTCCCCCCCCCCCCCCCCACAAATGCATATTTTGAGTATTTTCACGGACTGTCTCAAAATTCCAAATTTCATCTTTTGATGCAGATACCCACCTCGAAAATACTGTCCGGTTAGTCCTGTACACCCCGGAATGTAGTTGCAATCCACCAGACCCGGCGGACAGTTTTTGTTGTTCAATCAAGAGTCGAAATGGATTAGTTGGTTGGCTGTCTTTCGTTAACAGTGGCACGTTTTTGGGCAACTGCTTTTCTGTTGCAACTATATATATAGTATACTGATCAAGTTTAGTTACCGAGTACAGTTTGCAATTTGTTCTCATATATTCGTTCAGATCGTGTAAGGTCATTAACCAAAAAATCATTTATGGAAATATTGTTAGAACAAGATTATTACAATGCCCTCCATGACCAAGGCCGTAGCAACAGGATTGTTTTGATGGTGGGAGGTGTAGATGTATTTTCCAATAGTTTGATATTTCAGCCAGTATATAGCGTGAAATTTGATACTTAAAAAACAATTAAAATTCGATTAATTTCAGAAAAAAAACAAATCGGGACCCATGGCTGTTCTTTTTCATTATGGCCACTTTCGGGACCCACCACCCGAGTTTTGATTACGATTGTATAAAGTTTTAACTACATTTTTCGTGTATATATACACCCCTTTATTTTTATGTTTTAAACTACAGGCACCCACCCATATTTCGGAGAATTTTCGCTAATATTACATATTATAGCATAGCCATCAACTATGCAGATGTTTATTTCCTTTCTATGAGAGGCCAAATTCACATTTCATAATTAATTGCAGTTAAGCAATAGCACTTAAGCATAATTATTTGCGATTAAGCGCAATTCATGGTTATACTGTATGTAACTATGTACCCCTGGTGAATAAATAGGTGTATCTATAACTAAACCTGAACTCATATTGACATATCACCTCCTTGTTTTCATTGCTTTGGATAGTTGGGATTGTGAACTAGCCTAAATTCTTTATCAAAATGGGTGACTCGCGACAGTATTACCTTCTGTTTTAGTCGAGTCGGGGAACCAACCCATCAAAGCTCAAGTGTGATCAGATATCGATTATTGAAGTTTGTTATTTCAATTGATTGCTGCCCAGAAACACGCCGTGAAAAGGGTGGTTTCGGTCAAAATTGCGGATGAAGATGGATAACTCTAAAACAAGTGGTAATACGGTAAAAGTTCGTGATACTTTAGTAATTTATACGGCCATATTTTGTTGAACAAAATGTTTATAAATCACACGTTTTTGGGAAATTTTATACCATAGTTGACAGTGGTCAGCATTATTTTTTGCAGTTAATCGATTCTGATAACTAAAGCTTATTTTGAAGAAATATTGTTGTTGTTGTTGTATCTTTATAATATGGGTCTTTCTAATCGGATTGAGGACTTTTAGTTTAAATTAGCCAAATGCAGATACACCCGGTCATGCTAATAGTTAAGTTTTATGGGTAGTTACACTTACTCTCAAGCAACTCATAGCGCTTAATCGCAATTAATTGCACTTAAGCGCAATTCATTTCAATTATGCGCAAATGCCATATGATTGCTTCAGCGCGATATATGGTATATGCGCTTAAGCGCAATTCATTATTAAATGTGAATTTGACCTCCCATACAGTAATTTTTTTGTCTATATATATGAACGAGTAGGGTCTGTCTGCATGTCTTCTGTCCGCTTAAATTTGAATATATACGCGACCATTTGCGTTAAAAACTTCCCAACCAAATTATCCAGTGTGTGAATCAATGTGGAAACAATTAAGTATGGCGCGATTTGAATACAACAGGACAAAAATCACGTGCCTATATATTTACAAAAGTAACTTGCATCTGGTTCCACATTCAGTTGTACGCTATAGATTGGAATTTTACCCGCTATATACATGTAGGAAACACAACACTTCTACATTAATGGACAGCCAAGGTGGGATTAAGAATACAACAACTCGAAAGAACACTGGAGTTTTCCAGATGATGTTTCTATTCTCTATATCAACCGAGAGTACCTACCAATATTTCGTATAGTATTGTATAGTATAGTATTGTATAGTATTTTATTATAAATAATTTTTATATTTTTTATTTTCAATAATTTTATTTTCAAACATTCATTCGGGTGTTGTAAAATCCCATCGTCGATTGCCTCAGCGAAGCCGCAAGCCTTTGCCTCACAGTGGTTACATATGTGAAGGCAGGCATGCGATCCTCTCGTCAATAGCACCTGGAATTATAAAATAATATCGCTTAGTGGACTTGAACTTAAGCTAATATTAGTAACAGATATAGCTGTACACCCCTCCGACTGTATGTTTTTGTCCCCTCCTCATTATTGTTTTAACCATTGCTGAATATTGAAAACAATAATTTTCTAAGTCGAAAAATGTCATATAACTCCACACAAAAAGGTCTGACATATTTCATATTCTTATATGTTCGCATGTTCCCATGGTACTAAATATATATATATGCCAAGCCAAAAAAAACAAATGACCGCAAAACTTAGGAATAAAAACTCGGAAAATTGCATCCACGAAAGGACGTCGTACGAACAAGCTGCTTCCTGTATAACCCCGCAAGTTGTGGGCCACAACTCGTTGCGAGTGTATAATCAAATATAAAGGGTAAACATCGGCACACCGCTGCATTTTTCTGAAAAACGTTGGATGTAAATCATTTTTTTTTTATGTCGGCCTTCCGAGAGTGATGACAAGACAGAGTTAACAATATGACATACATCAAAAGTTATATGTTTACCGAACATGTACTTCGTAGTTGGATTTCAGTTACAGGTTACAGTTCAGTTATATATATAAGTCACCGCCTGGATGTTATGTTGTACCAGGAGACATATACAACATTATGGACACCCAGAACCATTGTGGCCACGCAAAAGTCAAATGAAACGCCCATCATCTGCGGCAAAATTGCTTTTTCGACCAGAAATTGAAGATGGCAGACCTCAGCAAAATCACGACTAAGCGGACAGATTTTTTACAACTAATGATTAAATTTTTCGGGACTAACCGGACAGTATTTTCGAGGTGGGTACCTACATCAAAAGATGAAATTTGGAATTTTGAGACAGTCCGTGAAAATACTCAAAATATGCATTTGTGGGAGGAAAACAGGACTTTCGATCGGTGTATAGGTTGTTGCGACAGTTGTCTGCGATGAATGTGAAAAGTATGATTTTCTGGGATATTTTGGGGAAGAAATCGTCTCGCGGCGATGATTAAATGACATTTTTTCCGCGATCGAACAATGGCAACTGACTTAAATTGATCGTCGGTGTCCGAACATTAGCGAAGAAATATTCACTCACCTTCAGTTGGTCAGATATGGTATCCAAGCGTTTATTTTCCCAAAAAACCGTCCAAAAATGTCAACAAATATTTGTCGACAGATATTTCTCCACCTCGAAATCTACGACTTCCGGTTTTGGTTCGTGTCCGTTGATCCACTGTGATCCCGTTGGTTGAAATGGATCAGCATCAGCGAAAGGGACAACTTTAGTATGACCAAGCATCATTCTAATGCCTGAGCAACTGAGTATATGAAATTTTGAGCACGTCTTCTAACTGTGTGGCTTTCTAATCCTTGTACTTTTCATCTTTGGATAATTGCCTACATTGCTCCATACTGATATATAAATTAGATGATATAGTTTTATCCCATTCGGGTACTGTACGTGATTATCATAGTTGTGTACGTGTGACGGAGAGTCGTGCGATACCTACAGTGTGAGACCAACTTTCATGCATCCAAAATTCATGGGACTTAGCACAATCAATACCCAGGCCTCACACTTGCCGTTATCATTTAAAGCATCAGCATTTACAAATCAGAGGTCAGTTTTGATAATATTCTACCTGTTCCAACCAAACGCTGAAAGTTGGTTCTGTGCAACATTATTGGGGTGAGCTCCAAGTAACTTGATATTATTTAAAACGACCAATGCCTTGTATAAAGTTAAATACTGAATGCATATAATGAGTTTAAATATATTGTGATAGCAACGTGAATTCTGGACAGCCGGGAAGATATAAAATAATATGGAAGCGAAGGCATATATATAACTCGCCGAAGTTATCAGCCACTACTCAGACATACATGATCTATAGTACATTAGCAGGACATAATGATATATTTATCTTGAAATAACGAAATAATATATTGGAACTTATTTTATCCCCAGAACGTGCATAACAAAATGATATATGTTCAATTTGAGTGTCCCTTCAAAGTTGCATTTCAGCGGAAATTCCAAGTATTTGGTGTCGCTACAATCGCACTTACCTGGTGTTCCTTCTGATTATTGGACCTATATGAATGTTGACGGTGGTGATTTATAAATCGCTCTTATCGGTTCAATTGTCAGAACATCCTGGTGCATACGCGCGTCTTCCCGATATGCTGGTTACCGTCGGCCCGGACCTATATTTAATATCAATCACATTTGAATGAGTTTGAATGCATTTCTACATATTGCCGATGTATCATATTCTGGTTATTTCACAGTGTTGTCCGCTTTGTTCGGCATTTAATCGGGTATCAAGTTCCAATTCCCAGTAACGCTGAAAGGTTATTGAATTAATTTTCGTGCACTGACAACCCCAACTCTTCCATGAATGGAGCTTCCTGAAATTTTGCGAAAACCCTGTGCCAATGCATTATCTCTCGTTTATCTACGAGTCTCCCACAGGGAGCCTCGCATATATAAGATAATACATTGGGTTAACAATATTTACCTTGACCATGTAAGCCAGTGCATTATCTTATATATGCGAGGCTCCCTTTGTGAGAAAATCAGGTGGTCGCGAAAAAACTCCAGGATAAAAGGTCCGGGCGGGTAGGTGGGTTTGAGCCCCTATACCACAGATTTTTCCAATGTCATGTAAATTATTTTCCAATTCCATGTTTAAAGACAAAAAAGACTATAATTTAATAAAATGTTAAGGCTTATATTCATGATGCCAATGTCAGCTAGGGGTGCGGACCGGGCATGGTTGATCGGTCAATATTGTTCTATTGTTGTAGTTATTAACAAATTGACAGCTAGATGTGCTGATTAAAGTGAACAATGTCCCGTCGCGTGTATGATTTGACATTAATTTCCCTTTGTAGAACTAGGCCTTATCTTTCGTAAATTGTCATCGCGATAAATCGCCTTCGCGTTTCGTATTAATGAGAAATATACATTCCCAGACTGTCAGTATAGTACGACAGTGCCAGTATTAGTGCCAGTGCCAGCATTAGCCTAAAGTACATACTAAATTATGCTGTTGATGTCGATAACAGTTGCATGTTGTTGTTGTTGTTGTTGTTGTTGGGATATCTGCAAACCATTGGAAAAATACACAGGTACCAAGTCATACCCATTCAAACACAATTTAAAGATAACCTCATTTCTCAACAACATTGCTCGTGTGTGAAATGTGGGCTACAAATGTTTAAACTATATATATTTAAATTACATATATATATAGACTGTGAACTATTTAATGCAGTGTGACAATTAAATGTAACGGGACAGCGTGTGCTATACAGATATTATTAAATGTAACGGGGCAGCGTGTGCTATACAGATATTATTAAATGTAACGGGACAGCGTGTGCTATACAGATATTATTAAATGTAACGGGGCAGCGTGTGCTATACATATATTATTAAATGTAACGGGGCAGCGTGTGCTATACAGATATTATTAAATGTAACGGGGCAGCGTGTGCTATACAGATATTATTAAATGTAACGGGGCAGCGTGTGCTATACAGATATTATTAAATGTAACGGGACAGCGTGTGCTATACAGATATTATTAAATGTAACGGGGCAGCGTGTGCTATACAGATATTATTAAATGTAACGGGACAGCGTGTGCTATACATATATTATTAAATGTAACGGGGCAGCGTGTGCTATACAGATATTATTAAATGTAACGGGGCAGCGTGTGCTATACAGATATTATTAAATGTAACGGGACAGCGTGTGCTATACAGATATTATTAAATGTAACGGGACAGCGTGTGCTATACAGATATTATTAAATGTAACGGGGCAGCGTGTGCTATACATATATTATTAAAGAACATAATTTCTACTGCGTGGACTTTATTTTCAAGTGTTATATAACTTTTATTGCATTATTTGTTAAAACTAAGCAATTGTTTTCAGATACAGGTGGATCGGACCGATTTGGACTTGTACAGGCATGATAACCGGACCACAGAGGACTGGACCTGACTAGACTGCTGTGACAGTGTTAATGTCAGCTCATATATCTGTTTCTAGTATACTTTGAATAGTATGAACATTGAAATATAAACAACATTCCTGTATTATTGTATGATGTTCATCCTTGGGTAGATAGGAATGGAAATTCTGGGATTTACTCATATATATTTTTTTTAAAGACAGTCAATAACAGTACGGTTGAGTCGATCACCTGACTGTAAAGACCGAGGATACTGGAAATCTGAAGACCACGACACAGTACGTGTCAAAATCACTTTAAGGAGGGGCACAGCTAGATGATGTCCGTTTGACGGGTTGGTTGTCTGTCCACCTTGAAATATCTAGTTGCACACCCTGTCCAATTTCCGACCATAGCCAGACCACAGCCCAAAGTTCTCGAAATTCCGTTTAGACACCCACTTAGGTTGAAAGTTTACAATTGATACTTGACCTCTCCGACTGTTGGAAATTTCCAACCTGACATTCCTCTTAAAGTTAGAATGTTTCCAAATGTGGCCATATCGGTCCGAAAGAAGGAAAATATGTGACTGTTGGTCTAAAATAACAAACTATCCACTGAATACTGGTTGTAAAATCAAACTATATGAACCATTCCCACCTATTTTTTGTGTAAAGCGCCATTGCGGGAGTAAACCGCAACGGTGCAACCTCATCTATACCCCACTCAATTCATCCACCCCTCCCCCAGTCGTAATGTCGGTGTTTCCATATTCAGCTTAAAAATAAAGTGTTCACATTAACATATACACTCAGTGTCTAATTGAATTAATTTAGAGGAATATTAAATCTGGCTTCAGGCAGGGGGGGGGGGGGTCGCGGAAAAAATTTACATATATAGGTCTCGGGGACCCACCACCCCTCTACCTGCAATTTTTTCCTTTTTTTTCCGCCCAATTTTTGGGACCCACCCCCCAAAATCTTACAAAAAACATAAAATATAAACCAAATCATAGCCTAGCAAAGAATTGTTCCGTTTCTTATTATTTAATACTATTCCCAGCATTTTAATAAACCTCTGAACTGCTCTAAAGGGAGATAATTCTATTAGTATAAAATGTGGAAATGCTGAATGCATGCACTTAAAACATTGGGCATAATGCCATAAAACATAATAATTATGAGGTAATACATATCCTGATATCCTCAATAACTTCATATTCTTTTATATAACAATAGTATAAGATGTTTTGCAGCCAAGGCCCAATAGTAATACTGTAGTAATAGGGGTAGAACAAATTTCATCTCCCCTATTTCTGTGATATATATCTGCACATGCATGGGTATGATGGGACCCAAGGAAAGTCACACTCACAGCAGTTCACAGTCTAAATAGATGTATGTATGTCATGTTGGTGTGCAGATGGACATATACCAATATTAGTGAAGAATTGGTAGTATAATTAATTTATTATCAGAGTATAAACTTTAGTTTAAAGCCAGCGGAGATATCACATGGAAACCCATTATAAGAACAAGCATCCTGGATCAGACTGTCCAGTTAAGATATGTGACTCTGAGAAAGTTTGCATGAAGAGAGTTGCATAGATTACCTGTGCAGTTTGATCCAGGTTAGTATGATTTATAATTAGTTTCAAGAATAAAGTTCATATTAGTCATGTTTATATTCTAGCTTTATGTTGCATATGGAATAAGTTGAGACTTTAATACCAAAAGCTACTTTTATAGTTACATTGCTCTTTCCTGCTATATCCTAAATTGAATATCAAAGCAACCAATAATGAACAAGCAACTAATAATTACAATACCATATGTATTGGCAGTCAAATAACTGGAACTCCAAGATATACTACCTTACTACATGTATCTGTACAGTACGTAACTGCTTAGACTTGTGAATAATAACTGTGGTTGAATTAATATCACAAAAGGCTAAGCTTTCATATTGTTATCCAAATAGTACTGAACTTTTTGTATGAGTTATTTTGTTTTATAGTTTTAAACCAGTGGAATATAGTGGAATTGTTATTTTTGTTTGTATCATCCTGTATCATCAAGTTTATCTTGATAACAAATAATATCCATTATGTGGATTAAGAACAGAAGATGGTAATCATTTCATAATTATGCTTATATGCAAGCATTGTCGACTGGTGGTGTCTGAGCATATAATTGTGTTATAACAGTAAACAAATTTGTCAAAAGTAATTGCAAAATTCATCACAGAATTCATCAATATAAACTCAGCTTTATATTTTGTTCAAACCCTTAAAGGGATACACATGTGTGTATATATATATAGCTATAACATACACTTTGACATCCAATTGAAAGGCTATCTTGGATATGCATATTATAAATGTTTGTTCTTGTGTTTTAATGTTTGTTATATGATTTGTTTATATATATATAATATATCTTTCATCCGTCGAAATCTGGTACATTAATTTTGACATACATCAGCATACATACACCCCTAAATGGTAGTTAGTTCTGGTTTGTATGTTTTAAATAGCCTAGTGTGTCATATGGTTGATATTAACAGATTACATGAGCACAAAAACAGTGATTTTAAGTGGAGGAAAAAATTAGCATTTTTGGTCATTTACGCATTTTTTCCGGGTCCAAATGACCCACCCACCCCCGCCCTATATATGGAATTTTTGTGCGCGACCCCCCCCTGCTTCAGGTGGTCTTTTCAATCGAATAATTGACCTATATGGCCAACACAATAGAGACAAAGCAAATATGTTGGAATAATAAATAATAAATACCCACTGAGCCAATTATCATGCAGAATCCGGCCAAAACATATGCACGTGATTTGAATGAAACATTTTATCTCCACAAGTACACATGATTGACAGCTCTGGTTATATTTAGTGTAATATGGAAAAACAAAGCAATTGTTGAAATGCTGGCAGGTAAAGGGTTACTTACTAATAAACTAACTATCAAATATTCACTGTATGTGGCATAAGTTGTATCCATGTGTCTTGCCTAGATGGTATCTGTTGTGGCGTGGTCTCCAACATGCAATACGAACTGCACAATCCTCCGAACTGGGAAAAACTACCAAGTTCGCGTCATTCAATTTACACACACCCATTGGCTTCAAATTTTCCAACTGGTTCCTGACAGGCCTCGATTTGTTCTTGTTTTAATTTGTATGAGTATTTGACTGGCTACCGGGAAAGAAACCAGGTCCTACCGATCGGACCATGGTTCGGCCTGGTGTGAAATAATTTGGAAATCTGAACTGAAAACTGCTAAATCATATCTCACAACATATCAAAGCTTTTTTTTTTGCAACAGCAACATAATAAACATGTTGAATCAATTAGTGGAATGCGTTTTTTTTATGAAAAAGTAGTTACAAAAATAACTGAATGGGAAGTCATTAAGTCATATACATGTCAATCTATATAACACCTTGTTGTCAAGCTAGCACCATTAAATTATCTGTACCCAATTAACATAGAGCTCTTCTCGGCAAAAATGACACCAATCTACCTAATTCGTGATCAATAACACGATGCTGTAAAGAGTCTCAGAGTACTGGAGAGCATAGTCCAGACTCTTTACAACATGGTGTTATTGATCACGAATTAGGTAGATTGGTGTCATTTTTGCTGAGAAGAGCTCTATGTTAATTGGGTTCACTATGTTAACACTATGTTAAATCTAACTCTGCCCCTGGTTACTGTCGATCCGACCACATTACATGTGTAAATCCCAACTATCCATGGACCCTTCACGTCGCCATATGTCATAGTAATAGTTTAGGTGGTCCCAAAGAAGTAGAATTTTTAATGAGTTTTCAGTTATTTCATTGGACAGCAATTTGATACGTCCCCTAGCCCAGTCCCTTGTTGACCGATGGATCCCATTTCAACAATTTTGTATCCCAGTGAGTCCATGCCAAATATAAGATAAATAGGCCTGTTGGTTTTTTTGATGATGATGATAATGAGAATGATGATCATGATGATCATGATGATAATGACGACGATGATATTAATGATATTGATGATATTGGCGATGATTATGATATTGGCGATGATGATGATAATGACGACGATGATATTGATGATGGTGAGACGATGCTATTGATGATATTGGCGATGATTATGATGATGGTGATGATGATAATGACGACGATGATATTGATGATGATTATGATGATGATGACGATAATGCTGACGACGACAATGACGATGATGACGTTGATAACCGATGGATCCCATTTCAACAATTCCAGTGAGTTCATGCCAAATATAAGACAAATAGGCATGTTGTTTTTTTAGAAGAAAAAGTTGGAGGTTGTTGTTGATGATGATGATGATGATGACGACGACGACGACGACGACGACGAATACGTCGACGATGATGGTATATAGGTTGGTGACCATACAGCATTATTATAAGTAAATAGTGTAAATATGTTTGTCAACTCTAACGCGTGTTAACTCACGATTGAGTTTATTAAAGCATTCATTCAAGGAAAGTGTTAATATGTCCACGACTTTTATTTTCTCCCCAATTTCACCTGGCGATCCCATTTGGACAAATTTAAATCCAAGTCACCTAGCGATCACCAAACCAAAGATGTCGATGGAGGTACGGGGAGTGATGATTGTAGTTCCACCGGAGACTTCGTCTCATAAAAGGTTACATTGTCCCCAGCAAAAGGTGGCTTTGTTTTGGCCAGCTGTCTTTTGAAGAAATGAACAGTTTGATTCTGGGAACAAACACTAAACCAAAGTTCGCATACAACTGTCTATGTTTCTGACATACCTGGTTTTATTTGATTAGAAACCAGAATAATCAGTAAATTCTAAGTCTAAAAAATATTTCTCCTCGTTGGCAAAATTTCGAAAAGGGCATAACTCGTTCAGAAATGGTCGGACCAGATCCAAATTCGAACTTGATCGGAACTTTCTCATATGAAGGCCTTATATACCATGTATCATCAAATTATGTCAAATAATAATCAAGTTATCATCCGGAGTTAATTAGTGTGAAAATTAATTTTACCTGTTTGACTAAATCTTTCATCAAACCCTACAGACCACACCCCATCCTATAGTCACCAAAATCCATAAGAATATTCTGGTTGGCCTCTATAAATGGGAGCCGTAAATTTTTCCCCACCAAAATTCGTTAAAAAACATGGCCGCCAGCAGCCGTATTGAATTTTATATTTAAATCAATCGGCACAACCTACATCACACATTTGTTGGAGGAATGTTTTAAAAATTCACAGGCATGTTCAGGATCATCTCAGATGGGATCTTGTCGAGGAATAATATTGGTGTGTCCCGATTAGGCCGACCTCAGTTCAGTGTTAGTAAGTCTACAGACAACCATTATGACTGTTGCATGCCGGGACAGAAAGTATCCAAACAAAGCCATGTGCTTTACGGCGGCATGCATTTACTATGGGAGATTTAGAGTGGGTCTACTAAACTAATTATAACTTTGTCATCTTTTATAGTTTTAAACATATATCAGGGACATATACCCCTTCTAGAATGTTCAAAAATATTTTCTGTTGCTCATCTTATTTTTATTGATTTTATGCGACGAAATAGTACGAAAATTAAGAAAATTGCGTTAACTGCTCAATGTTTTAAGGTGTTACAAAACGTCTGATAAAAATAGTTCTATCGGGAATATTCACACCATTTTTTCAGAGAACATAGAGTGAACTTAGTCCTATCGGAAGATCGTAAAGGAGTTTCGTGTATTATGGGATTAATTAACCCCCAGATTGCCGAAACTGCCGACAATAAATTAGTTTTTTCGTGTTCGACGAAAATGAAACATGTCCCATTTTCGTGTCGAATGGTGATAGAATCTCCATTTGTCAAGTTCATGGATAAATTACATCACACTTAATCGGCTTATGTCCGCGGCCATAAACCTGTGTTTTTATAACAATTTATTTGAGACAAACTGTGGCGCGCGTATTAGTCGGCGCTTATCAGTTGAAGTTAATAATCGTGCAGCCTGTGTAACAAATGTTCAAATATAACAGACAAAAACTACGTCAAATAAATAGCGTGACCAATGAGCACTCACAAAACAATATACATCAGTTTTGAAAAAGAGTAAAATCGATTATAAATCAAAACGCTCTTTATCGTGTACCGGCGATTTTGTGCAAGGTTTTTTAATGGACGCAATCATTGGATTTGTTCTAGGCAAAAAGAAAACAAACAATACAAAACGTGTTCAAACTTCCTCTTTTGAAAGTTGATAGCGTCAAGTAAAACATCACGGGGTGTTATAGCCTATTATGATTCTTTGGTGAGCACGCAGTTCATGCCAAATTCATGTATATATATATATATATATATATATATATATATATATATATATATATATATATATATATAAATCACACATGTTTAGTATACATGATACGACGTCACTTTCGGTGAATTGTTGAAACACAAGTGAGCACATCTAACGAAAGGTTTATGGGGTATATAAAGTAGAAGCATGATCAGTTGACGAAACAAAATCAAAATGAACTTCAGCCGATGTACAGACAGCGAGCTAAAAACCTTCCTAAACGACCGTGGTGTTCCGTCAACTAGATGAAAAAAGATGAGAAAGTGCAGCTAGACGAGTTGGCACACCAACAGAAACTTCCGTTTGCGGTCATGTAATGAGAACAATAAACGCTCTTTATTGGTTCCGTGAATTGTTGAAACACAAGTGAGCACATCTAACGAAAGTTTTATGGGGTATATAAAGTAGAAGCATGGCCAGTTGACGAAACAAAATCAAAATGAACTTGAGCCGATGTACTGCCAGCGAACTAAAAACCTTCCTAAACGACAGTGGTGTTCCGTCAACTAGATGAAAAAAGATGAGAAAGTGCAGCTAGCCGACAGAAACTTCCATTTGCGGTCATGTAATGAGATCAATAAACGCTCTTTATTGGTTCCGTTTTATATGGTACTAGAAGGTGACCCGACTTCGTCCCGACTTCGTCCGGGCTTTGACCTTGAATTGTCCATTTTGAAGGTCAAGTGGGGTCACGATTTGACCAGTCCAAAACACTGCCCGGAGAAAAGTACCCGACAAATTAATAGGCCTATGCCACTCCCCGGCCGAAAGTAACCCCACATACCAAGTTTCATCGAAATCCCGTGATATTAGGGCGTTTAACCTTGAAATGAACCGACTTCAAGGTCAAGGTCATGTCGCACGGGGAAAATAATAGGCCTATGCCAATCCACGGCCGAAAGTAGCCCCACATACCAAGTTTCATCGAAATCCCGTAATATTCGGGCGTTTGACCTTGAAATGACCCGATGTCAAGGTCACGTCGCACGGGCAAATTAATAGGTATATGTCACTTCCCGGCCGAAAATACCCTCACATACCAAGTTTCATCGAAATCGGCTCGGCCGTTTTCGAGTTCATCGCGAACAGACACACACACAGATCTTCCAAAATATATAATAATAGAAGGTGACCCGACTTCGTCCGGGCTTTGACCTTGAATTTACCATTTTGAAGGTCAAGTCGGGTCAAACACCAACACCCCAAAAATGGTGGAAATCGGCCCAGCGGATACCGGGAAATCGGCCCAGCGGATACCGAGATACCCAATGCAAAAACATCCGCCAGTTTAACCCGATTTGATTTCCACTCAAGTATATAAACGCGCCTCATATACACACGCTCATTAATTATCAAGTTTCAACGTAAAGATAAATTTACATCGGTGCCCGAGATATCGCCAAGACGTCTGAAACAGTTAAATGCATCGGCCGGTTAAGCGTTAACGTGATCTAACGTTATGACCCCTACCGACGTCATAGAAGTTACGCATTGTTTTTATCCTGATGGAAGATAGTACCACTTCTTCTTGATAATTGAGGCAGATAACTAAAACGGATACATACGCATTATATATCGTTGGAAAGAGGAAACACGAAAGATTCTCGCAGTATCATTATTATGACTGGCATTTTATTATTCGCGCTGTTTCGAATCGATTTGTAAGCACCGAACTCAAATGAAAGTCCCGTAACACAGCGTAAAAACAGATTTGACCTCGGCACGTGAAAAGTTGACCTCGGATCTGAAAATCAATAGGCCCATGTTCGTTCCCGGGTCGAATTACGTGTCCGTACCAAGTTTGGTCGAAATCGGTCCAGCCGTGTTCGAGTCCATCGCGAACACACACACACACACACACACACAGATCTTCCAAAATATATAATAGACTAGAAGGTGACCCGACTTCGTCCGGGCTATTCAAAAACCAAATTTCAAATCGATAGCTCCACCCGTTTCCGAGATCTGGTCTGCGCATGCGCGAAGCTGGCGTCGCACGGGCTCGGCGATCCGATAAAATTCGTATCCGGGGCAAGATACATACACATACCAAATTTCAAGTCGATAGCTCCACCCGTTTCCGAGATATATAGCACAATGTCATTTGCGGATACCTCGGCCAGTGATGAGTTAACGCGACATCGGCCGGTTAAGAGTTAACGCGATCACGTCACGATCTGTTGATGGCGTAATATATTTACGCAATGTTTTTCGATGAACGAAGCATGGTCCTGCGTTCTTCCCGATAATTAAGGTAGAAACTTTAAACGTACACAGGCGTGTGATACATCATTGGAAAGATGAAGCGCCACAGATTCTAACCGTGCAAATTATATGACTGGCAATTTATTATTCGCGCTATATGGAATCGATTTGTGAGCACCGAACTGAAATATATTAGCGCAAAACGGCGTAAAAACAGATTTGACCGCGGCACGTGAAAAGTTGAGCTCGGATCTGAAAATTAATAGGCCTATGCCCGTTCCCGGTCGAAAATACCACCACATACCAAGTTTCATCGAAATCGGCTCGGTCGTTTTCGAGTCCATCGCGATCACACACACACAGACACACAGATCTTCCAAAATATATAATAGATACAAGCCGATGAGTCCGACGTTGTCCGGGCTATTCAAAAACCAAATTTCAAGTCGATAGCTCTACCCATCCCGACGTTGTCCGGGCTATTCAAAAACCAAATTTCAAGTCGATAGCTCTACCCGTTTCCGAGATCTGGTCTGCGCATGCGCGATGCTGGCGTCGCACGGGATCGGCGACCCGATAAAATTCGTATCCGGGGCAAGATACATTCACATACCAAATTTCAAGTCGATAGCTCCACCCGTTTCCGAGATCTCGTCTGCGCATGCGCGAAGCTGGCGTCGCACGGGCTCGGCGACCCGATAAAATTCGTATCCGGGGCAAGATACATTCACATACCAAATTTCAAGTCGATAGCTCCATCCGTTTCCTAGATCTGGTCTGCGCATGCGCGAAGCTGGCGTCGCACGGGCTCGGCGACCCGATAAAATTCGTATCCGGGGCAAGATACACTCACATAGCAAATTTCAAGTCGATAGCTCCATCCGTTTCCGAGATCTCGTCTGCGCATGCGCGAAGTGGGCGCCGCACGGGCTCGCCAATACTACAACGTCTACCGCCTGGTCAAACTACACACACGTACCAAGTTTCGTCCCGATCGGTTGAGAATCGTAGATTTGTATAAATGACATACAGACAGACATACAGACAGACAGACAGACAAACAGAGGTCTTCAAAATATATATGAGACTAGCCGATGAGCCCGATGTTGTCCGGGCTATTCAAAAACCAAATTTCAAGTCGATAGCTCCACCCGTTTCCGAGATCTGGTCTGCGCATGCGCGAAGCTGGCGTCGCACGGGCTCGGCGACCCGATAAAATTCGTATCCGGGGCAAGATACATTCACATAGCAAATTTCAAGTCGATAGCTCCACCCGTTTCCGAGATCTCGTCTGCCCATACAGACAGACAGACAGACAGACAGGTCTTCAAAATATATATGAGATAAAATTACCTTCCGAGTATACTTCGAATATAACTCTAAACTTGAAAGTTTTTTTTTATAGAAAATCAATAAACATATAGTACATGTACGAATATTCATATCCAATTATATAATACTCACGTTTCTTGGTTACGTCGGTCATTATTGCAACCGAAAACTGCACAGCGATTTGAAGGCATTTTCAATTTATGATTTTGTTCTCCAAACCAAGTTGCATATCCAGCAGACAGTGGTGGCATTTTCAGACAACTTTTGAAGAAAACCTGATAATAGCCAGGGCTGGTCATTTCAGTTAAACAAACAAACGGCGACAAGACCTCCACTAGTGTGTTGATAACTATTGTGAAAACATTACTAATTCGTCCTACTGTGCAACCGTCACAATAGACATGCAAGATTATCACCTCTCCCTCTCACATGCTTCAGTTGTCAGTTAAAACACGAAGTTTTTCATAAAACAGTTTCATATCAGTGCTGACACCGGCACCATGTGGATAAATACGCCCGGTATGCTTTTATGAACTCTGCGTAAACAAACAATATTAAACAAAGCCAGATGTGTGAAGAGCGAATTTATTGTCGGCATTTTCGGCGGTCTGAGGGTTAAGTAATACCAAAATACACGGAACTCCTTTACGATATTCCGATAGGACTATGTTTACTCTATATTCTCTGAAAAATTGGTGTAAAAATTCCCAAAAGAACGACTTTTATCATGCGTTTACTAAAACCGCAAAATATTGAGAAGTTAGTGCAATTTTCTGAATTTTCGGATTATTTCGTCGCATAAAATCAATAAAAATACGACGAGCAACTGGAAATGTTTTTGAACATTCTGGAAGGGGTATATGTCCCTGATATATATTTAAAATTTCACGCAAAAACTATAAAAGATGACAAAGTTATAATTAGTTTAGTAGACCCACTCTAATTATCCCATAGTAAATGCATGCGGCCGTAAAGCACGTGGCTTTGTTTGGATACTTTCTGTCCCAGCATGCATCATTCTCGCTATCTGTAAAATGGTCAATGCGGTGACAGTTCAGAATGTGCTGTGTGGGTTATTGTCTGTCAAAGGGTGTGATTGTTGTGTGAAACTAGAGAGTTCTCTTATGTCTCTTATTGCGTAATATAGCAATATTATCTCTCTGAAGAAGTCCAAACCAGTGTTAAGGTGATTCTGACCATGCCTGTATTAAAACTTTAAAAGGCCACCCCGAATATCCAGAAGCCATGCAAAGACAAATATCCAAGATGGCGGCTAGACCCATATTTTGTTCAACGAAAATCGGGGGAAAATGTATGGTTGTCATCCCGAAGACCCATATGAAGTTTGGTGACGATCGGGTGGGAGACGTGTAAGGTGTGCCGAAGGATATGGTCAAGCAAAGAGTAAAATCCAATATGGCGATCATGTACATTTGTATCTAATTAATAATCTTTTAAATATTAACGCCAGGGGGTTGGGTGGTCTCACCACAACGTTGATCAACATTTTCAATAGTTGGAAATTTCATACCGGACACTACAGTATGTGTGTCCCCAGTTGACCTTTGATAAATAAAAACGTGTGTACGAGACAGAAAATGAAACATATTGCGTTCCCGGGGTGGTGTGCCACATTTTAAGTCACCTATCTCTACCAATTTTAGGCTGGTCAAACCCTTTTATATACAAATACCACCCCTTGCCGACAGTATATGCGCCGTCCCTATATGTACGCGCCTATTTTACGTTACATTGCAGTATATACAATTTTGAAACTTTTAGACTTTTTATTTGAGAATCTCTTAATATATATCTTTAATTGTCCTCCATATGTGAAGAGTTATTGAATACAGAACATATACACACAGCAACATGGACACAAATATGTCAACATATATACAAGTACAAGTTTATACAAAACAAAGTTACATCACAAGGAATGGAATAACATACAGTCGCTACTCATTCGTGTATTATGCATTTAGGCACACGTACACAAGTCCACCCATACCAACATATGCACCCTCTCTCTCGGTTTCTCCCTTCTCATTCGATATATCTCTCTCTCTATCTCTATCGCTGTTATATATCTCCCTCTTTCTTTTGCCCTCTCTCTCTCTCTCTCTCTCTCTCTCTCTCTCTCACTCTCTATCTCGCACTCACTCTCGAGTTTCTGTCGCACACGCATCTACACTCTTTAACATATAAACATATTTAAAAGTATTTCAATATGCCTTGTCGATCACAGTCACTTGGAAGCTATATTTATTATATATCGCTCATGTTTAATAAGATGTAATTGTCAATCAATTTCTTAACAAGGCCAAGCAATACCATAGCTTGAGACTTGATTTGGCGAAAAAATTGACTGTAAATGGTAATGAACAATTTCCCATTTCTACTAAAGAAGGTGGTATATTCCCCAGAAATATGGATAACTGCTTTGCCCCTGTCAACTCGTCCATATACATAAAAGCATCTATTCCGAAAGTGTTTATGATATCGTACCAAATATTATTCCTTGTATTCGATATGGAAGTGCAGTTTATTATGGTATGTTCTATAATGCATTGATATTGCGTATTACATAGTAGACAAAGCCCGTTATCTTTATATGCGGTGTGAGCGATAAGTCTAGCAATCATAAGAAATGTAAATTTTTCATCTGGATAAAGCCTGCATGTTTGCCACAGTAACGAGGAATTGAGTTTGGTTTGTGTAAGCCCCATATTGTGCCAGATCAATATTTGATTCAATACTCTTTCTCCACTCAAGTGCATTTATAGTGTTAATCTCAGTTTTTACGATATTCTTCCAGTATGATTTGGTGGGAAACGTGCGTTCGAGCGTATATCGTTCTAGGTACTCATATAAGTTATACCTCTTTAGAACTGTAGAAATATCTGCCATAAAGGATTGTGGGTGAGAAATTCCAAGAATATGACTATGGAGCCGCACCAGGAACACGGATTTAGCGGTCTTATTTGTATTTAGTCTACATGATGTTGCTAGTAAGCTTAATTTCCTTTTATCAATATATGATTCAAGCCCACCGCACCCAGAAGCCCCTATACGATGCAAGTTCTGGTTTGTTGTGGGAATCCTTGAATATGTTTTAGGCAAAATCTATGTGCTCTCTCCGTGAATGCATGAGAAACATTAGATATATTCCAGAGCAGTTCACTACCGTACAGAGCCTTAGGGAGGACGATGGACTTGTAGATACTGAAACAACTGTATGGGTGATACCGCCTGCGTATAATCCTGCATTGGTCAGCGATAGATATGTGCCTTTGAGTTTTGTGCAAATTTTTTTTGCAAGTTTTGAGTTAAAGCTGAATTTCTCAATAGGGATTCCCAAGTGTGTTCCAGATTCGACTTCGTGTATTACACTGTTGCCAAATTTCCACGACCTCTGTGCTTTAATGAATTCACGTTGCGTTTCGTTAAAAACAATGATGAATGTCTTGGATGAGTTATAAAGGTATCTCCATTTCAAGCTATATTCTAGACAAATATTATACAAAGTACGTAGGCCATGACTCTGAAAGTGATACAAGTACCATGTCACCCGCCTGTACTGGCGAAGTGCACTTTATATCATGCATGTGGAGGCCACATAAAGAATTTTCCAACTCGTATATGAGGTCGTCTACATACAACATATAAAATAGAGGTGAGAGGATAGAACCTTGTCTAGCTCCTTGAAAGATGCCAAACCAGTCTGAGAAAGTATTTCTATACCGTACGCAACATTCGATACCCGTCAGGAGTGCTTTGAAAGTGTGCCATATAATACCATTGAATCCTCTTTTATGCAATTTGTACAAAAGACCATTTAACCAGACGGAATCAAACGCTTTTGTGACGTCTAGAAAACAGGCGAATAATTTACTGTGCGTCTCTTTAGTGTAGGAAATGCACTCCTGTAATAAGTACGAAGTTGCCATACAGCTTACTCCGCTCTGAAAACCATGTTGGAGCGGGTTGATGGCTATATTATTTGGCGTGTATGATTGCAAGCGCATGAGTATCACTTTTTCATATAGTTTATATAAAGCAGGCATGATTGTAATTGGTCTGTAGCTGTCAAATGCTTGTTTTGACTTTGTACCGCCTTTATATAGAGATATCATCACTCCTTTCTTGGCATTGTTAGGAACATATGAAAATTCTAACATCTTACCGAAAAGGTGGCACAATTTACAAACTATGTATGGTGCGCTATAAACAATGTGTTCATTTGTTATCGAGTCATGTCCCGCTGCTTTATTCCTGTTGAGTTTAGGTATAATATCGGTCAACTCTGATTCACTGACTGGACAGCAGAGAATTTTATCAAGGTCGGTATATTTGTCTTTTTTAATAGACGATACATATGAATTAACCGATTGAAGATGATTAGCGTCAAACTGCTCATTTTGTAGTGGTATGAATAGGTTTCCATAGTATGATGCCCATGCATTAGATATAGACTGGTTAGTACGGAGAGTTTCACCGTTGTGCACGAAATGTGACGGCGATAGCGTGTTACGTTATCTGCGTTTGTAATTGACCAATCGATAGAATGTATTCTGATCTATTTCTGCGCACTTGTCGATTTCGGAATCACGGTCCCGCATAAATTGTTCTGAAATTTTGCGATGTGTACGTCGAAAAGAGCGTTTTGCTTCTTTATAATGGCGATATGAATTGGAACCTTCGTAATGAGGTTTGCCTTCTGCCAACCAGCATCTGCGACACTCGCGCATATTAAAGTGGGCGGATTTTAACGAGTTGTTCCAATATGGTTTAATATGACTACGGAATTTTGATTTAGGAACAACTTCTGAGGCTGCATTACTGAGAGCAGAAACTAAGGAATTATAATAGTTATCAATCGAAGATACACTATCTATTTCAACAGTAGGGCAATTTTTACCCACGTTTGTCGCAAACGTACGAGCGAGTGTCGGATCTGACAAAATTAGCCCATATTATCCGAGCAATGGCATGGATGTCGCCACGGGTGTGTCGGCGAAGGATTCCTCTTCCAATTAACGTATACAACAAACGCCCCTCAATTCCATTTATATCCGTCAAAAAGTGTATCTCTCTCAAAACATCATGTCCGATTATTTTACGAAAATCCACCCCATCCAGCTTATTCGAATAAAAAATATATAAAACTTTTCACTATCATTAAACTCTATAAGCGCAGACTGTATCCACACATATAAACCAAAACATCGTCAATATCAGTGCTGACACCGGCACCATGTGGATAAATACGCCCGGTATGCTTTTATGAACTCTGCGTAAACAAACAATATTAAACAAAATATTCTTCTTCCAGTTAGTTTAAATTCAGTGCAACTTCCTGCATATATCTTTCTGTTGGTTCCAACGTTATCGCTCTTATCAACTCATCAGATCATACAGTGCCTGTAAAGTGTAATCTATACAGGGTGCATACACATATTCTCAAAATAAAAGTTCCATTCAACGCATCCCTCAGCCATTTACAACGTGGTCTTAACGTAAACGAAACGCGGTTGTTGTTGAGGGTGCGTTGTCACCACGTTGTAAACGGCTAAGGGTCGCATTCAAATTAAATGTACTGCCTTGGGAATCAATGCAGTCGCGTTGAATTTCCTATCACTGCGCGAAAAGTGTATCAACGCTGATCATGAATTATACGTTAGTCTATTTTGCAGGATATAATATCTTTTGATTTTGTTTCATCAGCCCTCATGTCTGAATAATTTTCGGTTATTTTCCCACTCCTACAGTCCAATCGGACGTGATGTTGTTTTCCATTCAAAATGATGTTGTAAATAAATCACTGTTTAATTGCTTTTATTCATCAAGACATTTGTTTGTAACTAAATCAAGGTAAATGTGTTAAATAATGACGTATTTACATATGCGTAGCTCCAATATCGCGAAGTAAATTGGAGCAGGTGGTCGCTTTTGCAAGAAATCTTTGAGCGCCCTGTATGTACTGTAACCCCAAGACGAAGCAGCCTCATTCGCTCATCACGGCGATCGGTCCATTCAAAGTCGTAGCGGATCACCGCAATTTGCCAGGCCATGCGCACGGGTGTAGATATAGAACAATATGTGATCCTCCGTAGGATAGGGTATCATATAATATGTGATCCTCGTCTCAGGAGTCACTCGTGGCTCAATGAAGGCAGGATCATATATCAAAACGAGAGGATATGGTGATCCTATGAAAAGGGGATAACCATATCCTCTCATTTTGATATGTGATCCTAAAATAAGAAAATATTTTTATTAAATAACGGAGATATTTGAAGAAGTGTTTTTGACGAAATAACGGAAATATTTGAAGAGGTGTTTTAAAGAGCGTATTATGTCTATGTAATTTGGAAGGATTTATAAAATAGGTTGTCAAATAACGAAATATCTATATGCATGTACCGGCTTCATATGCTCTGAAAGACAATTGCCATTTTCCAGCTGTTTTAAATGTTTCGCACAGAAGTGAAACAAACGCTCTTTTTGTCTACCATATCAGGAATAGACAAACACAGAACGCTCTTTTCTGTTCCGTGTCATGCACATGGCTGCTGTTTGTTTTGGACGCGAAACACCGTGTTCAACTCGATCGTTTATGACTTCAATGCGTCTTTCTGTGACATATAATGCCAGAGAAATGTACTTCAAGTATTTCTCAACCTATTTCGATACCGTTCAAAAGCGAATATTATTAGGTGTATTTTGGAGAGCAAACTGCCATTACCTTTAAAACTAATTTTTATTCTGTATTGTTATAATATATTTTGTTTTTGTTAAATTGAGTAAGTAAACCAACACAAAATCAAACATTAAATATTGTTAAATCAAAATTATAAAAAACTAACGCATTTATAACATTCGCCACACCAAATTTGGTTGAAATCGTTGAGAGGAGTGGGAGCAAAATCAAATAGACATATAATGAAACCATGTGTGTGTTGTCCATGATTTTCCGGCAATTCGCGGCGATGATTTCTGGCAAATCGCAGCGATATTTGTAAGCCAAATTCTGAATGCAGACGGTTTCAATCCGCGGCGGAAAAATGATTGTCGGCGATTCGCCGCGATTTCTCGCTTGTGTTTTTAACATAATTCGGAGAAAAAAATTGTGAGCACCCATCTAGAGGTCACCCCGAGGATCCATGTGAAGTTTGGTGACAATCATGTAAGTGAGGGGTATGCTCTGAATGGTGTGCTAAAGGATTTAGTTATGCAAAGAGTAAAATCTAAAATGACTGCCGGCGGCCATGTTTTTCATCGAAAATCGTTCACATTCGATAGCGCCCATCTAGTGGTGATCCAAAACAAGCCTGAAAACAATTCTCCAATAAATGTGGACTGCAGGGTGTGCTGTTGGATTGACATCCTAGATGGCTGCTGGTGGCCATGTTTATTTTCACATATTTCGGGAAAAATGGAGGCTTCAATATAGAGGTCACCCCGAAGATCCATCTGAAGTTTGGCGACGATTGGATCAGAAAGGTGTAAGTTGTGCTAAAGGATTTAGTCATACCAAGAGTAAAAGCCAAGATGCGGCTGGCAGCCATGTTTTTAACATAATTTGGAATAAATGGTAAGCACCCATCTATAATTCACCCAGATGATCCATATGAAGTTTGGTGATGATCGGATGCGAGATATGCTCTTAAATGGCGTAGAATAATTATATCCCAATCAGATTCAATAATATTAATATTGGTACTTTATTCTGTGAAACAAATTATACTTAAAGCTGCATAAACACCAAATTTACAACGTAACCCAATCATAATTTTGAGCATGTTATCTGGTGTTATTGTTGTAAAATTAAGTGTTAAAATATATTATACTAGCAGGTTAGCCCTCCACTGGCGGCAATCGTCAGAAACATGACAATTTTTTATTTTTTTAATTATTTTGTTTATTAATTTTGTTTATTAATTTTGTAATAAAAAAATTAGTTTTTCAATGAGTTAATTGTGCATTTTTTTCTTTCTATTTTTTTTTTTCAATTTGACCCGATTTGACCTTGAATTGATCATTTTCAAGGTCAAGGTCAGGTCGGGGTCACAATTTAACCCGTCCATGATACTTCCCGTAGGTAGCAAGTTTGAGCTCAATCGGTTCGAGTCTATAAAGGACACACACACATATATCATTTGTGGCACCCGTTTCAAGGTGAAGATCACCTCGGGCGGAAAAACTGACCCGATGAAAATCTCCCCCGTTCCTAGGAAGCCCTAAGTACGTAAGAATCACACAACACGCTCATGTCTGGATACATACGCTCATGCCCGGACACAGACGTAAGAATCACATTACACGCATACGCTCTTTATCAACAATACTGCGGATACGAACGCTCTTTAAATATCAACGCGATTAACCCCACAAAGAATCACACAACACGCTCATGTCTGGATACATACGCTCACGCCCGGACACAGACGTAAGAGTCACATTACACGCATACGCTCTTTATCAACAATACTGCGGATACGGACGCTCTTTAACTATCAACGCGATTAATCCCACAGTGCCGTATTTTTGTGACTGAGAGTGGAGAACGGGTGCTCGGAGCTTCTCCAAAACGCCGCGACGACCATTCCCGTGGGTTTTTACCCTTAGATGGGAAGTTTGGTCTCGGTCGGTGCAGCCGTTTTCGATTCTATAAAGGATATACACACATACACACATATATTCTACTATATAATTTGAGACTTCCGTATATATATATATATATATATATATATATATATATATATATATATATATATATATATATATATAAATATATATATATTTGTAATACGACCCTGCCTAACTATGCTTAAAAGCCATGTCCTGATTGGCCAGTGGCCCGAGTTACCATGGCTATCTCGTTCCAGTTTTGTGGTACAATTCTACTTTTTCCAATTGTACCACGAAAAAAATCGGGTTATTCAGATCGCCGCACGCGACTTTTCCCGTCTTTTCTAACTCCGCGCAAACGGGGCATCAACGGAGTACACCCGCACCCCTTTGAATTTTTCTATATCTTGACAATCTTTGTCGCTTGAAACCAGTTTGGTTGCCAATGAATATGGTCCAAATGATGTTATGGTATATTGATATATGTTACGACCAAAGAAACTTACTTAATAAGTATATTAAAGGACAAAATAAATCCATGGGGCCGGGCTGTGCATTCGTCGATTCGAATCTCGATCATATTCGATATTTCGGAATCAAGTTGAAAATGAAAGCGTTTGTTCACCAGTATACAGGAGGGGAATAATATTAGTTTAGTAAACTAGATCCTTTAGATCGCTTTGTGTAAGGAAAATGGTCCATAGTCGATGATCATATTCATGTTGTCCCAACAACGTTTTAAACAGAAATGACCGAAATCGTATTTCCTGTACAATTTAAATGAAACACACGGGCGCCGCTGAAAACACATCGTTTTTTAGCCAATCACAACGATTATTTCTAGAAGAGGTGCCTCGGGGGAAGTCAACGTGGGAATTTCATAACAAGACAAGACATTACCAGAGTACTCCATGCACATAAATCGAGTACGCCCAATACGAATTACACCACGAAATGTTTTCTCACCTGAGACCATAAAAAGCGCAGTATTTCGTTGACTATTCAGTCGAATTGTGACCATAAACTTTCAGTCGTATTACAAAAGAAATAAATACACGGTGTATCGGTGTGTATGGTCAAGTTGTACCACAAAAAACTGATTGTAGGACTCCGCTACGCGTCGTCCTACAATCAGTTTTGTGTGGTACAACTTGACCATACACACCTCTACATCGTGTATTTATTTCTTAAATATATGTATGTGTGTATATATGTGGGTACTTCATAGAATCGAAAACGCGTGTACAGATTGAGCTCAAATTTCGTAAATAAGTGTAAAAACCCACGGACACCGTCGGCGTCGCGTTTTGGAGAAGCTCAGAGCACCCATTCTCCAATCTCAGTCACACAAAAAACGGCACTGCGGTGGTAAATCAAGTGATAATTTAATGAGCGTTTGTTTTTTACGCATCGCTATAAAGAGCGTCTGTTTACCATTTAGGAGATAAACATACCCTGTTGAGTTGTACATTCTGGGATTCGAGCATGAAAACAGTTTGTGAACGAGCCGGCTTGCCGGCGAGTTCACAAACTGTTTTCATGCTCGAATCCCAGAATGTACAACGAAACAGGGTACGTTTATCTCCATTGTAATTCAATCTAGCAAGGAATTTGCAAAAAAACTGTATAAAAAGTATCATTTAGTCATTTTCATGACACGAATCGAGACTTTCATTTCGCCGTTGTCACCGTGCACAAATCATTGGGTTTGTTCATTGCGTTACTCGGAACACTGCTCCGTAACCATTTCCTGTGGGGCGGGTTGTCTCGTTTCGCTACTCCGTTCTGCGCCGTTGAAATTTGACCGTGCCACATTCAGATTTGATGCACGCTGAAGCGGCCGATGAACGATATCTATAGACAACAACGCGCGGGTGTGCTCGTTTCGCTACTCGTTCTGCGCCGATGCAATTTGACCGTGCTACATTCAGATTTGATGCACGCTGAAGCTGCCGATGTCGGTGAATCGAAAACTAAAGTTAGCCGCTCTCGGCCAATCAGAATGCTCGTTTTAGTGACAAATACTCAATTGAATTACAATCAACGTTATTAGCATCTGCAGAGAGATATACGGGGAAAATACGTTTGAGTGGTTTCCTATGCGGGGAGATTTATTGGATGCCATAGTACTCTTACAACATCATTGCTATAGTATGTATGACACTTAGGTCAGGGCTTAGGGGGGGGGGGGGGTAATTAGTGTGGATATAGGCATAATTCTTCTCAGAAATCCCGGTTACAAACCAACACTCACAATTTCGTCTTTTGCATCAGATACCAACACCTCGACCGATCGGGACGAAACTTGGTACGTGAGTGTAGTTTGACCACGTGGTCGTCGTTGTCGTGTTTGCGAGCCCGTGCGACGCCCGTGTAGCGCATGCGCAGACGAGATCTCGGAAACGGGTGGAGCTATGGACTTGAAATTTGGTATGTGAATGAATCTTGCCCCGGATACGAATTTTATCGGGTCGCCGAGCCCGTGCGACGCCAACTTCGCGCATGCGCAGACCAGATCTCGGAAACGGGTAGAGCTATCGACTTGAAATTTGGTTTTTGAATAGCCCGGACAACGTCGGGCTCATCGGCTAGTCTACTATATATTTTGAGACTTCCGTATATATATATGTGTGTATGTGTGTATATACTTTATAGAATCGAAAACGGCTGTACCGATTGAGACCAAACTTCCTATCTAAGGGTAAAAACCCACAGAAATGATCGTCGCGGCGTTTTGGAGAAGCTCACAGCACCCATTCTCCACTTCCAGTCACAAAAAACGGCACTGTGGACGGGTGTCGCACGGGCTCGCCAATACGACAACGTCGACCGCCTGGTCAAACTACACACACGTACCAAGTTTCGTCCCGATCGGTCGAGAATCGTAGATTTGTATAAATGACAGACATACAGACAGAGAGACAGAGGTCTTCAAAATATATTATAGACTAGCCGATGAGCCCGACGTTGTCCGGGCTATTCAAAAACCAAATTTCAAGTCGATAGCTCAACCCGTTTCCGAGATCTGGTCTGCGCATGCGCGAATCTGGCGTCGCACGGGCTCGGCGACCCGATAAAATTCGTATCCGGGGCAAGATACATTCACATACCAAATTTCAAGTCGATAGCTCCACCCGTTTCCGAGATCAGGTATGCGCATGCGCGAAGCTGGCGTCGCACGGGCTCGGCGACCCGATAAAATTCGTATCCGGGGCAAGATACATTCACATACCAAATTTCGAGTCGATAGCTCCACCCGTTTCCGAGATCTCGTCTGCGCATGCGCGAAGCTGGCGTCGCATGGGCTCGGCGACCCGATAAAATTCGTATCCGGGGCAAGATACATTCACATACCAAATTTCAAGTCGATAGCTCCACCCGTTTCCGAGATCTGGTCTGCGCATGCGCAAAGCTGGCGTCGCACGGGCTCGGCGACCCGATAAAATTCGTATCCGGGGCAAGATACATTCACATACCAAATTTCGAGTCGATAGCTCCACCCGTTTCCGAGATCTCGTCTGCGCATGCGCGAAGCTGGCGTCGCATGGGCTCGGCGACCCGATAAAATTCGTATCCGGGGCAAGATACATTCACATAGCAAATTTCAAGTCGATAGCTCCACCCGTTTCCGAGATCTCGTCTGCGCATGCGCGAAACGGGCGCCGCACGGGCTCGCCAATACGACAACGTTCACCGCCTGGTCAAACTACACACACGTACCAAGTTTCGTCCCGATCGGTAGAGAATCGTAGATTTGTATAAATGACAGACAGACAAACATACAGACAGACAAACAAACAGAGGTCTTCAAAAGATATATGAGATTAATTATGGTATCAGTATTTTAATAGGTTTTGTTTGTATTAATAAACATCCATAAAACCTAAAACAAAAGACCTTGGTTTCCGCGAACTGACTGATAAATATATCTTCTAATTATTTCAACATTATAATGCCCAACACAACTCGTTCACAAACCATTTTTTCTTTATTTTGAATAATCCAGTTGTAAGATGAAGTAGGGAAATAGCCACATGGGGAAATTGAAGTCTTACCATAAACATCTTGTTTTATTGGACCTTTCGCACAAATCACATTAAATTTTCAAACATGTATATCAATATGAAGCTCTGACATGCCAAATTGGATTCACTACAACCAAACGAGTAAGTACAGGCTGCTATGTCATGCCAAAATTGCTTCATTACAATTAAACAAGTAACAGTAATAATATTATTTGAAAATTTGAAATTAGCAATATTCAATTCCGGGCTTTAGGATCTATTATATTTTAAAGTGTCCGATATTTGAAAGTGCAATATTTGAGAGAAATGTTTTTTGAAGGGCAATATTTTAAAGGGAAATATTTGAAGAAGTGTTTTTAAAGTGTCCACCCATCCTATAAGAGAAATTTGACGTACTGTTGACCAAACTTCATGATTTGTGCTGTTGAAAATTCTTTCAGTAAATCGCCGTTATATCACCGCAGTACGTTGCAAGTAGAGTTATCACACTTATGATACTGTTCCTTGTTTGGTTGTTTTGTGAACAGGTGAAGCAATTTTTGCATGCCAGAGCATCAGCACTGTGTAGGAACTATTACATCGGAATTCGTTTTATCGCCGATATTGTGATGGTTCTTGACTGATTTGCTGAGGTTCCTTATTATTAAAAATAATCATTTTCGGTGCAAAATCACGCATAATTTTAGATATCTTGTATGTATTATACTTTCCTGGATGAACAGCTACAGAGTTGCCGTTTATCGAAACTTGAACTATAGATCACAATTAACTCGGAATTAGCGAGTTAACCAGGGGGGAGGTCGCGGAAAATATTTACATATATAGGGCGAAAAAAATGTTTTTGCCCCACTCGGGGACCCACCACCCCTCTACCTGCAATTTTTTTCTTTTTTTCCGCCCAATTTTTGGGACCCACCCCCAAAATCTTACAAAAAACATAAAATATAAACCAAATCATAGCCTAGCAAAGAATTGTTCCGTTTCTTATTATTTAATACTATTCCCAGCATTTTAATAAACCTCTAAACTGCTCTAAAGGGAGATAATTCTATTAGTATAAAATGTGGAAATGCTGAATGCATGCAATTAAAAACATTGGGCATTATGCCATAAAACATAATAATTATGAGGTAATACATGTCCTGATATCCTCAATAACTCTATATTCTTTTATATAACAATAGTATAAGATGTTTTTGAGCCCAGGCCCAATAGTAATACTGTAGTAATAGGGGTAGAACAAATTTCATCTCCCCTATTTCTGTGATATATATCTGCACATGGGTATGATGGGACCCAAGGAAAGTCACACTCACAGCAGCTCACAGTCTAAATACATGAATGTATGTCATGTTGGTGTGCGGATTGACATATACCAATATTAGTGAAGAATTGGTAGTATTATTAACTTATTATCAGAGTATAAAGTTTAGTTTAAAGCCAGCGGAGATATCCAAGCCACGGTCACCTTGTACAAACCGTCCGTATACATGTGGGTGCCCCCTGTGCAATGTGGTTTACTGGACGTATCACATGGAAACCCATTATAAGAACAAGCATCCTGGATCAGACTGTCCAGTTGAGATATGTGACTCTGAGAAAGTTCGCATGAAGAGAGTTTCATAGATTACCTGTGCAGTTTGATCCAGGGTTGGTATGATTTATAATTAGTTTCAAGAACAAAGTTCATATTAGTCATGTTTATATTCTAGCTTTATGTTGCATATGGAATAAGTTGAGACTTTAATACCAAAAGCTACTTTTATAGTTACATTGCTCTATCCTGCTATATCCTAAATTGAATATCAAAGCAACCAATAATGAACAAGCAACTAATAATTACAATACCATATGTATTGGCAGTCAAATAACTGGAACTCCAGATATACTATCTTACTACGTGTATCTGTACAGTACGTAACTGCTTAGACTTGTGAATAATAACTGTGGTTGAATTAATATCACAAAAGGCTAAGCTTTCATATTGTTATCCAAATAGTATGAACTTTTTGTATGAGTTATTTTGTTTTATAGTTTTAAACCAGTGGAATATAGTGGAATTGTTATTTTTGTTTGTATCATCAAGTTTATCTTGATAACAAATAATATCCATTATGTGGATTAAGAACAGAAGATGGTAATCATTTCATAATTATGCTTATATGCAAGCATTGTCGACTGATCGTGTCTGAGCATATAATTATGTTATAACAGTAAACAAATTTGTCAAAAGTAATAGCAAAATTCATCACAGAATTCATCAATATAAACTCAGCTTTATATTTTGTTCAAACCCTTAAAGGGATACACATGTGTGTATATATAGCTATAACATACACTTTGACATCCAATTGAAAGGCTATCTTGGATATGCATATTATAAATGTTTGTTCTTATGTTTTAATGTTTGTTATATGATTTGTTTATATATATAATATATCTTTCATCTGTCGAAATCTGGTACATTAATTTTGACATACATCAGCATACATACACCCCTAAATGGTAGTTAGTTCTGGTTAGTATGTTTTAAATAGCCTAGTGTGTCATATGGTTGATATTAACATAATATAATCATGCCCGCCTATATAAATGACCAACGGTAATAGAAATATACTCTCAGGAGATTATGAGATGTTATATACATTTAATTAATATTGAAAGATCCAGATGGGACAATGTATTGATGCCAGCACCAACATATTTCTTCCTCGAAAGTACCTCCTAGGGGACATTTACACATGTTTGTCGCCCAGACATGAACATATCTTATTAAATCATGTTCAAATGAATCATTGGTATGTTATGTCGTGACCGTGGGATATGGGTGGTGGGGAGGGAGCTTGGTTTGGACAGGAAGGGGTGCTTAATTGGCGTCTGCCCCCAATTTTGGCAAAAATTTTCAACAGTTACAAATGTCATACCTTACACTAGATTGGTTGGAAATTTCACACCAACAATATGTTGTTCTCTTAGTTTGATTTTACAACAATTTCTGAGGAAAGTCCCTCCTTGTATACATACATTGTAATTATAATGTATTCGTTTGAAGTGTAATTGTCTGCCGCCTTCATCAATTTAAAATAATATTAACACTATTCAATTCCTATCTAATCATCGGGACTGACTTCTCTCAGGTCGACTTCGCACCGGGTCATCTTCGTATTGGGTTATCTTCATATGGGGTCGACTTAACATGGACCCGACTTTACTTGTACTCTTTTGACGAATGCATGACCACATGATTTTGTAAAACTTTCATTGGCTGATTGAGTCATTTTTAAAGGTTTAGTATTGGTACCGGTATTTACATTCCGGAATATGCCCAAGAGCAGTTGCCCCGGGGGTGATCTTGCATGTTCGGGGTGTCTACTTTTGTAAGTCAAATCTGGGTCACCCAATAATTTTTGCTTTCACTTCATCCAATTTCAATTTTATTTAATATTACAAAAGATAGCCTGTACCAGTATAAAAAATATTCCCTCATTACAGTCGAGTGGATACAAATAATTGCGTGATTGGTTGTAATCATGTATATCTTAACAGGAATCTGAGTGGCATGGCTTCACTGTCTAGAGGCTTAGAATTTAGAGCAAACCCTGAGTGATTGCCGGTCAGATTGTCGTGAAAAGCTGAACAAGTGCGATAAAGAAATAAGCACGCGACCTATATAATCAGCATCCAGCAAGCGGACGCACAACATAAACTTCATACATAGCGTAATCAGAACATTGTATGGCTGTCAACGAACTTTTAACATCTTATCTTTTGGCATTTGCTGATTAAAATGCGTCTACGAAAATAAACAACGTAAAATACAAAGACAGATAACTCTATATATCCATATAAGTCCAGTGTTATGAAATTTCACTACAGTTAACCATTTATTGACTCATGGCATTGTTGGGCCTGAAAAACGCGTTATAGTTCAAACTAGCTAACGACTTGGTGAATTTTGATAGGCGTAACACAGGTTATTGAATAAGCATAGGAAGGCAGTGTCAAAATTGATGACAAGTGGAGCAAATTTCAACTTAATGCATATTTTGTGGTGTTTATATTTGGTTGATTTCACGACATGGTCAGTTTGAACCATTCATCCTGCCAAATATTAGCCATAGCATTACCGACATAGAACCGATTACATGTGGGGAGAGCCGTCTCGATCAGGAGAGAACCCAAACAAATAAGAAAATTCGCGGGTTTTGTCGTTGTTATGTCTTACACAATGAAATGTTCGTTATTATTACGCTCACTGGGGCCACCGATTGTGAGGGGAATGGAGAAATGAATGGAATTATCACCTAGATGGCTCCAAAATTGCGATTTACCAGACGAAAAGTCGTGAAAATGTATAATCAGTCAAGAACCACCAGAAACCGGCGATAGAACGACTTCTGATGTAACACTTCCTACACAGTGAGCATCAGATTGGCATGCAATATTAGCCTGTACAGAAGGCTAATATTTCTTAACAATTTTCTTTTACTACAGTATAATATAGGTCCGTATAAGGTGCTAAATATCGTCAGTAGGTTATTGGAAACACAGGTCTTCTCGTTTAGGCCTCACTGTATCCTATCCATGTTTTTGGATCATACGATATCCTCGTCACGATGAAGAACTGTCTTTTCGAACGACGGGTTTGACTCCTGAAGTCGACAGAACTGAACCAGGTCTCACGTGCATCATGTATGTGGTATTCTGTGGTGCAGACGAAGTGAACGCAGACACTTTGGCTTTTCTCCTGAAACATAAACTAGCGATATATATAATTTAAATTCACAGTTACAGTTAAACATGTCCTATATCCGTTTTGACACCATAAAACTACATTAGGTACGTTTTCTATACAGAACACAACTAGAAACTTCCCGTGAACCAATTAGGAGGTTTTGATGGTCAGTTGTCAAATTATTTTGTCAGGAGCCCAACAATTCCAACAATTGTCTCTTAAATAGTGCGTTCATGCTTATGTTTTTAAAAAAAGTGGTAGATAATAAAGAGCATTCTGAATTATAAACTTTTGTATCATTTTCAACATAAAACTGTGGGTTATCGTGATAGCTGGGCCTAACAAATGATGGTGATAGTAAATATTTGTCACAGGTAAGCTGAAAATTTGCTTAGGCAATGTTGACTGATTTGGTGTGAAATCGGACATCTTTAACACTTAGGCCTATGCTGCATGCAATGATATGTTAGGCTCATTAGATCACACCATTCATTGGCATTTATTACTGTTTGAATTAAGTTTTTCAATCAATGAAACTATGTTCGTGGTTGGTGAATTTGTATATCTGTTTTACTGATATATGTACGCACAATATTCACCAAATTCATATGTTCGGATTGTTCCAAAGCAAAACGAAATGTAATCTGTATTTTTGTCGCTAAAACGCACATTCTGGTTGGTCGAGAGCTACTAACTTTCGTTGTCGATTCAACAACATCACCCACTGACGGGTGAACACATTGTATGGCGACGTGCATCAAATATGTCACCTCGCGTGCAGCCGGCACTCGTGTATTCAAGTTAAACCGGAAAGTTGGTTACTATATATATATGATTAACAGGAAGTTGTTTTATCCCTGTTCCGAGTTACCCTGTGGAAGATTCCCACATATTTGATGATCAGAAAAATTATATAACAATTTATAGCATACAACACCGATTAAAAGTGCTTTTCGTACAGTGTACAAACTGTTTTCGTCTTCCAATCCCCGAATATCCAGCTTAACATAGTTTGTTTATCTCCTAAATGACCAACTGTATTGTCTGGAAAAAATAAACTAAAATGAAGATTTCAATTATTCCATGTGTGATGTAGCCCACTTTTTATATATAATCACAATGCCAATCATGCCATGACTGAGATGACTCACCCTCTAACATGTATGTAAGCTCCTATTGCAACAGCGACAATGGAAATCACTACCACGACCGCGCATGTAATACCCACTATCATTTCTGTCGCCATTCCTGTTTCCTCCTGGTTAGTGGGCGAACCTGCGAACAAAGAATACACAAATGTAAAACAATAGACACATACAGTAATGCCCAAAGTAATTGACCACTTAACCACCGCAGAATTATGGGTAATTTTTCAGGATTTAGTCGGAAATATGGCTTGTTGCCATTCATCGGAAAGCTCTCGCATAATGAACTAATACTGATAAGAATTATAAATAGGCCATTACGTCACTAGCTTTGTATTATTCGTGTCAGTTGTCGTTTTGTCAGACCGTACGTATGATTATAGTTTCGGGGTTTCAATATAACTCACAAATACATCACACAGTAATAAGTTGTAGACCCTTTCTCTGGTCCTCAGGGTGGGAGTTGACTGTGAGATCATGTCCTTAAATTGTAATCGCCATGTATCCTTAATCTCTTAGTGGCAATCAGATATAATTCGTCGATGTGAAAGAATCTTGCGAAAAACAAAGTGATAAGCTATGACCGAATAAAAACATAATTAAATACAATTGTTTATGTTGCGGTATGAAATTTACAACTGTTTAATATTTTGATCAAAGATTACCCCCATCTGTCGCCACGTCCCGGATGTGATGAATTGCATACCTGAACACTCTGATGATGCTTTAGTACCCACACTCGAAGTTGTAAGTCCATCTGGACACGACTCGCATTCCGCAGATCCTGGTAGTGGTTGATAATATCCTATCTCGCATTCATAGCAAACACCGTCATTTCCAAAAGATCCGACAGGACATCTCTCTGTGTATACGGAAAACAAATCTTTGTGTATTATTCATTGTAATACGACCTTACTTAAAGTTACTTGTAATGCTCTTCCTGATTGGCCAGTAACTTGTGTTACCATGGATATGATGGCGACTTTTGTGGTACAATTCGACATGTATCACACACATCGTGATAAAATCAATGCAACGCACTTTCATAATTGAAACCAAGGCGACTTGGGTAAATTCATGCCAGACTGGTGACAAGAGGCATGGCATGACTATATAATTAAATACTAATAATTTAATAGGCATAATTAACCTACACAAAAATGAGAAACTTGAAGAAATTACTGAGAAAATAGTTGCTGTTTAATAGTGATGCTATTTTGTATTTTCCCCTTAGATAGGTTAGACAACAGAGGGACCAAAATTAGATTGTTTTATAGTGGGTTTCTGAAACAAAATATCTGCAGTCGAAGAAATATATACACGGCGCATCGGCATATGTATCGAATTTGACCACATACATTGATTGTAGGACTTCCGCTTCCCATCGTCTGACAATCAGTTATTTATGGTCAAAGTCTACTATATACCCCTCCTTAAGTATTCCTTCTTATTTGCTATGATGCTGGTAGGGTAACTGATATTGTTAAGAAAAAGTACCATTCAACAACATGTATACTGTGAAATATTTTAATAATATATATTCTTTATTGCGTTGGTTCTTGAAAACCGGCCATAATTTAGATGGCTATATTCCTGTTGTTTTTCAAACACCAGCGCCACCAGTATTAAAATATTTAAATATGACAGATTTATGAAAATAACGGTACTTTTTCTTAACAGCATCGGTTTGCCCTACCAACAACATTGTAATTCAGAAAGACCAACCAGCATCATATCAATTCAGCATGACCCACCAGCATCATCAATTCAGCATGACCCACCAGTATCCTACTAATTCAGCAGGACCCACCAGCATCATATCAATTCAGCAGGACCACTTAACCAGGATGGGTGTATGACCACTTAACCAGGGTGGGTGTTTACATTTGTGAAGGGTCGGGGTCAGGGCTTACGCTCTTGGGAAGCCAATTTGACACAATTAAGCTTAAGCGCAATAAGGATTGTATAATTTCGCTTAAGCGCAATAAGAATATTTCTTATTGCGTTTAAGCGCAATAAGATATTCCTTATTGCGCTTAACGCAATTAGACATTCTTTATTGTGCTTAAGCGCAATAAGGTCTTCTCTTATTGTGCTAAAACTCAATTAGATTTTCCCATATTGGGCTTTTAGGGATTCCTTAATAAGATATTCCTTATTGCGCTTAAGCACAATTACATCCTTAGTGCGCTTAAGCGTAATTAATATCTCCCTCATGAGATCACCCCTCTGCAAAGAGTAGAATCCGAATATGCATGCATGTGGACAGTCACCAGGTCACCTCACCAATAAACCCCACCATCGCACTATGGACAATACCATTTGAATAACAGAGCATTTATGTTATGTGGTTTATTGCACTTAAGCGCAATAAGATATTTCCTTATTGCATTCACAATTAGATATTCCCTTATTGCACTTAAGTTCAATTAGAGAATCCGTATTGCGCTTAAGCTCAATTATTTATTCAATGTCAATTTGGCTTCCCATACGCGCTGGCCATAACTTTTTGGGCCAATTATTTTGCACTCTGAATTTGCTAAATTCTTTATAAACCATGACCAAATTGAAAAACCATATAGGATCATTGAGAAAACCACAACAAAAACAAAAACTAAAGAAAATAATAAAATATTTAGTATTAATGCTTTACATGAATTGATCTGTCTGTGCGATATAACGCATACCTATGTTCGTATAATATTGTTTTTAAAGTGTGTTTGTGTTGTTTTAGTTATGTTTTTATTCTGAATAACAAATAAAGTTTAAAAGAATATTTTAGTCATTAATTGTGAAGCGCCGAGAAAATGAGGATTTAATTTGGCTAAAGGTTTTTTAATTTGGCCAAAAAACATTTGGCCAAGTTTTTTTCATTTTGACTAATAAAATTTTCATTTGGCTAAACTTTTTCGGTCCAGCGCGAACACTGCTAGGAAAGCCACAGACAGTTTAGAACCATTATCTCTAGCATAGTGAATTGATTCCGTCAGAATGAAAGAATGCATGGCACAACTGATACCTTCATGAAAGCCATGTTGAAGATCGTCGGGGAAACTATGAATTTTATGACTTTTGAGAATTCTCTGAAGGAGAACCCTTTCGAAAAGTTTGTAAACCACAGGAAGCGGCGTTATTGCCCCTTAAAGTGATGTGAAACACACCGGTAGAGTGACCAAATAGAAACGGAGAATAATCTTGTTCAAAGTAGTAATTTTTTGAAATATTATATCCAAATACACAACACAGACAGTCATTAGTATATATTAATTAAATGCCGTGACTCTCGATTGCGAAATTGTTTTCGTTATTTATTGCCGAGAGACGCGTCCCGAATCGATTTGCTTAAGATTTTCGCCGATGTTAGTAGAATGTTACATTCCTCCAATTGGCATAGCGCCCGAATACTAACTTATCAGTTTCACGCACCCGAACAAGTACATAATATGTCTTTAACTGTCCGGCAAAGTGGCAGGTTTGGGATAGCCTTTATACAAAGGGATCACAATGCCAGCTTTTATCTTTGGAGAGATCCAGTCCATTTCGAACATACAATCAAACTGTCTGACACAAAACAGTAACGAATCAGGGGCATGTTTTATATGTTCGTCGACAATATCCTGCAGATTTTCCTGGTTTGAGTTTTCGAACCATTAAGCGTAGTTCGTTCGTTGTAACAGGTGAGCATCGAGAACATTTGTTGCCGGAATTCATGACCTCCTCTTTGGCGAGCACCGAGGCAACTTCGTGTTCAACATATATCTCAAACAATTCATCCGACTGTCGAAGTGGTGTATAGAGCTCGCTGAATTCATTACACCATCCGGACAATATTTCATTCGGATCTCATTAAGTCACCTCACCAAATTCCAATGAAGAACCGACCTTCGAAGTCGGTGAAAGTTTATTATTGAGGAGCCTCCAAAACTTATTTTGGTTATGTGCAGAATTTCTGTCAACTTCTCGCGTGGTCGTCCTTCAGCTGCCCAGCATTCCTGTAATTTCTTATTTTCTGTTTTTAGTTTATCAATATCAAGCTCAGAGTTGCAATAAGGTAGTAAGTGAGGGCGATACTTTATCAGGGGAACAGAGTAATCACCAGTCATTAGTTTATACCTGCAACTTTACAACACATAAGCTTCTTTGTGGATCCCCTGATCTGACACCCGAAACCAATGTTAACATTTTCAGAGAAGAATAGAAATACATCTCTAGGACAAAGCGTTTCGCCAACTAAGTGTGTACATTGCCACGTTACATAATCCAATATTATCAGAATAACGAGAACCATGAATATATAGCAATATGACTCGCGCGAATATCAATGTCGTTTAGTCCGTTGGAATGAGGTCACGGTTTCATTCAAAAACCCTAACAACTCATTCTAAAACAAAATCCTAAACCATAACTGTGATAACCCATATGACGATTCTTAAGCTCCTTCCTTTCTCATTCTTAACTCAGACTTATACCGTATTGTCATTATTATCACTGATGATCTATCTCTTCCCATCAACATTATCAGCAGCAACAACAACCCAAATTTATATGAACCTCTTTCGAATGTGATGCGTTATTATTATTTCCATAACAATGGAATCAAAAGACCCACTTATGTCTGACTTATATGTATTAGACAGATAATTTATCAATAACAAGTTAATTAAAAGAAGTGGAAAGAAATGAATAGATATCTAGTGGACGCCTTTGCGACTTCAAATATTATTCTACATATCTGAGCCAATACAGATAAACCAGGGAAGAGATAGACCATCACTATTTATACATAGCCAACATATTTCTTCCTTGTGTTATATACACAATTAAACACTGCCATTAGGTGACGTGCGTTGACTCATCCCACCTCGCGAGAACAATAAGCGGCTACACGAAACGACAGTCATGTCTGAATTAAAATGTTATATCTTACAACAGAAAAGCAGACCATTACTCTATCGCTAGGTGGGATGGATAAAAACTGAATCCCGAGAAACGACTCACATAAGTCCCACACGCCTGATGTCGAATCCGGTCCATGGCATCATATACTAGTTCTGATGTAATTTCTATTGCATTATTCATGGAATAAATAATGTTTAAACTAAAATAGACGATCATGGACTTTTTGCTCGCCTGACAAAAATAAAAATATGTTCTTTTAAAAGTTGACATCTTTCAATTAGAGGTTCATGTGTACAATCTAATTATTTCTGGTGTGTATATATACATTTTAGTTGTAGATGGTGTTATATCGGATATATGTGTGATGTTGGGTGAGAAGATAGTGTTGCTGACCTGTACACTCATCCACACTGATGCAGTTGTCCTCCATCGTGGTGGTGCCGTCCGGACAGTACTTGCAAGTTTTCGATCCCTCATGGTCCTGGTATTGTCCAATTTCACATGGAAAGCAAACGCTACCAGCCGCCATCGTTCCAACTGGACAAACGGCTACAGACAAAAGCAATGTATTTTTTGTTAACATAACAAACGTTCACAGATAATGGTTGTGTTAAAATGTATGCAGTCCGCATACGCACAAACTCAAAGTGGCATTCAACAAATAGCATGCGTGTTATTTTCTATTGTTCTGGACATCAGCAGAGTCGTCTCAATTAGTGGGGTTACTTAGGTTCTTGCAATCTCGCGATTTTGTGACTATAAAGCACAACAGTTCACACACACACATATATATGCTTTTAATAATTATCCTTTTTTGGAGGGGTTGAGCAGATGGGCGTCCGATTTATTTGATGGCTCAAAGGTAAAATGTATGAGACAGCACCTGACATGAGTATCATTATCACATAACTGGTTTATTGTCCATTGTGGAAAAAGGATGTAAATGATAACAATTGAAGTAAGCTAGCCCATTGTACCTTTAACATCACACAGTTCACTGAGCCTAGTTTTACTCTTATTTAATCTGCGACAAGGGGAGTTAGTCAACAGAGGCAAGTAGAAATCGACTGATACTAACCTCTGTAAAATCTCGAATCATATTAAAATGATAAGTAGTTTCATACAGACTATGATGTAAATGTACCCATATAAGGAATTGGTGGAACCATCCTAGCAGATCGTGAGTTGGGATTTATTTTCTGTTATTAGAGCTCTGTTTTGTTCTGTTATTAATAATGTAACCATTTCTTAACTAAATAGTCACTGTGAGTAGTTATCCAATACGAAATGTTCAGATAATAAGTTCAACAACCGATCATAGGTCGTTTGTTGAACTGAACATTTCTGAACATTTCCCACCAATGGATAGGATCCATTCTGCACTTTCTATTATCAGTCGTCTGTTTTTATTTCTTGAACGTCCCTACAGATAATAATAGACACTACCAATGTGTAGATTTAGATCTGACGGAAGAATCCAGTTTAGTAAATAAAGGTTAAAGATCTATTCCATGTTTGATCTGGTAGGATGACAACAACAATAATGATGTAACTCAATTTAGCGTCACAAATTACTAACTCGTCTGTGGAAATATGACAAAAACACCATGTAACAATCGCATCCTTATTATAAGTTGGAGAGGGGATAATGGCATAAAGTACAGTCAATGGAGCTATAAGGAATATGGACAGTTTAAATGTTTAAGTAATAATATATGTCAACCCAGAGAACCATATGAAGTTTGGATAAATCGAATGTGAAATGATGATTATAGGGTGACGAAGGATTTGGTGATACAAAGAGCAATATCATAGATGCCTGCCAGCGGCCATGTTTTAATCGAGAATCATTCAAGATCGATAGCTCCCACTTAGATGTGACCCTAAACATGCCTCTCAAATAAATGTGGGCTCCAGGGTGTACCAATTAATTTAAATATGAAATACAAGATATCCACTGATCTATATGTCATATCGATGATTAATGTTGGTTGTATGGCATGCCACATTATTTAGTCATGCAAAGAGTAAAATACAAGATGGCTCCAATAATTGTGGGGTGTAGTGTGGGTCAATGGATCTAAATTTGAAATCCAAGATGTTTTTGTTATCAAATTTCGGAAACACATTCTAAGCTCCAATCTAGATGTCACCCTGTAGATCCATATGAAGTTTGGTGATGATCGGATGAGGGATATGCATGTATGGTGTGCCAAAAGGTAATGATGACAAACTAAAACTGGAGTGACATCTTATGGCAATAATGATATATTATAATCTAACTGTTAAATTACGTACATAATATTACGTGTAATTAGGAGTAATCTCACATTTGATATCTTAGTTTACGTCTGGAGAAGACCCGAACTTTTGCAGAGTTTGTGAGGTCAAATGAGTTTGTATTCTATTGAAATTATGTAAATATTGTGATAAAATATATTTTACACATTAAAGTACTGCTTTCAGTTGATAACTCTTGTGTCGTTCAGAACAAATATTTATCTCTATGGACTAATCTGGGTTACTTTCTACTTCGACATATACAAGTATTATCCCTACCGATTTCACTAGCTGAATTACATCGAAGGAAACTTGTACTACTGTTACATATGCGATTGTATTTTTAATAAATAGTAATTGTGCTCATATAGCGCGTATCCCCAATGCCAGTTGGGCCCTGAGCGCTTCACATTATTACCCCAGATTTTACCATTTCACAGGAGCTTCACAGGCGGCCTACCCTTACGTAACAACAAGGTCCCTATTTATCGTCTAAGTACGACGAGGCGAGCAGAGTGCAAGTGACCTTGCTCAAAGGTCAGTCACAACTAGGCGCGAGATTTAAAATAGCGTGTGGCTATACAGCACATCGTGCTTAATCCGACCAAGCCACTGTTGCGGAGACGTGAAGTGTAGGGCACTCTAAACAATGGGCTACAACTTCCACAATAGTATATGTCGATCTATAAAGGACTATTTGTCCTCGCTAATTAAATATCGGAAACGTTATACAAAGCGCCGAGAAACTAGAATACAACTTTAAATGTTATGAATCGCGTTTAGTGAACAGGGCAGGATGTGTACAGTTCCATGTGTGCAGAAGGGCTTCACGTGTTAGCGAACTCACCACACAAGCTATCCGAGCTCACAGATCCTTCTTGACATACACTCAACGCTTCTGTTAGGGCTGCTGAAGTGGGCGTGTACGCAATGCCATTCACATGCAACGCCAGGTACGTGTCGGTGTTGTTCAACAGGTCGAATACAGAATCCTCCATGGATATTATTGTTTCTAGTGTCTCGTTTACCTCCGTGGCACCTAGGCATAAATATTGGAAGAAAAACTACTTTTGTGAGTCAATTGAAGATAAACATGGATTAATTACCCCAGGGTAAATTTATTATCATAAGCGATACAAAGGAAAATGATGCTCACAAAAGCGTTTAAACCATGTAGTCTCAAGCTCGACAAGAGTACCGTTAAAGACCGTTATAATGGTGATGTTTGGTTGGTGATCAACTTATAACTTCATGGTGTTGGTGATAGTTATGGCCTCACTTATATCAGATTCAAAACTCGCCAATCAAATAAAAGGCTGCTAGGAAACATGCCCTCTGAATAAGGTGCCTTTATATGACTGGTGTTTTTTTTTTGAAATCATAGGTTTGATTCCGAGAACAACAATTCAATCAATCTTTGCTTCCAAATGTCTGTGTCGTTAAAACACCTAGCTTTATTTTATTAGATAGCAGAAAAATCTGTAAATTCCAAGGCAATTAATTATCACCCGGAAACCAAACTAATTGGTAAATTCTATGACGACAAGGGCCATAACTCTGGTAAGAACGTGCGCACCGAACCCAAATTCCACCTTGACGTATATTTTCATGTGGGTTATCTGCATACCAAAAACAACCAAATAATTAAGACTAAAGTTATCACATGGCAACCGAAATAATATGCAAATTCTGAGTCGACAAGGAGCATAAGTCTCTAATTCCGTTAAAATGGGCAGATTGTACCCAAATTTGAACTTGACTCGTATGTTCATGTGGGTAATCCACATGCACAATTTGAAAACTATCAGGTTACCATATGTTATCACCCGGAAACAATTTGGGACGGACGAACGGACACTGGTATTTCTATAGTACTCTGAAAAAACACATTTTGTGGGACAATTACGTGGCTGACGACAGAGGTACCATGCACAAACACACACCAAATATATATACTAACGTAGAGCTGGGTCGTCATGAGACCACTCTGTTGATAGAGAGTCCATAGCAGACTCGAAGTGAATTGTTATTTCTGTAACGTCATCAGTTGAACGTTTACTGAGTCGGTGGCTCTCATTGCCACAAGCGTTGACGCTGTAGCGACATTTGTTTTCCTTCTTGCATTGCAGTTCATTCAGAGTGGGAGTTAGCTGACTGCTGACGCCATTACCGTTGTTAGAGCATACATTCACTGGATATTTGACAGTAACTTTGCCTTCATATTTGCTGACTTTTTTTGATTCTAGAATTGAAAATAAAGCCACTCATATTAAAAGGTAGTATATCTCTTCCAGACCAAAACAACAACAACAACAACATAATTTTAACAAAACCATTACTTAAAGGCCCACTTAATTTTCGAATCACCAGATCACATTATATACAATATATTCCATGTTATATACCATTTGAAATAGGAAGCTCCAAAACATTGTATTATTAACTGAATAAACTGGGAACATGTTGTTTTTGTCGAGGTACCAAGGTGTGTCCTGTATTTAATTTTGATCCGGACTGTAATATAAAGTCTATTATACTCAATGGAAGGGGAATAACTCTATCTCTTAGTTTGAATTCTGATGCATTCGTGGTCGACAAGGGAGGAAGTCTTGGAATGAATCTCTATCGCTTGGTGGACAGTCCTAGGCCACAGCTGCCTCGTATTCTGGTGGAATATATATTTTTTGGTTCCTCTTCCAAATGGTATATTATATGGAATAATGTTATCTGGGCATTCGAAAATTAAGCGGGTCTTTAAGACTCAAATAACTTTTTAGTGAATAAAACACAGACAAAATTTATTTGGTATATATTAGTTGTCAATAAAGACATAATGAAGTGGTTATCTCTGTGCAGTCCAGCGAAATCTCTTTGAGTCACACTAACATTTGACTTGGCAAAGGGTGCTAACAAGATAAGAGTTCTCCCTCTTGCTACGTTCCGAACGTTTCTGCAAGTCGCCTGTTCTAAAACATATCCCATTTTTCAGTTCCGTTTGAACGTAGGTGATATATGAGAAAAACTGAATAGAATCGATTTATTAAAAGAAGCTTGTCTGGACAGGTGTCACTGATTCATATCTATTATTTTATACACCGGAATGTATATACAACTAATTGTTATATATAGGATGTGATGCACTATCTTTAACCATTTGATAGCTGATCACTCATGCATGGGTAGTTCATTTATTCTCACTTATTCATATGTAGGGATGTTCTGGTAAGGTCATATAAATTAAATGTATAAATTATCATACGATTGTTTTTATCTCTTTGTGAAAATTGAAGGAGAGGGATTTATTATCGATTTCCTATTAATTATTCAATGACCACAATGAAAATCCACAATAATTACAATGTGATTGTGGATGGTTGGTCGGATGGTCGGTCACAAGTTTACAATGTATGTAACGTACAGATATATGCTGTACTATGTTATGCTTATATAGTGATATAAACGTGCAATACATACAATAATTAAAATGGCACCTTTGCAAAAACAGTGCATGTGTGTAAACCATCTCAGCTGCCCTCCGTATTGCAAAACATGTTTATGTATACTTATCTGTCTCTAAAATAGGCAAATTATTTACAGTAAGATATATTTATATGTATTCATATCCTTGAAAGCTATATGAAGATAAATGGCCACCTGTTTTAAGTGCGAAATAATCACTATTGATCCTACGAAATATTCACTATTTAGTCCAGGAGATATTGGTCGACCTCTGCACCCCCCCCACCAGGACATAACTTCACCCCACTAATTTTTTTCCTTAAGGTCTCCTCTAATTGTTTTCACTTGTTAACAAGAACAAAAAGTGGCCGCAGAGACTCCAGACAAGATGGCGTCCATCATGGCGCCATTTTTTTTAAATGCACCAGGTCTCTTTGATCGCCATTATAGTAAAGATGGTAGCACATGCGGTCCTGTTTTCTGTTCGATTCGTTATGCTAATATAAAACCCTTACAAATTAGCCAAAAATCCGATACCAGAATCCAATATGGCGGCCAAGATGGCCGCCGAAATTTGCTATTTTTCTGTCATGTTACCACCTTTCGTTTTTCTCTGTGGGAAAATGTTAGAATTTTTGCGTCATGTTATACATTTATCATATAGAGGAATCATTGGCGAACACATGGGGACCATAATATGCATTCATTGCGGGATATTTTTGTCCGATATCACGTTTTCCCAAATGCCGTTATCATAGGTCAAAGCCGAATCTCCGTTAATAACGCGATGTTATGTTTCGAATCAATGAATGTTATTGCTATTATAACAACACCCGTGCATATATATTTACAGGAGATACTCGAGCTAGGATTCCTCTTATACCTAAGTTGAGGAATATTTACCCAAATCCAAGATGGCGGCCAAAATGGCCACCAGACATAAAAAATCGCCGAAAATTGCTGATTTTAACATCAGTGAGCATTATTGTCATGACAACTCCACACCTGCTTACTATTGTAAGTTGGGAACACTTAGGCGAAGAACTTTCCTTGTACCATATCCAAATAAAAGTCCCCCAAATCCAAAATGGCGCCCACAATGGCGGACAGATTTTGAAAAATCACAGAAATCCCTCATATTCACATCATTGGGCATTATAGTCGAGACTACTCCATATATGCGTACAGTTGAGTTGGAAATACTGAGATGAAGTAATTACCTTACATCACATGCAAGAAATGGTTTTCCAAATCGAAGATGGCGGCCAAAATGGCGACCGAAATTTGAATACACGCCTACATTCCTTTACTTTCTTAGGATGGGCGTTATTGTTTCGCGATTTCTACCCACCATTACATGTTGATATGTATGAATTCTTCATTAGGGTTTGGCAAGTGATACTCGCAGTCAATATGGCGGCCAAACTGACGGGCAGAAATTGAAAAGAAGCCGATATTATCACATACTAATTTCATACTTTTTGTCATAATATTGATTTGTATAAACGAAACGGTACATAATATAAGCCATCTATAAGTTCCAATGTATGTCGAAGCCTTTTGGGAGGATGAAAACTCACAATCGCGATGTGGCATTTCAAAATCCATTCTCCACTAAGGGCTCATACTGGCCGTAACCGTATATGGGTGCGCCGAATAGTCATATTATGACTTCCAAGAATCAAAACAACAGTACCTGAGCTTATTCTGAATTGCCACATTCAGCATTATCTAGACTCGTTTCCGTCTCTTCATCAGATTAATCTATCTCACTCACAACAACAGTTCACTACTCTTCTTTGTAGAAGGGTGCCACTAAACGGAATGTTTCAAACAATACATATGCCGGTGTCCAGCTCACGTGTTTGTTTCGAAAGCTTGGAATTCTTAGCGAGCTTCATTCGTGGTATAGCTTATGGTATAATTCAGATGCTACATATGGGGTATATGCGTCATCTTGTGCGATACATTATAAAGGTATTCGGTCGATGCGTATACTAGCTTTCAGGAGGACCTATCTATCTGCGTATTGTCAGCTTTGGTGACCTAATGGGGATAACAACGTGTACACCTGGTGATTTTCCCAAACAGCCACTTCTCAATATATGGTTCATCAATTCACATACTCATATAATGCACTGACGTACCCGGACAACTTCTGTATATGGCTTCGAATGTTGAAAGCCCGACATTTGACGGATGCATTTCTGCTAAGGCGTAGAAGACCATAATGCATAATATACCCAAACTCCTTGAACATGATCATAAGAACAAGCTTGTTGGCGTCCAGCAATCGTCTCACCGAACAGATCCAAGCAGACGATAACAATACACACGGTGCTAGTTTGTGGGTATGTGTCATGATAGTGGAAATGAAATTGGACCATGACTGCACCGCCCCTTATTTTGTTATGTTTTAGATTCAGACAGGATATCATGTGTGGCTTTGCTTTCCTTGTATGCTAAGATGGTATGTTCCCATCCGTTTGGAAGCCGTTCTTAAACAACTGGACCAGGAGTATGCCATTGGCTACTGATGTATAAGCCCCACCAAGACTGGGGTGTAGTCTTAACGGCGATACCTTTGATAGTTGGTTGATATGTCATACTCACGCTGGGTGGTATGGTTCAAGAAAGTACAAATGCCATCAACAAAAGGGTGAAATGTTCAACGCGAAGAACATCCAGAGGAATGTTACGTTGATGAGCTCTTGCATTCAGGTCAACAAACGTTGGTACACCAAGTGATTTCTTGGTAATATCACCATTGCGGCCATTTTCCTACATGAGACATTAACTACTATATTCTAAAGTTATATATATAAAGCTATATGATCATAAAGGTCGCGTTCCCCAACGTATACAGCCATTGCCATCGAGACTGTAAATTGTTCTTTAAATACATAGTGAAATAAATGCACCACAGTTCCTGACATTTTCTTGAATAATACCGCCCACATACTGACACTAACCCCGAGACAGGATAACAAAACACGCATACATTCATGCTATAAAGACATTATCCTTTAGTCCATCCGACTGTTTTGAGGGAGGCTAGCATAGTATTATCCAGACAAAAGTGTACGTAGTTGAATCAGAAAGGCTTCGAAACGGATGTGGAAATACAATCTTACCACATCAAATAAAACCGACACGCATGACATTCGATATCTTAAACATGCACCAGGTGTAGGGGTGGTGTATACAGTGGCCCATTTCATTCCCACTATCATGGCGCATGTCCACAAACTGGCACCGCGAGCATTGTTCTTCCTGCTGGGAGATATTCGACGAGACAGCTGCGGGGCGTCACACAGTTTGCTTCGGATAATGGTAAAGAAGTGTGGGTAGTCTGTACACTATGGTCTTCTCCTTAGCAGATAGACATCTGTCCAAGGGAATGAGACAGCTAGCAACCTTCGAAACACTGTCGAAGTTGTCCACATATGCCAATGCGTTCGCTGAGTTTGTGAGTTGACGAACAATCTATTGAGAAGTGACTAGCTAACTGGTTCGCCAGGTGTACATGTCGTTATCCCATGGGGTACGAGACACATACATAGATATGACTTTCTGTAAGCGTGTATACTCATCGGCCATATGCCTTCCTAGTTCAAGATGACGCACAAATATCATAGTTAGCAAATATTTAAAATCGTAAGCTAGACACCGGAAAATGAATTGTTTGAAACGTTATGATTAGAGGGACCCTACTCCCAGGAAGTGGTGAATACTTTGTCGGTGTGAGCGACCTAGATTTATCAGACAAAGAAATGGAAGCTGGTCCAGATAATTATGGACGTGACGTGGCAAATCAGAAACTGTTATCAGGTAATTGTTCTGATATAACTATTCGGCGCACCTACGCTTACGGCCATTATCGGCGCTAAGTGGAGACTGGATTTCGAAATGCCACATCGCGATATTAATTGTGGTTTTTCATCTTACCAGAAGGATACGAGCTGTGTTATGCGTTTTGATACCTTAAAGTTGAACTAGTAGATGGTTTATGTACAGTTTCGTCCATACATACCGATATTATGACAAAAAGTTGAAATTAATAAGTTAAAATATCAATTCTTATCAATTTCTAGCCGCCAATTTAGCAGCGATCTTGGCTGTGAGTATCAATTGCCAAACCCTAATGAATTCTTCATGTCACTATTCCATATCAACATGTAATGGTGGATAGAAATCGCGAAACAATAACGCCCATCGTAAGAAAGTAAAGGAATGTAGACTTGTTTTCAAATTTCGGTCGCCATTTTGGCCGCCATCTTCGATTTGGAAAACAATTTCTTGCATGAGATGTAATGTAATTACTTCACCTCAGTATTTCCAACTCAATTGTAAGCATGGGTGGAGTTGTCTCGACAATAATGCCCAATGATGTGAATATGAGGGAATTTCGGTGATTTTTCAAAATCTGTCCGCCATTGTGGGCGCCATTTTGGATTTGGGGGACTTTTATTTGGATACGGTACAAGGAAAGTTCTTCGCCTAAGTGTTCCCTACTCACAATAGTAAGCAGGTGTGGAGTTGTCATGACAATAATGTTCACTGATGTTAAAATCGGCGATTTTTTATTTCTGGTGGCCATTTTGGCCGCCATCTTGGATTTGGGTAAATATTCCTCAACTCAGGTATAAGAGGAATCCTAGCTTGAGTATCTCCTGCACATATATATGCATGGGTGTTGTTATAATAGCAATAGCATTCATTGATTCGAAACATTACATCGCTTTATTAATCGTAGATTCGGCTTTGACCTATTATACCGGCATTTGGGAAAACGTGATCTCGGACAAAAATATCCCACAATGAATGTATATTATGGACCCCATGTGGTCGCAAATGACTCCTCTATATGATAAATGTATAACATGACCCAAAGATGCCAACATATTCCCACAGAGACAAACGAAAGGTGGTAACATGTCAGAAAAATAGCATATTTTCACATTTCGGCGGCCATCTTGGCCGCCATATTGGATTCTGGTGTAGGATGTTTGGCTAATTTGTAATGGTTGTATATTAGCATAACGAATCGAGCGGAAAACAAGACGGCATGTGACATCATCTTTACTATAACGGCGATCAAAGAGACCTGGTGCATTTAAAAAAAATGGCCGCCATGATGGACGCCATCTTGTCTGGATTCTCTGCGGCCGCTTTTTTTTCTTGTTAACAAGTGAAAAACATTAGAGGAGACCGTAAGGAAGAAAATTAGTGGGGTGAAGTTAAGTCCTGGGGGGGTGCAGAGGTCGACCAATATCTCCTGGACTAATTGATGCTGCGCTCGGCCTCTATACGACCTGAATCCCGCATATAAAAAGCGAGGTTGACACACTTAAACCAATGCAAACTCACTTGAACATGACCGTGGGGTCCTCACAGCCTCCATGCCATTCCATAAGTAATTTGTTGTTCTTCCACACTTGTACTCATTCTCAAAATTCAGTCCCGGTGGTGTAATATAGCCGTCGTCACAGTCCATAACACAGACAAGCAGTTCTCCTTCCGCTGTGCAACTCAAGTGTCCATTCGTGGGTGCTCGAATCGCACTCCTGATGCAAACTACATAGAAACGCAGTTATTATAATAATAAACAATAAATAGTAATTATACTTAACTGTAAAACCACGTGTTGTTCTAAAAGATGTGCATAGTTAATATTGTTCAAACGGTTAAATTACATAGAAATAATCTAAAATAGAAACAATTTTTGATTCATGCATATATGTTTTGATAAAATGATAATATTCACGACATATGGAAATAACCTGGTAGGATGTTAAAGGAAAGAACATTAGTACCTTTCGAAAGTTATTATAAATAGTATTGAACCTATAATTATGCCTAATGCATGGTAATAACTATATAATTGGATTGAGTATATGCTTCAATATACCTATTGCTTAGACATTGCCCCCGTGCTGATATAGGTCTATACTGTAATAGTGCATAGTATTTATTGTTACGCTCCTCCCTATTTTCCACCCTTCTGATTGGCCCATTTCGTGCCACGTGCCGGGCGACAAATCACACTGTCGCCATCTGAGCCGGGAGACATTGTTTTTGTCGCCCGCCTGATGTTATAATGCAAGAATATCTCCAAACGCACATTGCAGTAACTCATCTATTTCACATCACTATAATGTACTAACAATCATAGATCTTATATACCCCACGGATTCGCAAAACACACCAGTTGTGGTGTTTGCTAATTTGCATATATTTAGTGAACACTAATATTCGAACTTTTAAGTTGATACTTTTATCGGACAAGCGTTATTATGTACTTTTTACATCGAAACATCTCGGTGATTCAATAAGTTCATGTCGACATTATGGTGCAAGATTGAAAGAGTGGATCCCTTCAGGTTGGTTGGTTATAAATGTTTGCTGGTAGACAACGTAATGCATATACGTTTGTCGCGAATGAATGGTACTATACGCTTATCCATGATAACAGACCTCTCCGGGATGTCTGCAATGTGATCATAGAAGTATTTTATTTGAGGATCGCCATGTCCTGGGAGCACTGACACATATGAATGTACATTAATGAAATTGACAACTTCCCAATAGCTTTCGGGGAAGACCGTTATGAAATGAACATCGCGAGTACATTCCGCGCGCATGGCGACATTGAATATTCCACATTGCAGAAGGCGATAACATACCTATATGGCTTATTGGTTTACATTGCATGGACCGATATTGACGATTTAACCACCAAAATGATCGTAAATAAACGCTGATTATCAAACGATTAACGGCTTGACTATCGTATTTGGAACAGAACGATATAATTATATAAGTAGTTACTGAAAATATACATAATCGGGAAAGAAAGCACTCGTGACTCAGTGCAACATCGTGCGTGTGGATGGCAAGGATTTTTTCCTGTGGTGTAATCGGATAACAAAACAGTTGTTGCCCTTCTTCTCGGGAGACATTGAGAGTTGTCACCCGCTCGAGAACGGAATGTCTCCCTCGGAGCTGTGCTCCTCGGGAGACATTCCGTTCTCGAGCGGGTGACAAATCTCAATGTCTCCCTCGACATCGGGCAACAACTGTATAATGTTATATGTCGCTAAAACATTAAGCCTATAGTTAAGCATGCCACCTTTAGGCATAGATTCCACTTGATTAAAGCATGTCTAGTAATGCAACATCAGTTTTCTTGCTAATGAACAAAATTGATCTAAAATGGAATGATTTATGTATAACAAATGTTTATAAATAAATCAGTTAATTGTTCATTATCATATGGGAGCTCATCAGAAGTTTCAATTTTCTTTTTATCGCGTCCACTGCTGATTCTTCGCTTTTGTGCTAAAAATGAAGTCACTTTATTATTTCTAAAAAAATAATGTATAAGCTCGAAAATGTTAGCGATACTGTATGATCTGTATTGTAAATTTGATGTGACGCCACACATACGTATGAAGTCTATAGACGAAAATGATCATGCCGGGTTGTTATACATGTACCTGGACATGGATCAGTTGAGCACGGGCCCTCTTCTGTCGCCATTCCCTGACATGGCACGTCACCGAACTGTGGCTTGGGATCATTGCACAATCGCTCTCTGTGTCTGGTTCCTCCTGCACAACTCACACTACAATGTGTCCACCCGGTCCAATTACCCCATCCACCATTCACTGGATAATATCATAAATATAATATATAATAGCATCCAAACAAATCAAGTTCATCAATTTTCGCAATAATAATTGTTTATTCTTTTAATCTATTTAAAATTTAAAATTAGACGTCATAGCTCCCGTATAATATTAACCACTGAATGGCCTCCACTGTCGTGTGAGAGCCTGAGGACTTTCAGTTACATATCACATATCACACATCGCTTTGACTGCATGATTTACCAACGTCAATATGAACTAAAAAACACAATCTAGCAGAAGTACCGGGTAACCCCAAAACATAATCTTAGTTCTCCGCTGATAGTGTGTGTTAATAATGATGTGTAACAATGTGCATGAACCCTTGGCCCATATGAGCAATCCAAAATCGAGTCCAAGATGGCTGCTAATGATTTCATGAAACAGGGTTTAACGTGACAATTTTCAATATACTGTGGGGACATCCTTGCAACATTTTAATTTTCCAAATATAAGATTGCAGCTAGCTCATATGACAATGAATAAACTATTAGAGAAAAGAATAAATTATAATTTTCAGATCAGATATCCTGCTAATTTTCTAACAGAGAATGTTGCCATTAACGTGCAAAATTGTTCAATACAGGAAGTACCTTAATTCGCGCACCCATCAGTGCGTGAAGTTAAAACTGAGCGAAAAATAGAATGACTAATAAATTTTAGTGAACACAAGAAAACAAAATAAATTTATTTATCGTGTTTGTATATAAATATTCATGTAATTTTCCTGGACCATCACACAATGGTAACATGCATACTGTATTTCTTGAATCAGCAGCCATTCGATGGTCGTGGTGTTCAATATACTTAGTTGATGCCATGTCAAGGATGTTAACTATCGGATTATGTAATAATTGTTATTGGACCAAGTGCAATAGAATTACATAATTATAACTTCACCACAATACAACTAATAGTTACTATCTGCCTGTACTACATGTATATTTATATCCTAGTGGTCGTTAAATGTAATAGCAATTGCTATTAACTGCCATCCGATACATTTTATGGAAATAGGTTTGTCAGTTTTGAATTCGCAAATCAGTGTGCACCAATTCAAAGTGTGCAAATTTAAAACTGAGCGAAAAATAATACTGTGCAAATTTAAATACGAGTAGTATATGGTATGTTCGAAACAAACTCACGGATGACATTTTCACATAATTCTCCAGTAATTCCATCGGGACAGGAACACGTGTAGTTGTCTCCCTGGGACTGACATGTGGCGCCATGCTTGCACTGATTTTCTTCGCAGACAGCGGGCGAAACCTCACAATTTATTCCTGTGTAACCATTGTTACAATGACATTCATAACTACCAATCCCATCGCTGCATATATGGTCAACACCACACGGAGAGGATGAACATGGCTTGCCACCTGAAAGTAAAACATATGGTTGGTTCGTTTGTATTTTAGTATCATTTAATTGATTAAAATCATAGCAATGTCACTTTTATAGTTGGAGATTCTAAATAGATGTCAGTTTCACAATGAACATAAATTGACTTAACCCTTTACCCAAGAAATTCAATTAATTGAGGAAAAACACCCACTGTCCTGAGTGGTATTGATAAGCTATGGGGGGTCTATCACTTCGCATGCAAAATAACATGAATGACACCAACAGCTTGAATGTGAGAATAACCCACCATATATGGTAGATATTCAACCAGGATGTGCTTAAAGGTACTCAATACGATAAAACTCCTCTCAATTACTATTTCAATGGCTTCGGGGGTCAAAAATATTTGATTCGAGTCGAGGAAGTCACCCATCAAAGCTCAGATTTGTTAGATATCAATTTTAGAAATCTGTTATTTTTCATTATCGGGAATACTTTCTGACCCAGATCTCAGGCAAAATTGCCTGATTACCACTTGATTATAGAGTTATCCATCCTTGTCTGTTTGAATTGAGTTTCGGTGTACAAATCTCGAGCAGGTTACCAAATTGACGTCAGTTATTAGTACTCATCTCGAGCAATTAACAAATTTCAAAAATCAATATCTAATAACTCTGAGCTTTGTTTGATGGGTTCCTCGACTCGAATCAATATTTTTTACCCCCAAAGCCAAAGAAATAGTAATATAGGACCCTCAGATCGGATAAAATAAAATACAAGTGCAGACAAATTTTATCAAAAGACCTTGTTGAAATTATTATCTGAACATTTCCAAATGAACTACTCGAAAATGAGTATTTAGTATATACAGGGTTAATTGTCTCGTTCTGGCAAACAGCTAATGGATTAATATATTTTGAAAGCCTTAGCGAACGTCTACGTTCACTTAAAGCAGTTCAAACCATAATAATGAAAATGAATTGAATTTCAGTGGAATTGATTGATTAAGCCATCATAAACATTAGCTCTATTTTCACTCTGTAGTTGAGTATATGTTCTCAATAGTGGGAAATCGATGCTGAAATAACGTATTTTAGTCAGTTTACTTCAAGCACACACAACATGTAATCGTATATGGTGCATGTTTGCTCGATCGACACAATGCAATAACTGTTGGCGATATACCATTGGATTCGAGTAATATATACATCTCTGTGCGTCAGCTACCTTTACCTAAGTCAACGTTACTGTTCAGAGTTGTACGCACATATTTATGAATAGCAATATGAAACTCACATGAGTCGGTGCCACATGAGCCAGTCTCTGTATCAACGCCCAAACACGGACGTCCGTGTGAGTCTGGACCTGGACTGTCACATCGTCTTGTTTTCTCTCTGGTGCCGCCGCCACAAGTTGCGGTACACGGTTGCCATGGCAACCAGCCTCCCCATTTACCATCAACTGTGGGTAAAAAAATATTTAGTTGTGAAATAGAACATTTCTATCCGGAGATAATGATAAATCCATATTACAACATATACAATTTATGTAATTACACAATGTATGCCACCACTACAAGTACAATGTTACCATGGCAACTATTCACACAGACTCAAAGGCTACCATTGATTATGTGAAAGTGAAGAAATAATGTATAGTTCTGAACGCATTATAATATTAATTTAATTCCTGTTAAATTGAATCATATATATACAATAGTATTTACATAACATGCGCGTATCACATTAAATCCATCGACTGCCAATTGGATAATGTATTTCATATCCCCGCAATACACACAATAACATGAAGCGACGTCACGTCTTGTTGACCTAGATGACTAAACGCGGTAGATAGAACAACAGCTGTCGCTAGTCAATCGATAATTCACAGGTAGAATATTTCGCTTACAGTGCGGCATGGTATAATATCCAAACTGCAGACAGATTTCAGAAAACAATATTCAGCTGATTGTAGATATATTAATCAGGAACAATCTATATACATGTAGATATATGAAATGACTGTAGCTTGAGTGTGTCTTGTTGATGGGTATGACTCTATGTCCATTGGGGCACATATAGTGTGACCAACATCCACATTGCTATACCCTTCAATAAAACACACTCAAACTAAGTTTATTTCTTAAATCATGTAAAATATCTGGATACTTTATTGGTAGCTAGATATAGCTGCTATAATGAGAACGAAATCTCAAGACATTGATGTGACTTAATGTTCTCATCTTTTATCTAACACGTCTAACCATTATTTCGCCGACCATCTTCAGATGGCTAAGTTGTAAAGTAACCTGCCATTTTGATCAATTTGGCCAAAAAACATTAAATTATTTCACAATGAGAATGTATCAATACTTTGTGCGATATAGTATTAATATTGTAATTAAATTATAAGTTGCAACTCGGGTGCTGGCATACCCCCATCGCGCTAAATTTAAACATGTGCACAACATTTAAAATACACAAACAAGGATAACTCTAGAACGGAAAATGCAAGCAACGAGCTTCCATACTAAATTTTATTCAGGTCCAATGGTTGAGATATATGCGCGGAGACAATGTCCGCCGGACCGACAAAAAGACTAAGATTTCCAGAGATAAACGAAGAATAATTAACTCAAGAACAAAAGACGCAATTTATGTATTTTACCTCTCATTTGAAAGATGCCGTACCTCCATACCAAGCTTCATCCAGATCTGGGAACCAATGGCAAAGAAAAGGTAGGGTTATCACATACATATCTAAAACATTGACTGGCGCTCAGTCACTTCAGTGTGCCCACTGCCATACTGTAATGTTCCAAAAGAACCATTAGAAGCGATATCATACCGATTGGTCTGTCACAGAGAAGTCCTCTGATTCCAGGAACACAGACACACGTGTAGTTATTGTTCCTGCTATCGGGGGAGCATGTGGATCCGTTGGAACACCCATGATCTAAACAGAGGTCTGGTGGAGTCTCACAGTTTGGTCCTGTATACATTGCTGTGCACACGCAGCGGTAACCATTGAGTTCGTCGATGCACACGTGGCTGCCGCACGGGCTAGATAAGCATGAGTCGATAACTAGAAAATACAAACAAACAGCATGACAGTTCTGACAATAAATGTCACTGGAATTAAAAAAACAAACAGCTTAGTCACAGACAATTTGTTGTTTTCCCATGGTTGTTGGTTACTATGATAATTATCAGCCTATTGAATTTTCTATTTGTGAACGTCAGAGCTGAGATAGTATATTAATTGAAGACGGCTCTTATATTGACTCTTTCATCGGAGACTATTGGCATGTTCATCCCTAGTAGGATAATGTAATCTATTACAGTCAATGGAGCGATGCGCAATGCAGAAAGTTTAAATGTTTAAGCAATACCCGAGGTCAACGCGAAGAGACAAACGAAGTTTAGGCTCAATAATATGGAAAATGTTGGCAGTATGGTATGCCTTAGAATTTATTGATGCAAGAGTAAAATTCAATATGGCTGCCGACAGCCATGTTTTTATTGAATATCATTCGAATTCGATAGCTCCCATTTAGAAGTGATCCCGAACATGCTTGTAAATGAGTTAAACATTTCTCTTTGGATTTGGGATGTGGTCTGTAGGTTGTCCCGAAGAATTTCGTCACACAAAAAGTAAAACCAAAGAAGGTCGCAGGCGGCCATGTTTTTCGACTAAATTAGGAAATCTAGTGGTAATCAAAACGATTTGGAGATGATCTGATGAGCGATATGGTCTGTAAGGTGTTCCACGTAGGGTAAAATCCAAGATGGCTATCAGCGACCATGTTTTTCTTCGAAAAATTATTTGAATTCGATCGCTCCCATCTAGATGTGACCCTAAACATGACTATTAATTTTCTCAGATAAATGCGTCTGCAGGGTGTGTCGATTGATTCAAATTTGGCTGCATGGCGGCCATACTTTTTAACAAATTTCGGGAAAAATTGATGGCTCCCATTTAGAGGACACATCGAAAATCCACATGAAGTTTGTTGACGATCGGATGAGTGATGAAACCTGTAGGTCATTCTAAATGAAATTGTTGATGGATTGATACACGTACACACAGACGTACAGACGACGGACGCCAACACATACTTCAGTTTGTCAAGTTGAGCTAAAAACAATATAAAATGTAGACTGCATGTACTTGGTTATATTGGTTCCAAGTGGGGACTTTCCGCAATATTCCCCTTAAGCCTATAGTCGATCATCATCATGACGTAAACCAGATTTCAAACCTTATTCCATAGAAAACTCACCATCACATTGGCTTGCGGTCTTCATCACTCCACCAGCTGTGGTGTTGCTGAGGAAGGCAAGAAGCGTGGTGTCGTTTGGATAGGCGAAGGCACAATCCGTCGCAGCGCCCATAATATCCAATGTATTGGACTTTGGTATGGCATAAATCCCCTTGATGCGTACGTGTGCTGCAGATATATGGATTCAAATTTAGTTTGTCTTATAGGAGTTTTTTGTGATTTCAGATATTAGGACATGTCAAATTGTTGTCAGTTTTATGGAATGGAGAAAAAAGACTGTTAAAAGAGGGTTAATTATACTTGCAAATCATTCTCCTGAATGTACCAAACACCGAAAGCAACTATAACACACAACTAGATGGACAAATCATGTCGCATTTCCGATGCGTAGTTCACACCGTTCTCATCACAACTGTAATTTCTGAACTTAACTTGGCCTATGTGCCATTCACCTTACCAACTGGGCACCTAGATTCAAGGGATTCTGTTTTTGTTATATAACAATATTTAGATAAACACAATAAGTTTTCATACGGAACATTTGTGATAGTAATATAATAAAAGCGATTTTGTCATCTTTTATTCCGATAACCGTTACCGATCTCCGCAGCCATTGTAAACTTTGCATGACCTCTTGGAATCTCACATTGTCGTCCGCACATGTCCGTATATATACCTATACTAGACAGAATATGAAATGTAATAGCACTGATCTTTGAAAGTCATCTTCCTTGTATCGAAACAGATGTTTAACTCCAGACGGTGAAGAAATAGTAATTTTGGGATATGGGATCTTTAAGAATTTGAAATTTACTGTGAAAAATGATATATTATCATCATGTTTATATAATTTCAAAAGAATGTTAATTTGCAAAATATATTTTATCATCATATTTATATAATTTTTTAAAGAATCCAAATTCATTTGACCTCACGAAGTGACCTCGGCTTATTTCGTCGTTCCGGAAAACTGTAAAAAAAAAGAACGCACGCTCGTCTTGAAAGGAATTGAATCGTGTAATTTGTAAAATTGGTAAATACATTTTATTTTATAGGTAAACAGTATTTTATGTATGCAACTCACATTCTGCCCCTGAAGCTGTGATGTCGACTGTGATTCCAGGTGGTACTGATGTCCCGGTTACAGGTGCAGTTACGGCTGAGACTCCGTTGATAAACACTGTCACCAAACCTGCTGCGAGGTCAAAATCAAACGCGAAATGTCCCCAATTTCCAGAAGCTCCAATCAGTGCAGTGTAAGTTTGACTGTAAGTGATACGGCGATTATTATCCCTTTATTTACAACAGTCTCGACTGCATGGACTTGTCCATATATATGTAAGTACAACACGTATGTTGGCAAAAGGTTGTGGATTCTAGTGTTACCATTATACACTCTGCCGTTTGCCAAATTGACCAATGACCAGATTAATTTGGAAATTTGCCCAAAATAATTTCAATTAGCTTAACACCTGACCCAATGTCATCAGATCTAACTAAAACCCTTACATTTGTTAATATTATAGTTAATCAGTAGTTGTTTGCCGGTGTATTTTTGTATGACAATGTGCTTACTTATCAAAACAATGCATATTAGCTGCTATTACTGCACCCTTTTTTAATCAATTGACAGTACTTTGCTGACAGATGAATCTCGATGTGCTTATTATTCACACATTTTAATATATTCGTTTAACTACATGTGCAGTTCTTAAGTGCCAGTTAGTAGTAAATCGAGAATTGAACACTAGATAATTTGGTCCAACTAATTGATAAATTCGATTCTTGTAGTGTGACTATGCAAGTTTAGGCGTGGAATGGTATGCTATTAGAAATAAGAAATGGAATTATCATTATACCTTGCACTATTCGTCAGTGCAAGTTAAATTTTCAGTAATTTTGTAAGTTTAAAGTGAATCCCGATACGTATATCATATCATGAGCAAAATCCACGTAACATACAGTATCGTAAGGGGTGTAACGTTGCAGCCCTATAGCTTTTGATATGCAACCAGTGAGTTGAAATGTGGATGAATAGCATAAACTTGGTATCTTACTTGCGATTTAGTAGTTAGTATTCCAGAAGAATAAGCATGTTGTAAAACGCTGTGATGTCTGGGAACGACAACACAGCGAGTTAATTAGAGTGTCTTGGTTGGGTATAGTGCCTACCCGGAGAATCAAAATACCACTCTTCGGTGAGTACACAGTAACACTTTGTATAGAGACAAGGGCTAAAAATCATCCTTCTGCGTGGATCACAAATTTACGCTGACTAGATATTTTCATACCAGATTCACCATCTCTGGATAGATTATGTCGGCCTTATGTGTCATGTACCTTTTCAACTGAGCCATATGGGGTCCATAGCACTTTCTGGGCTAGTGCAATAGTGCCTATCTGAGTACTAGCAACTTCAAAATTTAAAATTGGAACTTCTACAGGGCCACTCTGACACACTTGGTGAGTAAAGCACTATAATATATATTACATGAGAAGCCCCTCACAGTTTGCGTGTATCAGAATTGATTTTAAAGTTTTAGCATACCCGTTCACAATTATTTCTGGTGACGGCCCGGTAGAGAATGTCAGAAACGATTGACCATTAGGTAGCCGCACTTCCAAAGTCACGTAATCAAATGTGGGTGTTTTGATCTGTTGCCAAAATGCAGTATAAAAACCAGAGCTGTTAGACAAAACACCGATATTTGCAATGGTAAGGGTGGTCTGGACAGGCAGCAATGTGTCGAAATCTGGAAGAGACGTAGAAAATGTAGAGACGTCATTGTATCATAAATAAAGGTTCCTCATATTTATTTCTTTTTCGAATAATTTAATTACGGTATCGAAATCTGGAATTATATCAACAAGAGGTACGCTGTCGCGTGGCATTTGCCCCTGACCGTAGCAATTCGGATTAAGCATTGACGAAACTGAGGATATCCAAGGAGGTCTATATGACCATTCCAAAAATAGTTCGTACAATCATCACTTCTAGAAATTCCGGAAACCCAAAAACAAGCGATCCGGAAACCCAAAAACAAGCGAAAATTCAAATTTTATAAGTTGAAAAAATGGCCATAACTCTGCCAAAAATCATCAGATCATACCCAAATTCGCACTTGACATGTATTTTCATATCACTGATCCAAAACATACGGGATGTGCAATCGTAACACCAAAGCTCACGCTATCATCTGGAAACCAAAAAAACAAGAGAAAAATTTAATTTTCTAAGTAAAAAAGGGCCATAACTCTGGTGAAAATTGGTGGACGAAACCCGCGCTATGCATGTAGCTGTTCCCACATGCTGCTCTATCACCATACCAAATATCAGCTAAATCTGCCCAGCGGTTGCTGAACAATAATGCAAAATGTTTGTACGGACGGACGGACGTACGGACGGAGACGTCGACTATATACGCGCCGACTTCAAGTCCGGGGCATAATAAATGGGCATACACAATGTTCACAGAGTGTCTCCAGTTTCTTTGTAAATGACATGAAATTTAGCGAATACACACACTGACGAGGGATGAGAAAGTGATCGTTGTGTTTGGTCTATTTTGCATCTACATTAAAGTGCAGAAATGTTGTCTCTTCCAAAAGGCAAAGCTATCTTTTCTGCGATTTGTCGAGAATGATTTGAATACTAATTGCATTTACTATTTTTGTATTATTACTAGTATTAGTATTATACAAGGCCAGATCCTACCTCATAATTATTAAAGTATTTATTATCTTCGTCACTATATATAACTCAACCAAAGAAGATGGCGAATGAGCTGTACATGTATATAAACATTTTCTATGAATTTCGTCCCCCAGAAATATGACTCTTGAGAAGATATATTAGTGTTAAAGTAACTTCGCTCACCATATGTTCGAGGTTGTGAAATTTGAAAGTCAAAATCTCCTTAAAAAGATATATGTTCGAAAAACTATTTACATTTTTTTATAATAAAAGATTTCAAACAATAATGTATCTACAAATTGTTGCCAAATAGCATGGCTGTAGTGATAACTGGCTTCACATGTAACATAAATTTAGATGACCAACTGCTTTCTGCGAATCGGCAAACTTCAAATTAAATTTTCGAAGGCGTATTCCTGATATAATTGCAAAATGGCTAATAAAGTATATAATTTGTATAAAATTTTCCAATTCGAAAAGTGATAATTAATGACACAATTGGTAATTGTTCCTCTAAGTCAGTTTCACTCTATTTACATTCAAGTCGATCTTGACTTTGGCGGCCTTGAACTCCTTTTATCGCGCATTTTGTTCGTTAGAAAAATCGGCCAATAAAATTTTGTCCAATCGTTCGAACTGGATACTCGACTAACGGAAATTGGGATTATTCTTTCTAATATGTTGAAATTAATGTTCCGGTGCGAAATTATAAGCAATCAACGTATCTATGCTGCATTTATGGGCTTATTTTAAATTGTAAGTGGCCGAACAACATATTTGGTATAATTTCGCTTCGCGAATTTATACAGATTGTTGCTCGACCACTTACAATTTTATAAAGCCCATAACTGCAACCCAAAATACGTTGATTGCATATTTATACTGTCTGTTGTCCGCTTATATTTCCTGAACATCCCTCCAAATGAATAAAAGATCATCCATTCCAATGTAGGCCTATACTTTATATATGACGGAAGAATCCATTCAGTAAAGAAATTGTTAACACTTCCATGACTGGATCTTGTCTGAAACGTTGCGAAAACCCTGTGCCAATACATTCTCTTACATATGCGAGTCTCCTCGAATATACGAGATAATATATTACATTCAATTTGGCCTCACAATATTTCCCTTGACCTTGTAAGCCAGTATATTCCCTTACATATACGAGGTTTCCTATGGGAGACTCATATATATAAGCGAATATACTGGCACATGATCTTTTATGCTGCACCAGCGCAGCTGCCATCATGAAAGTGTTAACGTTGATACCATTAATTCACATGTTTGTGTATATATTCACATGTATGTTGAATCAACCAACACGCACACGATTTTTATAGCGAAAGATACTTATCAAATTCACGATTATACAGCTATTGATAATAATTTGCAATAACACGTGGCACTCGAGGTTAGGACTAAGGCTATGATTATTAACAAAATAACGGAGGCGTTTGAAGAAGGGCTCTTTAAAGTTGGTGGTTTTGTAAATTCTTTCATACAAATCTCCGTTATTTCGTCAAGGTACGTTTTATATAGAGTTATCACCCTTCCGATTAACTCAGGATACAATAATTTCGAAATGTAATCCTAATATCGGTGTCACCTGTTACTGCGTTTGAATATAAATCGCAATCTAATCGTGAACCCCGATTAAGTGTAATATCTTTCCCTATACAATCGTGTGCATATTAGGTGGTTGAATACAGTGGGGTTTTTTTTCGAAACTCCAGGCATAGCATACCTTCGCAGCTGGAATCTGACGATGCACCCTTTACGAACGTTGTTTGGAAAGTTGGGCATGGGTCACATGCTTTTGCCATGGGTTGTGAAGAAAATGACCCATGTGTACACTTGCTACAAGGAATTAATCCCGTGGTCGAGAAATGTCCTGCGAGACACATATCTGAAATGATGATAAACGGATTAATGTACGTACTTATTGCACAATTTTATACATGATAACCCTACAAAACAGATTACACAGAACAAGTGTACAATAACTTCGCAGTTTAATGTGCATGTAGAATACATTTAATGTTAGCCGGCATATTACATAATTATACACAAATATACACCCCTGGTCAAGTGGTGCTACTGATTTTCTATGATGCTGGTGGGTCGTACCATTTTGCTATGATGTTGGTAGAGCAAACTGATGTAGTTAAGAAAGTTTACCACTATGTTTTCTAAAGTTGTCACTGTCGTTGTGTTTAGCTAATATGAACGAATCAAAAAAGCCATTACCTGAATGAAACAGTGAAAAACCGACATAAATTAAAATATTTCAACAATAGCTGAGCTGTTGCTTGTAAAACGACAGGAATAGATATTATAGATTATGATCGGTTTGCAACAAATAACGCACCCATTATTAAATTATTTTATAACCTGTATGTTTTTAATGTATTACACACATAACGGATTTCCTTGTATTGTTCAGATAAGCCAAACATCACGAAAATGACAACGTTAGAAAAAATAACGTTAATTGTTCTTGACAGCATCACTTTGGCATACTAGCATCATAGCATATTAGCAGGACCCACCAACATAATAGCAAATCAGTAGGATCCACCAGCATCATAGACAATCAGCAGGACCACTTGACCAGGGGTGATATAGTCCAACAAAACGAATTACACGGAACAAATGTCAGCCAAATATGTGAGCTTAGTCACAGCGAGAAAACTTTCTGGAATTTGTCCATGTAATTTTTCACAGAAAGTTATGACATTCTTCTGAGTGATACATTTATGAATTACAAAGTATGTCTATTTGGTTGTTCTGTCAGTTATTAGGGCTATGAAATCCCACGACGGATTGTTACAAATGATTTTGCCCGATATTTGAAGACTATTTTAATTTGTCGTTCATATGCTAACACTATAGCCATCTGAGACAAGTTGCCAGAAGGTATGGACCTGCGAATGCCACTAGAACGTAGCTGTAGCATGAATTATTTCTGACAATGTTACAGGCGGGTAACACTATTAGCATGTTGAAATCAAAAATGTTGTGGGTAATGCCATTATATTTAGGGTTGAGTTTTCTCCTTCAACCTTATATAATATCATTTTGTTGCTATATATTTCTGGAGGTAGTCTAAGGAGTTGAGTTTTCTCTTGGAAGAGTTTTCTATTTCTATACATTTGTCTATACATTGTTTCCAAATAGGACACCTGTAGTTGTACTACTGTAGTTATTTATGTATCAGTACACAGGCTGGGTTTACCAATAGGGCTTCAATTTTACCACATCTTATATGGTCTGACAGTCCTGATTTTACCAGTGCATGCACATTCGCAATCAAAGTCCCTATTGTTATCTAGGAATCTGCGGAATATGCGAAATGGGGATCACGTTACCTAAGAATTGTTAAATAAACCTGTTGAATTTGTAGTTGTCTCTTTTCATCACGGAACCCTATAATGAGAAACTCTTTCTGGCAGGAACGCTGCAGATTCCTGTTATATAGCCTTATATATAATTGGCCATTTTGGTCTAAAAATATGTCAAATGCAAATAATAGGTGTTAAATAACAATAAGTCAATACCAACTAAATAGAAGTCGTTTAAAAATCAAAATCAAACAAATGAAAATTAATAAATGTCAATTACCAATCAATCAGTCAATTCCAACTTCAAAATAAGTCAAATAAAATTTAACAGATGTCAAATAACAACCAATACATGTTGTGTGAGTTGACATATTGATTGAAAAGATACCAGACATTTATTTTTGCGTTAGGCCTATTAATTGTTTTTCTTAATTTCTACTTGTTCACCAATTGTTACAATATATACAATAGAGTTCTTTCCCACTACATTACATCAACAGCGCCCTCTAGTGACATTTTTCATTTGAAATATTTTGATTTTGAAATGACTTCTATTAAGTTGGAATTGACTTAGTGATAGTAATCTGACATATATTAATTTTAATTTGACGTGTTTTGATTTGTCAATGCATTATATTACGTTGAAATTGACTTATTGATTGTCATTTGACATCTATTATTAAGTTATTATACAATGTTGAGTACAGTACAAGATTTTCTTGTACGAGTCCAGGTTGTGTTGAAAAGTCATATTGGACACGCAGTGTCGAGTCAAATGTGACTTTTGACCACAACCTGGACGAGCACAAGAAAACACACACTGTACACAACATTGTATAATGACATTTGTATTATCTATCTGTGTGTTTATAACAATTTTGGTAATAAAACTTTTGTGGTCATTTTTGGTATTTGTCGGCACTTGATACTCTATAAAAGCCTGTATTTGATCATTAGAAAGCATACTTTGGAACAGTAAACATGGAAGTGAAAACAAAACTCAATGTGGAAGTGAAACTTCTGCTAAATCCACCACAGATTTGCGCGCGCATCACAATTTAACATATTGATTTGGCAGAGTTACATCGTGACGTCACGGAGTCCAGATAAAAACGTCACATTGTACATTCGGGACTCCAATATGACATTCGGGAGTCCAATATGACTTTTTCCCGGATTATCACGTGACAGCTTTTGCCTAATCAGAAAGAGTTATTTAAGGGATGGATAATAATAATTTTTATTTGACGTTTAACACTTATTGATTTTAGAACAAATAGCTGTCCATACTTATACTTACCCCGGCATTGAGACCCATTGACAGAACCAGTCACAGCAGTCGATTTGCCTTCAACACACGCCAAACAACTTGTTTGCCCACTTAGGTCCTGATATGACCCCTTTGGACATTTGTAGCACACATTGTCGAGGGCCTCGTGGTACGTTCCCGGTGGACAATCAACTGGCAAATCAGAAAACATGAAGTTAGCTTCGTTTCCAAAGTTAATACAAAGCACTCTACACATATGAACAAATATTATTAACAAACTGAAACACAAAATTTTGTTGAAATCGGTCCAGGGGTCTGGAAGAAAAAAATTGGACAGACATGCAGACAGGCAGATCCTACTCTTTTGTATATATATACTTTTAACTGTCTATTATACCACGATGGATAAAAGCTGCAATTAATACGTCAAATGTGTTGGTGGCACTCTAAAATGTTGTTTAAGTCATATTTTCGAAACTGTTCCTGATTTGATAATTATGATTGGATTGTTTTCAAGGCCATAGTATTTCCATAGTATTTCCTCCTCTTCGTAGGACTAAATCAGAAACACAAAAGCGCCACAAAAAAAACACCACAATTAAAATGTTGCATATCATAAATTGCTTCTTTTCACTATAAAAAAGGTTGAATTAGTTGCAATTTTGTTCATGTCCCTTATTCGCATCATGTGCACATTCAATAGACCATATATAACTATGTATACTTATTGAAAAGGAATGTCTTTCCTTATATTTGTCTTCGCTTAGTATTTCGTTAACATTCGAATGCTTGAGAGAAAAAAACTGAGCAAATGAGGAGAGATTTGACCTAATGCTTTAGTCTAGTCCGACAGTGATTTTAGCCCGACAGACTGGACAAAACTGCAATTTTTTCACCATAGGTTTGGACAGCCTTACAGATCAAATTTTGCTTCTAGAAGCAACGTTCTGCGAGATGGGACAATTTGTGTGAGTATTTGAAAATTTCGACAGGTACGCTTTTTCCGTAGTACGAAAATTTAGTAAATTATCTCCCATGTGAAAGTGTATACATGCTCGAATTACGAAGACATTATCGATTTATTGTCATTACTTAATTTATTAAGCTGGGCGAATGAAATAAAACATGTCCATATGTATACTATAGTGCGCCTGTGCTATATATACATACACATATCAACTTTACAAGCTGAGTATTTGAATTAAGAGGAGGTGGTGGCTATGCAGTTGATTATGCATTCTGATACCATACATATCCGCCAATAAGGTGAGACTAGGCACGTGGCTAGTTGGGGTCTCCGTGTGTGCACAGCTTGGAATTTGCCACAGACCAACTGTAGCTTAAGCCATACTAGCACGGATTATAATTCGGGTCCGAATATTTTTTAAATGAAATTTCAAAATGTTGAAAATGTTGACCCAATTTCGCTCCCCACCCCCTTACGGCGAAAACAAGTTTCAATTTTATAAACATCTCTCCTTATCATAATTTACACAAAGAGATAATAACATATAATACAGATAACAGAATGTTCATCAAAGCATGAGATTGGAAGCATAAACGAGTTTCCATGAACGATCGAGCTGGGAGTTGCGAATTTCGTAATATTGTTATGATGCACAACTTAGCTGGACAACAAATAGATTGAAATCATTCTGCTGAATGTCAGTTGCGGGTGCATTGAATAAAGCTATATCGGTCTATCATATTTTATTCCCAATCATTGAATCTGGTCCCAGTCCACAATTCCCTAGACCGTCTGGTATCCACTTATGAACTAGAACTGATGTTATCGGCTTGGTAAGTAATATACTTTAATCACCATCGCCAGATCCTAAAAAAGATATTTTTCCCAACTTCGCACTTGTATACATAGGAGCATCGGATGTTCGTGATTATGGTACATGTATTAGCAAATTAATAAAGGTTATCCAGTTTCATTTCATTACAAATGTACCAATTTTTGTTATCACTTTATATCAGAGACGTGTAGGGCAAATCCTAATACTCAATCACAGAATCTACAAAAGTGTGCAGTCTGACATGTGCTATGCGGTGAACGAGATCGGTTGTTTCTTTCAGTCGGACCCAAGCTTAATTCTGTAACGGACATCAGTTCAATTTTTGGTGATGGCGATCGGTGCCATATCGATAATTCCGGATGTTATGCAATTATATCGTTTTGAGTTATCATTTGATCTAAAAAGAACGTTCCCATGACGCTCATCTCCGCGGGGTTGTGTGCAATCGATGATACGATAAATGTTCTTGTAATACCATCGAATGTAATGTATCGAACACGTGGGCCTTTATCAGGGGAGGGTGGTTAAAGGTGCTTTTGACAGGTTCATTGTGTATAATTTATTTACGCACGTCAATCCGGTTCCGGACTATTTTCATCGTCGTGATTGTGATCTGGCGTTAGTTTGCTAATAGTGTAGACTAAACGATACTATAGGATTTGACTTTTGGTGATGTCTCACAGCATCTCTGTATGTTGGAAGTGTTCACCATCTTGAATTCAATTCGCCGAATGGACAATCACACAGCTATTTTGATGCAATGTATATTTATGTGACAATAACTTAGGCGTCCGACCGGTTATGTGGTGCTTTCGAGTCGAATTTCATAATCGTGTGGGCTTTTTACTTTCTTCGTGATATATACGGTATTCGACTATTCACAGGTATGCCCTAAAGATAACAATAAGACTGTTCTTCACCCAGCTTTTAGTTTCGCTGAGTATGAACTCGAAAAAAATAATCTGATACTAGTCGAGGACGCAATCGCTTGTTAGAAGGCTATGTATGTTCAATGCACCCATGCATTTCGCAGTAATCCTAGCTTCACGCGGTGCTCGCATCGTGTCGATTTAGATGAACAGACATGCTGTCTCTCTATAGTTCGGTGTTCAAATATAATGACATCGAAAGAAGCCAAATAGATCTGATTTGAACCAATTAATCATGTACATCTTATTCTCAATGACCAAGCTTTATTATTTATCAAATTTTACTTTGTTCCATTAGTTTTGCTACTTTCATGCAGAATGGTGTGATATTAAAGCATGCCTCTATTAGAACACTTCAAAAAATATATCACAATTTCACAACTCATCTGCTAATGTTTTGTTTTTTATTAACAATGGGCTAGAAAAGCGAATCCATCCAAAATCAAACTAAGACAACGAATTATAAATAAATTATAGTGGAAATACATACCACAGCTCAGCATATTTGGCACTGGTATGGATCCTGGTTCACAAGAGGGTGTCGCATACTCGTATGTTAAACTATTGGCATCTGCTGTATATATTAGTCCATTAATGCTAACGTTGAAGTTTCCGCTTTCTAAATCTGTTCGTAGCTGTTCGGCAGCATTGTAGAGCATCGCATCATGGTCTGCATAAGTAGCTCCAGCAGTCTGGGTGGTCATGGATATCTCAAAACTAACATAAATTCTGGCGCTGAAATTGAATAGAAGTAGGAATGGTCATGACTATTTCTAAGCAAAGAAAACTTACTTGAACGTTTTAGGCAAAACAAATCGGGATATACCTGATTATCAAACTAATATCTGTGCGGATGGACCAAACAATAACATAATTTCCAGATAAACAAAGAAGGATGATTCTATAGAACGGGAAGTCATTTGCACCTCATTTGAAAGCAGTCAAGATGGCGAACATATATACCAAATGTCATTCAGATCTGATGAATCATGGCTGAGATATCTGAGCGGACGGACAAAAGCCCACATGTGTAGATAAACAAGCAGGATAACTCTAGAATGGAAACACGAAAAAAAGTAATTTTCCCCTATTTTTAAAGAAGTAATGATAGTAATCATCTAAAGCAAATGTAATCCAGACGCGATAACCGAAGGCTGAAATATATACCCGGGCGGAGGGACCGAGTGATGGACAAACGGAAACAGAAATAACATTATCAAATTGTGATAATTTCCTCAAGAATAATAGTTTAGCATAATGATTATATGAATGCCATATTATTCACAAAACATGCTTTGTGTCCGAGAAAATACAGGTCGACTGTTGTTTAGTTTCTCGCAAAAAGCGCAGTAGATTGTTTGTAAGCAGTGTCACGATATTGGGCCATTTCCTTATTTTGATTCGCGTACTTTATACATGTACGTCGGTTGTAAAACCCATAATTTGGTGAGCTTATTCAACTTACAATTCACAATACGAGTCATCGTAAGATGCCTTATTTGGTATCTATGACCATATATAGGTTAGGATTGAAAAATATTCATCTCTTTGCAAGAACAATTGTATTATGTACAAATTTTCTGTCTGATCATTTTCCAATCATGAAGTAACGTGGATTAGTCTGATTTTGAACTGACAGCGGTAGAATGGGTCGATAAAAATTAAATTTGGTGTGATTTGAATGCGATTGTTGATTGCGCCCATAATTTTATCTATGCATTCCACAGCGCAACGGAACAGTTTCATTGGACGGTATGGTAGTTCCAAGTGTTTGTCTATAAACAATCGTAACGTTAGGTTTAGATGTTTGTTTACATAACCAATGGTACAAACGTGACAATAGCATGCAATGTACGTCATATTTATGATTGTTATGAGAACAACATCTGTCCATTATATAATATTCTTTCATAAAGCTGGCGGTTTTAGTGGATGTGACCTATTTAACACCTATACACAGGGCAGACCGCCCCTATCTGTAAGGATCAGACGAATGTTTCACCAAAATTTCCTGATTTTTCCAAATGTAATATCTCAAAATATTTTATCATGAATTTCTTTTTGAAATTTGACACAAGCGATTATTGTGATACAATATTTAAGAATGACCGTCCCATTTGGGTATTATAACCCCCATTTACTATACTTTGATGGCATGACACATGTAAAATGTTGCCATTTCTCGGTAACAAGAACTTCGGTATAAGATAGAACTTTTTCAACAGTATATCATATAATACCTGAAGATCATGAGTGGAGACTTAATTTGTCTTAATTCAAGAAATTTCATAATTATTTTCATGCAGAAAGACATCCACCCATAAATGTTTTGTTTATATTTAAGAATGTTAATTTCTAATATTTCCAGTTGATTGCTCCTTCTTTGGATGATCTAGCCCGAATACCAACATTCGTTTTTCATTGGGCTAAATTATTTGCGGTGGCTTTGTTCTTCATTGCAATACACCGGGTCGCGATGTTATTTTATGCAATAAATAAAGATGAGGACATGTGCGAAATTTCAGATTTTTCATCAAATAGATCAAAGAAATTCTTTGCTGAATAGCTGATACCATTCTGTCTGAATTTATGTGAAAAATGCGTCTGCCCCTTGTATTGACAACTAATACAACATGATTTTGTGGATAATGTAAATAGCCGGTTTGAACTACCAATTGTTTTCAAACTTTCATCAAAAGAATTGTCAAGATGATATCTAACTTGCGCTTACAATCCTTGTCTTGGCTGGACTCTGACCACCAAGTCGCACACTATATCTATTACAGAATTACCTCGATTAAACACGTCATTTATTTGAAACAGCATGACATTTGTGCTGGTTTTGTTTATTAATGGACAAAGCTATCAGACATTAGAGAACCCCACATCAAGCGAGGTGCAAGTTCTTTGTTTCTACGGTTAATCCAGGTACTGTGTTTCTCGACAGCCCGGCTGAAATGCATTCTCAACAGCGTAAAATGAATTGCTTACCATTGTGCACTGCAAGTCTCAACAGCATAGAGGGAGGTGATTACCATTGTGCACTACATATCTCAACAGCATAAAGGGAATTGCTTACCATTGTGCACTGCATGTCTCAACAGCTTAAATGAAGATGCTTACCATTGTGCACTGCGTGTCTCAACAGCATAGAAGGAGTTGATTACCATTGTGCACTGAATGTCTCAACAGCGTAAAGGGAAGAGCTTACCATTATGCAGTGCATGTCTCAACAGCGTAAATAGATATGCTTACCATTATGCACAGAAAATTTCAATGGTCCATTAATTTGGGCATTTGGCAATAATTTTTGGCCGATTTCATGTTTTCGGGCAAATTGTCCGAATGTCCCCGGCACACGAACACTGGCGACATGGGTTGCAATCATATTCCATGATTATGTCAGATGTATACCGTATAGTGCCAACATATGTTGTTAAATTAATTCAAAATCGTCTGATTATATGCTTTTATCGTGTGCTAGACTCAATACCACAACCTTGATTGTAAAGTCTAAAATGTCAAATCCATCGCAAGGTCAGTCCAGGATTCGTTTACATACACCAGTGGAATTACGCTTAAATCCACCTAAATTACCTAAATCCATTCCATATACCAGGAACATGGTGATAAGGGGTTGGGGTGTATTAGGCAACTAACTTCGGTTCAAATTTTCAACTTATTATCTTAACATTTCCCACCAATGAATATGAAATCTTGTATTATCCATTGGTCTGTCTCTTGTCTGCTTTTATTACATCCCTCCTAATGTGATAACTACCCATCAACGTGTATTTATTGTATAGAGAGGCTTTATCCCCTCCCAATATTTAGTGTGAAATATGTTGTTTATCGACCTAGAGTTGAATACATTCCTACTTTTAGTCAAAATTGTAGTCTGAAATGGTCATCAGTTGGAAAGTTTCCAACCATATACCAGTGGGGTAGGAATTAACCGGCTAGTTGTGTGGGTTTAACTTTGAAATGATGTTACCAATTTTAGTCTTCAAAGGATGAAATGCATCTGGACATCTCCAACCCCCCCCCTAGTCTCGTTCCTGCATATAGATACATTTAATGTTATGTGATAAATATTTCGTCATTAGCTTTCTATGGAAGCCTTGTCAGGCTATACATACATTGCCCGTTTCTTCCTACTCCCAACATCCCCACATCGCACTGCAACATTGTCAGCCCTGCATGAAGCTGTGCATTGGCTACTGAATAAACTGCTCTGAAAAATCGTTATGAAGTTAGATCTAATCTGATCCTGTGCTGTAGTTGAACAGTCTCCATCGAAGTAGTAGAATTCACTGGGGATATAAATCCTCCCGGGATTTGTCGATCCTGTATGACAAAATTAACTAATCAAAATCCCTGAAAACTTTTTCGAACATGAAACATTAAAGATGCTCTATCTCTTCCTGGCATCACTTCCAACCATAACATTTCATTGAAACTCCTTTTCGATGCATGTTTCAATAATAATTACAAAAGGAAAGTGTCAATGACACTGAAGCTCAACTTGGATAGGGCTATTGTCAGTTAATGGGGCGACTGGGAATGCAGAAATGTCGTACGTCTATGTAATACTACATGTACATGTAAATACACAGCGGATTTACCCATACAAAGAGTAAAACCCAATATGGCCACTGACGGCCATGTTTTAACAGAATGCGGTAAAATAAGCTCCCATCTAGAGGTCACTCCAAAGATCCATATGAAGTTTGGTGACGATCGAATGAAAAAATAGGTGTGCTGAAGGAATAGGGCCCTGCGAATCGATTCGATTCAATGCGATTCGGAGTCTTTCGTCTGATTAGATTCGATTCAAAATCGGCTGTCCATATTCGAATTGTATCGAATCACTGGCACCAGTTGTATTCTCATTACAGCAATGGACAATATTGCTTTTTCGCGAAGATAGTTTATGATACCGTTTCGAACTTCAGCTGCATGACTTCATTATTGCTTATGGTAACATTTCGATATTATATAGCAGACATAGTCAAAGATTGCGCACATAATTGGTTAAATGCGAATTTGATCCATTTATGGATAATATATACAATTTATACCCACGATCACATAACGAAGTTAGTAAATTTATGCACTCAGTAAAGTGATATCTACATCTTCACTATTGATACGACTGATGTAATGGTACGATTCGAGATTCGATGCGATTCGGAATCATTTGGCTGATTCAATTCGAGATTCGATTCGAAACGAAAATGCCCGATTCGCAAGGCCCTATGAAGGATTTAGTAAAACACAGAGTAAAATGTAAAATGGTAAGCTCCCATCTAGAGTTCTCTCCGAAGATTCATATGAAATTCGGTGATGAGCGGATGAGCGATGTGACCTGTAGGTTGCTCCTAGGTTTCTTGATTTAAACAATATTTATTTGCCCCAATTAATATTACATTTATGATGAACAACATTTTGATGATGAAACATGAGTAGAATAGAAAAGGGGAGGAGGATCTAGCAGCAAGCAAATATCTGCTTTTGTTGAGCTATCTCCTCAGACAAGTAGAAAGATTGTATAAATAAAGAAAGCGCGAATGGCAAGTGGCCGAGTTCGAGAAACAATAGGTTTAAGAAATGATGGTATATTAATATTATGATCTACAGATGCGTTTACGATATGAGTTGAAAGGATAAGTAAGCTTAGGAATGTAATAAGGAGAGGGGGTATTGTACCACTCTAGAGATTTATTTATACAACTATATACATGTTCATATCAGGCGGTCACGGAGAATAATACAACAACATCTTCTCGCGCTACATGTTCAAAGCAAGAGTGCGTTCAGAAACAAAAGTCTTCTCAGTCTTGGCTGAAACAAGTATACATGATAATCTGGAAGCCACACCTAACAGATGTGTAACAATCTGATTGGTACACGTATTGGCCTGTCCAACAGGTTAATATAAGATATTCTTTATGGGACTACTAGCGCATGAAGAAATAGCACAGGCCATTGCTTCCTGGATCAGTTTCCCATGCATACAATATGGACATTTTAGCTAGGGTATTGACTTCCAAATTAACCTTATATACGCCGTGTAACAGACAAAAGTGTTACATAACTCTCATCATCTTTTTCAAGATTTTTGTCCTAAGACAAAATACTTGATGATTCCGTGAGAGATCCAAACCCTCCCATTTGGAATATACATTTAACACAATAACACAAAGTTCCTAAGACAGGAATGTCATAATCCGAGGGTTCATTACTCGAGCGAAATCGTCAATAACAGGAATTGTTCCGAAACAGAGGAATTTCATAATCCTAGAATAAGCTTTTGATTCTGCAGAGTCAGTCCTACCTAGATTCTGAATACTTGGTTGATCCAGATCCAACGTCGGAGAACGACAGTGCGATCCTGGTCGATCCATGCGTCCTATCCATGTCTCAAATAATCGCCTTGTTTCGGTATGAAAATTGAGATAAATTTCAACTTGACCTTGAATTCGGGCAAAATTTGGTGAAGGATCAATATGGTTTAATATCCAGGGTATGACTTCCTGTCGTGTGTTATAATTGCCTTGTTTCGATACGAAAGTTGAATAATTTTCAACTTTATCTTGAATTCGGGCATTATTTTGTTAAGGATCAGTATAGTACTGTCTAGTGTATAGGACTCCATACGTTATGTAAGAACTGAAATGAATTAAGTATGGTTAATGTCATCAGCGCGTAAAATCACGCTTATACGTGTAGAACACGATTTCAACCTTGAAATGACCATATAACCGATTAACATTTTAATTGGGCTTAAAGGCCCTATATATACCAGCATGTACCAATACTCTATAAACTAAAATTTTACAAAATCCTTGGCACCGGCGTGTTGAATCACGCCGTCGTGTAAAAATCACTATCCATGAATCGGAACGCCAATTTAAACATAACCTGTGGGTATCGAGTCATTATATATCGACTACCGAATCACCTACCCTGTATTGGGTATATACCCATGGAGTTAACTATAGCTTGTCAGCCAGTAATTCCAACAACTATCATGTAACATAAACAAATCCCACACCAAGGACATTTTATATAAATGCCATAGATTATATATATATATTTATTCCTTGTGAAACAACGAAATAAAATGTACAACCCTGAGACAATTTGCTTGGCTTATTGGTTTGGTTCACATATAACTAAATATATATCGATCACTATTAAAATAAAATATCATTCCCATTTCATTGCGACATGTCTCTTTAACTTAAAATCAATAGTTTGGTTACAATATGAATTTTATTTTGCTAACATCAGTCAACTGTTAAACAAGATGTGTAAGCTAATTTCTAATTCATATGTCCCCTGTTCCTCTCACAATATGAATTCTCGATACGGTGAACAATACTTAATTTATACGTGATATTTATGAAATTTTACAAAGCAGTCAGCTTTTCAAATACACCCACACACGCGTGGACATTTATTTAAATTGTTCGCCTGACCGACTCCACTCGGGTGGACAGTTTGGCCAGTTTGCATAATTGACAACCTGGGGGCACTGTTTCATTAGGTTTTGACTAAATGCATGTATTTCAGTAATTGCCTCATTTTGTCATTTGAGTTTGATGGGCTATGCAGCCAGTTGTGAATTTTCTGTAGGACGGATATATTTTTCAATGATAATGTTCTCAACATAGCCATGGTTCAAATTGTGTCTTTAAACAGTATATCTTCCATGGAATTAATAGGATTATTTTCGGATCCATTAAAATTCTGTTAAAGGTAAGTTCCCTTTTTTCTTCTTCTATTCTATTCTATTCCATGTATTCTGACATTTTAGACATACTGGTAGTATGTTAGCCTGGTTTATTACTTACAGACAATCAGAATACCCGGAACAGATTTTATCATGGCACCATAAATTTTCTATCCATTCTTTTCTTGTGGTTACATATCCATCGATATATTTTGTTTTCAACATTTCAACCGAATCCGGGCGTGTGGCGACACAAATTACCACCAACTATCCATGTAGATATTCTTGCAACACATTGGAACCATTTGGCTAATCTGAACATTCTTCAACAATTGTTTCGAATACTTCATGTGTCTGCATCTGAACTATAATTTATTGAATTTTAAGTTTCTCGAATTAATTCAACTAATTTCTTTTTAAGCATATATTTCTCTGGGCGCAACCAGTCTCTTGACAAATTGTCATAAATAACTAATGTTTTCAAATAGATGATCCGAGTACAATAAAACTAATCTTAATTCACTGACAGAACAATTTCAACAAAATTCCCAATCATAATTCGTGCCAACCCAGAACTCGCTAAAATCATACTGAATAACTTGAAAATATCCTAAATTCAGCAGTAAATTTTTCGTACCTATATAACCTGCATAATGGTGTAACAATTTAATACATGTTCAACCAGAATTTCCAAGAACATTTTTGTTTTTGACAAAATCCTACTATATATACCATAATAGGCTTCAATGATACTCTCTAAATTACATAACCATGACTTGTGCCAAATTTCTGTATCTGTAAATTTTCAACTAACTCCAATTTATAGAAAACCATATAGCGATGGACACAAATTTTATTCCAGTGATTATTTCTTATAGCTGAGAACATTTTTTAATTTCTATAGTTACGGCCAATTTGCACAAAAATTTAGACCAGCGTCCATGTAACTAATAATACCTCGAAAACAAAACACTCTTTATTTCAAATCGACGCAACGATTTTTGAAACAACAACTTGACATAGAAAACTCTGATACAACAGTAATTTTTAAGCATACCTTATATAGAAAATTGACGCAACAATTTAAACTATAACTGTATATTCCCTGAACAAATTTTGCTTTACACACATTTTGTTCAATTAGACTATTCACACCAAGCGTACAAGTAACATTGTAATTCAATTGAGTATTTGTCACTAAAAACTAGCATTCTGATTGGCCGAGAGCGGCTAACTTTCGTTTTCGATTCACCGACATCGGCCGCTTCAGCATGCATCAAATCTGAATGTAGCACGATCAAATTGCATCGGCGCAGAACGAGTAGCGAAACGAACAAACACGCGCGTTGTTGTATGTAGATACCGTTCATCGGCCGCTTCAGCGTGCATCAAATCTGAATGTCGCACGGTACAATTTTATCGACGCAGAACGGAGTAGCGAAACGAGTCAACCCGCCCCACAGGAAATGGTTACGGAGCACTGTTCCGAGTAACGCATAGAACAAACCCAAGATTTATGCACGGTGACAACGGCGAAATGAAAGTCTCGATTCGTGTCATGAAAATGACTAAATGATACTTTTTATACAGTTTTTTAGCAAATTCCTTGCGAGATTGAATTACAATGGAGATAATAATACCCTGTTTCGTTGTACATTCTGGGATTCGATCATGAAAACAGTTTGTGAACTCGCCGGCAAGCCGGCTCGTTCACAAACTGTTTTCATGCTCGAATCCCAGAATGTACAACTCAACAGGGTATGTTTATCTCCTAAATAAAACCTCGAAAAACAAACACTCTTTATTTCAAATCAATGCAACGATTTTTGAAATCCTTATATGGAAAAATTGACGCAACAATTTAAACTATAACTGTGTATTCTCTGAACAACTTTTTGGTTTACCCATATATTGTTCAATTAAAAACTAATATAATCGACAGATTACTCGATGTGAGAATTTTCTTCTTCACAATATCTATATCATGCATAATTTGTCAGATTTAATATTAATGGCCAATTTACACAACAATTTGACCAGATATCATTTATTTCAAATTGACGCAACAATTTTTGAAACAACTCGAGATAGAAACCTGACACAACAGTAATCTTCAAGCATACCTAATATGGAAAAATTGACGCAACAATTTTAAGCCAAAGATAATTCTACCTAATGTCTGAGGGGTTCAAATTGATGCAACAATTTTTTAAACAACAACCCGACATAGAAACACTGACACATCAGTAATTTCTAAGTATACCTTATATGGACTCTAGGGCTGGTTCCAGGTTCTTTAACATTAAGTTGGCAATTCCCAGACATGTCGATGAGATTTATTTATACAAATATATACAGGTTCACATCAGGAGGTCACGGAGAATAATACAACAACATCTTCTCGCACTACACGTTCAAAGCAAGAGTGCGTTCAGAAACAAGAGTGTTCTCAGTCTTGGCTGAAACAAGTATATATGAGAATCTGGAAGCCACACCTAACAGATGTGTAACAATCTGATTGGTACACGCATTGGCCTGTCCAACAGGTTAATATAAGATATTCTTTATGGGACTACTGGCCCATGGAGAAATAGCACAGGCCATTGCTTCCCGGATCAGTTTCCCATGCATAAAATATGGACATTTTAGCTAGGGTATTGACTTCCAAATTAACCTTATATACGATGTGTAACATAACAGTGTTACAGTATATTCACGAGGAATACGAGACAGAAAGGTAGAGCGAGATATAAAGAGTGTGTATGTGAAATAAAAGTCGGTACCACTGTTTTGATAATTTTGAAACTAACTTATGAAACGAACTGTTTTAAAAATGAGTTGTTTTGAAACAAAATATGGAAACTAGATATGGAAACTCCATGGGATATCAGTGCTATGCCGTTGAATTGTTAGTGTATTGTTTGAAACGACCGCTTTTTTAAATAAAGTATTCCGTAGCTCTGAATATTTCATTATTTATTTCAGATGATAGCAATGGTGTGCCTTTAAGTAAGATCTTGGTATTTAAGAAGGTCGGGTCAATATTTGAGAATGAATCAGACCTGTGAGAATGAATCAATGGTTTATTCATACAAAGAGAATGTATGGTCGCTGTCGGCCATGTTTTTAACATAATTCGGAAAATGGCAAGCTCTCATTTAGCAGTCACCCCGAGGTTCCACATAACGTTTGGATATAATTGTGGGCTGCATAGTGTGCCGATGGATTCAAATTGGAAATCCAATATGGCCCATTGGCGGCCACGCTTTTAACAGAATTTGTAAAATGGTAAGCTCCTGGTGACCCATGTGATGTTTGTAGACGATCGGATGAGAGATGTGGACTGAAGGGTAAGCCAAAGGAAAATGTTGGATGCACGCATGGACGACCAACCCATGTCAATAGCTCAGAACATACGAAGTAAAGTTGAGCTAAAACAAAACAACAATATCTAGTATTGAACATATTTCACGTAATAGACAAAAAATGTACACTGAAATGTTCTAAAATTAGCCACATTTTCCGTCGAACCTCATATATATTTTGAGACTTCCGTATATTTGTCCTCTATAGACTCGAAAACTGCTGCATCGATCGGGCTCAAACTTCCCATCTAAGGGTAAAAAAACGGCGCGGCGTTTTGGAGAAGCTCAGAGCACCCGTTCTCCACTCTCTGTCACAAAAAACGGCACTGCGGGGTTAATCGCGTTGATAGTTAAAGAGCGTTCCTATCCACAGTGTCGTTGATAAAGAGTGCCTATATACACGACGAGTATAAATACGGCTCCATTGACCGTCTCGAGGCGAAATTTCGTACTTAATTTCGTACTTAGGGGTTCCAAGGAACGGGGGATATTGTTATCGGGTCAGTTTTTCCGCGCGAGGTGTCATTGACCTTCAAACGGATACCCACAAATGATATATATGTGTGTGTCCTTTATAGACTCGAACCGATTGAGCTCAAACTTGCTACCTACGGGAAGTGTCATGGACGGGTTAAATTGAGACCCCAACCTGACATTGACCTTGAAAATGATCAATTCAAGGTTAAATCGGGTCAAATTGAAAAAAAAAAAAAATTAATTAACTCATTGAAAAACAAAAAATTAAATTAAAAAAACCAAAAATTTAATTAAAAAATTAATTTTAAAAATTAATTACAAAAAATTTCGGACGATTGCCGCCAGAGGCGGGCTAACCTGCTAGTAGAATATAAATGGCAAAAATTCCTGTTAACTGGTCCCTCATACTCTTAAATTATTTTTGCAGACCCCAATTCTATACAAAAGGTTCAGCCAACAGATACACATAGCGCAATGTAATTTTTATTTCCAATTTTATTTTTTTAAGTTCTGCTTCTGAGAGCAAAAATTGTTCGAATTGACACCAATGTAGCCTAAATTATGTAATATTATTTTCACTTCAGCTCGCCGGGTGAATAAACAAAATGAAGCAGTCAATGTAATAACGCAGTCACAAAAAACTAAAGCAATCAATGTAACAACGCACAGTGTCACACAACACTAAAGCAATCAATGCAATAACGCACAGTGTCACACAAAACTAAAACAATCAATGTAATAATGCACAGTATCACATAAAACTAAAGCAAGCAATGTAATAACGCACAGTGTCACACAAAACTAAAACAATCAATGTAATAACGCACAGTGTCACATAAAACTAAAGCAATCAATGTAATAACGCACGGTGTCACAAAAAACTAACGTAATCAATATAATAATGTAGTCCGTAGGGGCTCATAAAACTAAAGCAATCAATGTAATAACGCACAGTGTCGCACAAAATACTAACGCCATCAATGTAATAACGCACAGTCACCCCACAGTGTCACACAAAACTAAAGCAATCAATGTAATAACGACCAGTGTCACACAAAACTAAAGAAATCAATGTAATAACGCACAGTGTCACACAAAACTAAAGCAATCAATGTAATAACGCACATTGTCACATAAAACTAAAGCAATCAATGTAATAATGCATGGTGTGACAAAAAACTAACGTAATCAATATAATAACGCAGGGACTCATAAAACTTAAGCAATCAATGTAAAAACGCACAGTGTCATATAAAACTAAAGCAATCAATCTAATAACGCACAGTGTCACACAAAAAACAAACGCCATCAATGTAATAACGCACAGTGTCACAAAATACTAAAGCAATCAATTTAATAACACTCGGTGTCATACAAAACTAAAGTACTCAATGAATAACACATGGTGTCACAAATTTAAACAATGTAATAACGCACAGTGCCACAACATTCTAAAGCAATCAATGTAATAACGCACTGTCACAAGCAACCATTGCAATTAACATAATAATGCACATGTCACAAAAGACTAAAGCGATCAATGTTTTAACACAGTGTCCCAAACAACTAAAGCAATCAATGTAATAACACACAGTGTCACAAAAAACTAAAGCAATCAATGTATTAAAGACATATTATGGACCTGTTACAGTTAGTGAAACTGATAAGTTAGTATTCAGGCGTTATGCCAACCTGGAGAATGTAGCATTCTACAAACATCGCCGACAATTTCAAAGAAATCGAACATACAGCTCAATGGAAAACATCGTCAAAACTATGCTCTATTGTAAATATTTAAATCTGGATTCGGGACGCAACAATCGGCGACAAACAAGCAAATGTTTTCGCCAACCAGAGTCAGCGCATTTAATTAATATATCAGAATGACGGTGTGTGTTGGCAATTTGGATTAATATTCGTAAAAAGAACAACTTTGAGCAAGATTATTCTCCAATTCTATTGGATCACCATACCGGACTGTATCACATCACATTAACACACAGTGTCCCAAACAACTAAAGCAATCAATGTAGTAACGCAGTGTCACAAATCACAAAAAACTAAAGCAATTAATGCAATACCGCACAGTGTCATAAAAATAACATTAATGTTTATATTTCCAATTTTATTTTTTTAAGTTCTGTTTTTGACCGTAAAAATAGTTCGAATTGAAAAAATAGCCTAAATTATGTAAGATTATTCTCGCTTCAGCTCGCCGGGTGAATACAAAAATAAAGTAATCAATGTAATAACACACAATGTCACAAAAAACTAAAGCAATCAATGTAATAACACAGTTTCACACAAAACTAAAGTGATCAATTTAATAACAATTGGTGTCACACAAAGTTAAAACAATCAATGTAATAACACACATTGTCACAAAAACTTAAAGCAATGAACGTAACAACACAGTCCAACATAATACTACAGCTATCAATTTAAGGACACGGCGTCATAAAACTAGAACAATACACTGAGAGTAACACATTAACCATATCATTCAGAATAAGTAGAAAAGAAAATCATTATCACAGGAAATAGTTCTACTTTTAAAACTTCTAACAATTCAAAGAAAAACGCATCATCTTGAAGGCCTTCACAGATGGGTTTATAAGTTGAATATGATTACATTTGAATGTTATGCCACACCAGTATTATAAGCTGGTTTACGAACGTCTGAGTGGGCAAATATTATATGCAGAAGGGAATATTAATAACACAGATATTCATCTCCACCCCAAGAATCGACAAACAAAAAACAGTGCATACATTTGGTGTAAAAATATCTATTTTCAAAACACAATACACATATAGATACATAGAGATTTAGAAAGAGGATTGGACAACAAGCGAAATTCTTTTTTAAAGTCCTCTCCTCATGGAATAAATGTTAACTCGTGTGACGGAAATATCACTTGAGATAAAGCAGATGGGATACATAGTTTTTGTTTGATTGGAATGTTATTACATATTTAGAATTGAGATATGGGTATAACATTGTAATACGGGATATAAGGGAGAGGATGAGGAGAGGGTGATGGTGAGAGAGATGGGAGAGATAGTGAGAGCGTGAGTGAGTGATTGAGAGAGAGAGGAGAGAGAAGTTTGACACAACATACATTAGATACAAAACAACACAACAACATCCGTTCAGTGAGGAAATAACTTGCACGTATGCGTCACAAACACGGAGGAGAAAAAGCGGTTCAATTCATAGGGCAAATGGAATATAGCCGCTTTGCCTGAAGTGATCTATGAGAAACGGCCACTTTCTAAAATAAACTCCTGTACCGTTAAGAATATTTCGGAATTTAATTTGTTTGGAAGTTCGAGAGATCCGTACAATAGGACGTCGGTTGTTATCATGCTTACGGGTAATTTACTTAGAAGTTCTGATCTAATTCTGGGGTAAAGCGGGCATTGGAAGAAGAAATGCTAAACTGATTCAATTTAAAAACTACCTCATTGACACAATTGTGATTCTTTCAAGTGATTAATAACATTATAACAAGGTCACGGTTCAGGTTGTTGCAATCTAATAAAATACGATATATTTGGGCTCTCCTGGAATAACACTGGAGATAAAACAATTTACACGGTCATTGTTTAATTTACGCTTAAATTCTTCAAGTGTGTTTGACGATTTTATTGAATTCGATAAACTATTCCATGCTCGTATAGCCGAAGGCAGAAACGTATGTCTCTATTGTTGCCAGGCGAGTGGATACTAACATGCCTAAAATTGTAACCAGATGAAATGGAATCGGGAGGAATCATGTTTGATAGATAAGACGGAGCTTGGTTACTGGTCATTTTGAAAAATTGTATCATTTTCTGTTTTGATCTACGTGTAGCAATTGTTTTCCAACCGGTTTCTAATACATGTAGTAGGTTGCGATCGCTGGTACTTCTCGTGGCCACAGTGACTATTCGTGCCATTTCATACTTTATACCTTCCGATATAATCGCTCATATATTTTGGTATGTTATCCCATACTGGTGATGCATATTCAAGGGTGGGTCTAACAAAAGCAAGATATTGTTTTCAAGGATCTTCCTGCTCAGTCTGAATTTGCGCTTCCTGATAATATTTAACTTTTTCCATGCCCTATCAGTTATCTCACTTATGTGTGTTTCCCATTAACCGATGTTGTCAAAAGTGAGACCAAGATGCTTGTGATTTTCTACTTCAGTTATGTGAGAACCAGCCATGATTAGGAGTGTGTGAACTAAATTTGTAGATTTCTTCGATATCATTGAAGCTTCAGTTTTGAGGGGATGAAATTTTACAAGCCAAGTTGGGGACCATACGACAATAGTGGCAACGTCTCTATTAAATATTTCAGCTGCTAAAACAGGGTTCTCGGCACATAGATATATTGATGTATCATCAGCAAATAAACGTATTTTGCATGTGCTATTTTCAGTTATATCGTTAATTATGGACCTAATATTGAGCCTTGAGGCACACCTGCGGAAACATTTTGCCAATCAGAACTAGCATTATCGATTATAACTCTCTGTTGACGACATTCAAGATAAGATGAAATTAGTTCATATACTTTACCCCTTATTCTAAGTTTCGTAAGCTTAAACAGAAAGCTGTGCATACATTTCAAATGATTATTTTTATGCATATTCATCTTATAAAAGTAAACTGAGTTATTTCTTCTCATAAAACAGTTTAAATGATTACAAAGAAGGAGAAAAATAAGAAAATGCTGACCAATCAACTATTTCATCACAAGTCATACTATAACAGCTGGTCGCGTGAATAACAAATAGTTCAGCATTATTGTAATTTCAGGAACCATTGTTAAATTCACGATTCCTCCGTATTAAATGTCCAAAAGGAGATTGTATCTCAATTAGAGAATTGATTTTCTCTTTGGTGATTTGTTCTATGGCACGTGCATAGTAATAATAATTCTATATGGGGACCATGGAATCATTAGCTTATTAGACGCTTTTGTATCAAGCCTTAAAAGTCAGACTGAATCACTGACACATAGACACGAGTCCATTGTCTCCCAGCTTGACAAATCAGGATGAATTATCAGCTTGGAATGATATTACATGTTCCTAACATATAGGAACAATTCTTTCTTCCAGACAACTACTGTAAGCATATATCTCGTGATACCCCGAGGCTGTTTGCATTCCCTTTGCATATTTCAATTGTTAGAATAAAATAAATATTGTTCGTCTAAGAATTGTCATCTCGTGTGAGAGAAACTGGGACTAACCGAGAGTGGTATACACATATTTGGCCCCTATACCAGCCATAATATTTTTAGTAAGACACACATATATGATCGGCACGTGTAACGGCATAAACTCTTAGCGCAATGATGTCGATGACAACACCAATGCCGGAACTTTAATATCATGTTAATTAGAATATAATTATGATATTCGATTCGTGTTGGGTTATTTAGTTTCGACTGTGAGATAAACATGGGTGATAAGGGTGTTGGACAATTTTGTCAACATGAAAAGACATATTTAAAATGGAACTATACTTTTTTTTCTTGAAGGTGTCTTTACTTCCCCTTTGGTTGTGATAAGACAGTCATTATTAATTTTTGTTTAACCCCAGCCGTTTCGAAATAGTTTTACCTTGCAAAAATGTGATACATTAGATCTCAAATTCGTCGCAATTCTATATGAAATTATTAACATCGTCCACTAGATTCGATTAGAGCCTCACAAAGGCTCGGCTGGAATCGAATTTAGTGCACTCGGTTAATCCATTTCGTACAGAATTGCGACTCATTACAGATCCTCTATGTTCTACACCAAATGCTTGATATTTAAATCAACATAATCATAAACCAAGCAATAATTATATTTTATTTGCAATCTGGGGGCAAAAGTTGCAGGATTCATTCATAAACCAGGCTATTAAATTGATGTCGCTTTAGGGTAAAGACAATATATAAATATATTAAATAGTTTTATATTTATGTTAAATCAGATTGAAGATGTTTTTTAAACGTATGACTATAATCATAGAGTTACTATACATACGGGTGCAGTCTGGTATAGTATCGGCCGGCTGCCAGCCAGAACCGCCACAAACGAAAGTCACCATCGATGCAAGATTGATATTCGCGATGCCGTAACCAGACATACACTGAGGTGAACAGAACTCGCCTCCGATCCATGTATCACATGTGACGGCCCCATTCCTCGGAGGAGCTAGTACCGGGCATGTCGCTGAAAAAAAGTCAGTCATATATAATGTTCGAAAATGAATGCCTCGTATAATAGACCTTGTCAAAATATACGAATTTACGAAATATTTCCTCACAATAATGGCTCACAATAGACCTACACATGTAGTTTGATGCACAGTGAGGTGGATTCAGAAAGAAATATTAATCCGTGATGTACACTACACACTATATAAACGGGTATATTCATTCTACGTGTAGATATTTATATTAATGTATGTTGTCCCTCTCCATTCCACAGAACTGGTGCGTGAGGGTGTGTGGTTCCATGGATTCCGGAGCAGGGGCCTTCGCCCCTTGCTCTCAGCCAGGTAGATAACGGGTGGCGAATGTGCCCTCCGTCAGATTCAGAGTAACGTCAGCTTCGTCCAACATTCTTTTATCAGAGCTAAACATAATACCACTCAATATTGCAATAGTTAATGAGGTATCCACTACCATCTGGGATAGATATCCAGAATATTAACATACATGTGTTGCCTCTGGGTATAATTGTAAACGGACCGTTTCTAGTAACGCAACTGGATATCGGACATGTCAGTGTGAAACCGACTTAAGGTGTGCGATGTTTATATAAGTATTCTCTGTATCTGAGCCATGTAATGAAATTTGTTGAATCGCTATCGGATAATCTAAGTGGTCACCCGTGGTTCAAATGTGTATTTAAGGTTCAAGGCTAATTTTTATGACACCTAAATTTCACTTTCTAGTTAGAATATTGTGTATGAAGTACAGAATGCTCTAAATAATCGACTCCTTAACCACAGCAGAATTATGGGTAACTTTTCAGGATTTAGTCGAAATATGGCTTGTTGCCATTCATCGGAAAGCTCTCACCGAGATTTCCGATGAATGGCAACATGCCATATTTCCCACTAAATCCTGAAAAGTTACCCATGATTCTGCTGTGTTTAAAGGGGTACTGTACGCCAAATGTTGTTGTTGGTTTCTATAGTCTCCGAGAATAAGGTAACAATTTTTCCGTTATTTGAAAGTCTGTTGAGTACGATGTCATGTTACGGATGACAAATTTACCGGAATGCAAAAATACAAATTGTCGTTGTCGAGTAATTTTTGTAAAGTTTTCAACCAAATGAATCAAATAAAAGTTATATTATATGCATACTAGTCCCATATAATCATTTTAGTTATTGTATCGTCGCTAGTCAGTGAGTGGCTCGAGTGTTCTCCCCGTATCACCATAATATTTTAAGCGATCGTGTGTGCGATCGGTTTAACAATCCAGTATCCCTCAATTACTGTTTTTGATTACGGTAATTCGTAATTTAATTGACGCCATTTTGTGGCTCCAGTCATAAATTCAATTTATATCAAATTATTAACTTTTAAATTATTAAATTTTAAGATAGCCTATTAACCTGAGCGTTTACAGAATACATCTTCGACTCAAATTACTTATGTTTCTATATATTATCGATATTAGATCGTTGTTGTCACCGGAAATTTAATGAAAATGCCGTACAGTACCCCTTTAAGGAGTCGATTATTTAGAGCATTACTGTAACATGTTTGGAACACGAAGTGATAGATGGAAAATGCTATTTTCTTTGATATTGAATGTTGTTTAATTATCGAGTTGTTGTTGTTGTTGTAACTCGTGATCAGGAACCCCTGATTTAATTTACACTGATTGTTAATTTGTCAGCCACACCGTCATATTCTAAAGAATCTTTAAAACTGATTGATTGATTGATTGATTGTTTATTCCAGCTATTGATACATGGTACAAGGAAAATAACATACAGTAACATGCATATATACAAGTATTGACCCGCAAAAATATTAAACGAATATAGTTTTGATTATACCATGGACAGTTGCTTCTATAACCATACCCCCAGCCGTGCCAAAATAGAAAGAATCAATAATTACCCTGTAAAAGTAAAATGAGTCTAACTGCGAATGATTCGAGTGACTTTGTTCTGATCATGGTGCTCGACAATATATCATGGGTCGAGAAATAGGGGGTTACTACATAATCTTAAGCATGATTTATGCCTGCATAAATGTAATGGGTATATCATCGTTAGCCTTGCATGTAATATAAATCGTATGTTTAAGAGGTAATTATGTCATCAAATGTTGAATAGGCATAATACAATATGCACTAACGAAGCCATGGCTAACTGAGATTAGTTCTACATTAGACCCACCAGGAGCAGAGCAATTAGGTTTCTCTTGTCTATCTGGCCACACCCACGATCCAGTTGATGAGAACTCCTGTTTAACACATGTGATGACGTCAGAGCCAGTCAGTGAGTAAGCCCCCAAGCAGGACATGTTGCAGATCGTCCCAAAGATTGCGTCTACGTGTGTGCAATTCAAATCCATGTAATCAATTTTTGAGAACTCTAATACGCTGCATGTCACAACTGTAAATATACATATGTATAATAGTCCTTCATTTCCTCAAATGGTGGAGATCAAGTGCAAACATTCAAATGCAATACAAATCACAATACATGTTAAGCCTTTTGACTGCATAGAATAATTATTATTGCGAATACGTATATAGGACAGATTCGCATATACCTCATTTCCGGTCTACCCTCACATATAATAAGAATATAGCAACATAGTTGATTTGTTTGTTTTACATAATTTGATATACACTATAACACTCATAAATCTATATTGGAAGTTTCTAATACATGTATATTCAAGCCAAGATTGCACTATGTTATATAACATATTATATATAACACCTGGAGCTAACTGCTGTTCTATGAAAATGTTTATTAACATATTCATACGGTAAAATGCAGCTATATCAGCTGCACCATACAGTAGTATGTTTTGGCGATTAATATAAAACAAAGATTTGATCATTATAATTATGTTGCCTTAACCCTTTCAGTGCCAGGTCCGATTTTTGTATCAACCCATATACCCTGTGTCAATGCATTCTCTTATATATGCAAGTCGACCATAGGTCGCCTCGCATATATAAGAGAATGCATTGGCCTAACAATTTTTCATCATTTGTTATAATTTTTTACAATTTTAATAATTTTTTCTTATATTCTTTAATAGACTTATTTTGTAGGTTCTGTGCCAGGAAATCTGCCATCAAAATTATTACTATGAATACTTGGTGATAGTTTTGAGTTATAACATGCTCCTAAGGTTTTATCCAGTTTGTTTTTAAATTCGCTATAGAATGCTTAAGCATACCCAAAACAAATTCAACCCAAAAAAAACAAAACAATTTTTTATTTTTTTTAGGGCCGATTTTACAGATCGTAAATTAGGGCCGATGAGATCGGCCCCTGACACTGAAAGGGTTAAATAAGTGAGTTGCCAATCTCGACCGGAAGCGCCGCCATCTTGATATGACGTATTTGTCCCCGCATGTTTTTCCAGCATCGTTATCTATTTTCGATTCGCGATGCCTGCGTTTCTGTTATATCTTATTTGTCCCTGTGAGAACAATGGTCCCTGCGTGTTGACAATAATTTGGTGGTTATTTTATAATGGTATCTATAGTACGAGGGGGTTTAGACAGGAACATAATAATAAAATAATAATAAATAAGCCTACATATGGTAGTAAAATGTACGATTGTCTGTCTCCAAAGCATGTATGTGCTGAATATACTTCTCTCTCTCTCTCTTATAGAATATAGGAATGGTCGACAACTATTAGATCATTTCATTAATATCTACTCTGGCTACGCACGTAGAGATTATATTCCACCCGTTTAAAATACGGGAACTGTGTTATGTTCTGAATGTGAACTAATTCATAGCATTCAACACACAAAGCAGGGAATATATTTCTTTGTTCCTTAATAATCTATTTCACAGTAGGGGCCATGATACCAACTACCAATTCCTGATTACATGAGTTTTGCCACGTTTGTGAGTCGATATCGAAATAAACGTTGCATTGATTACCCGGAATAAATTCCACGACTGTAAGCTAGGGAAGGAAATCAGACTTGATTCACTGCTTGACTCAATAATTTGATATAGTTCGTGCATGCAATCTCGAGCTGTGACCTACACTTACTGTGGAATACCGGTACATTATTATTACCGATGAACACTTATATTACTAAGAAATATATTATAGCTGCAATGTTTTATCAATGTTATAAACTTCCCTGTCAGAACATGAACATGATTTTAACTTGTGAATTATGATCTCTATACGGACGTAGTCAGTGTAGAGATTCATTACATGCAATGATCTAGCCAAATATATAACCTCCCTGGCAAGGAGGGGGGGGGGGGTCTGCATATTTTTTCCAGACACAAGGCGGGTGGGTGTGTGTCGGGGCCGGAAAAGGTGAGTAGTGCAATTTTGTTCCTACGCTAAAATTTACTCATGCTGTTTACGCATAGACTTTTATATACATGAATATTTATCATTTAGAGGCACTGCAAGTTGGAGGTCTATTTTCATGGTCTGATGATCTAATAGCGGTACAAATGCAAGTATTCTGGCAAATATAACTCGAAATTGCCAATGGAATTCACATCAGATCCATTCCTTGTGTGTGAAATAATATTGTAGGTGTGTATTGTGTAGCAATATGGTGACTGATTGGAGGTCCAGGGCCTGTCAGTATGCGGCTATAAACTATGGTTTGATGTATGGAAATACGAGTTGTTATATACTACATGGATTAAACCCCATGATTGCATTTTACATTATGATTACTCCGTGTGTCTATAGTACGCCTGTCGCTCACATGTGGGCTAATAGTTTTACGGGGCTGAAGCCTTTTTTTGGCTGAAGGGGTCACTCTCACCAAAACAGGTGCCGAATGGTATATACACAGGGTTTGTAAATGTGCTGAAGGGCACACACGGGTATATATACACATGATTCTGGTCTGCACTAACACCGTTCATTAAACTGTGTTTCTGAAAGTCTGGCGGCCATCATATTTGTTTTCAATTGATTTTAATGTTCATTGGAACGTAACAATTAATTACAGAACTCATGACAGTCACGAAAACTAAACGTCATTTAGAACGAGATTTAAAAACATATGTATTCTTCAGCACAATTTCAAAATCTGTGTACCCTTCATTATCGCCAGTTAAAATATATATAAGAACAAGTTAGGTAATCTATTGAATATAGCGGTATCAATTCGACCCCATATTTCGCCGCCACGTATAACTTACTCAATAAAACCTTCACTCATTCTGACTCGTGTTTGAATTTTCGATCTGCCCATAATCTTCCCATGAATGTTGACCACGATATCGAGTTTTAATGAGGTAAACTCTCCAATTAACACCGAAACAGGTTCGACACATTGTCATGAGCACCGTACATAACCTAACTGTAATCTTACTATTATAAGTGGGGTATAAAATAAAATATTTTTTTGGTGTAATCATTGAGTCCAATGACTGACAGCAACATACATAGACACGATAATGTCGACATAATATTGCTAGCACAAACTTTGGCAACATCGAGTTATGTTTGGCAGAATGCTTGCATTTATACCGCTATTGGAAATTCAGACCATATAGGCCCCGGCCCACATGGGGTTAAATGTGTTCTAAATGATATATAGATGTGAGTCTATATAAGATTAATAAAGGACAATGTCAGTAAATTTCAGTGTAGGAAAAAAAATCATTACCCATTTCCGGCCCCGACACACTCATATTCACCCCCCCAACATTGTGTCTGATAAAATGCATGTCATGAATCTCTACTCTGATTATGTCCATATAGAGATCATAATCCACCACCTCAAATAATGGGAACGTGTTCATGTCCTGTCAGGGAAGTTTATATTAAAGATTGACACAAACATTGCAGCTATAATATATTTCTTGAGTAATACCTGTTCCTCGGTAATAACTATGTACCGATATTGAAGGATATTCCACAGTAAGTGTATAGGTCCCAGCTCGAGATTGCAAGCATGAACTATGTCAAATTGCCAAGTCTGATTTGCATCCCTTACAGTCGTGGAATTTCTTCCGGGTACCATGGCCCCTACTGTGGAATAGATTATTAAGGAACATGTGCACTAACAAAGAAATATATTGCCTGTTTTGTGTGTTGAATGCTATGAAGTTCCCCGTCAGAACACAACACAGTTCACACATTTCAAACGGGTGGAATATAATATCTATATGTGCGTAGCCAGAGTAGAAATTATCGACAGTGACTAATAGTGGTCAACCATTCCTATATTCTATGAGAGATACATATATTCAGCACATGCTTTGGAAACAGACAATCGTACATTTTAGTACCGTATATAGGCTTGAAATACATAGGCATTTCAACATGATTAGTTATTATATTATTGTTATTATTATTATTATCATTATGTTCCTGTCTAAACCCCCCTTGTACTATAGATGCAATTTTAAAATAACCACCATGTCATTGTCAACACGCTGGGACCGTTGTTCTGACAGGGACATATAAGATAAAACAGAAACGCAGGCATCGAAAATAGATAACGACGCTGGAAAAACATGCGGGGACAAATACGTCATATCAAAATGGCGGCGCTTCCGGTCGAGATTGGCAACTCGCTTATGGGGTCAACGCGTTTGAAGTGGGTTCATGCTAAATAACATCAGTTCTAAAAAAAACAACTATCATCAACATTTACATGAAAAATAGATTGCATTCGGTCTTATTTTCATTATTATTAACTTTCCAATAATGGAATATCGTATGTCAAAACCATTGTAATGTAAATATTACTGTTACAGTGGAATTATCGACAGACATCCAATTAGTCACCAAAGTTTAATAAAAACTTGACGGTCAACTTTGGAAAAAGTCAAATCATTGAAAAATATTCTAAAAATCATATTCAGACTGAAATATTTGAACTTACTACACGATTTGCGATGTTTGTTGATAAATCACTGTTACTGTTTTATTTACATAACAACTGTTTAAACATGCGAATTTAATTATCCGATAAAAAAGTTTATCTATTTCTTCATGTTCTTCTTATTGGTGACATGTTTTATAGACTGTTTTATTTTTTTAATATTTACCCACTGCGAGTTCATTGAGTCCCCAATTAACTTCGCGTTAATAACTTAATTAAATTGCATGATGTGATCACCTCATTATTGTGTTCTAATATTCTGTGTGTAACTGTTTTAGAATAAACATATTAAAATAACTTCAACAGACCTTCAACACTTATTGTAAAAGTACATGGATTCCCAATGTTATCTGACAGATCTTTGACTGAGAACATTATTGAATAATCGCCATCCTGGACTATCGTTCCTACTGCTGGTCCAAGGTCTTGTGAGATAGTGACACGTCCAGAGTTATCTCTGGCTGCCACTGGTAACCAGGCTAGTTCCACAGATGTCTCTCCAGCTGCTGGGTATAGAGCTTGGTCAACAGGACATGAGGTAACCACAGGAGGTTCAATATCTGCAAATCAAGTCAATCAAATTAAGGGTTGCTTTATAACTCTAAACACAAGGAGGATAATTAAATCTACGAATCAGATTCTGCATTATTTTGAACTCGCAAAAGGTATGTCATCAAGACATGTTTGCAATGTGCTCAAAGATACAAACACAGAGAGCAGACCCATGCATACCCTGACGTAAATATTTGCCAACCTAACGGTATGAAGCTTGAAACTTACATTTGATACATCACGCTCCGGTGTTAGGGTGATAAAATATGTTGATAATTAGGTTGAAGATATTTATTCAGTATTTAAACGCCACCGGCAGAATTACTCAAGTCACATAATTTACAAATATCTTGATCCGTTTTCTTCAGTTTGGAATAACATAACAGAGCGTCACTTAGCACCACATTCTTGAAATAGTAGACATGAAGATCGATTGTTCTACATATCTCATAGAAATAGAAACAAAAAGTTGGAAAATGTCTATGATTTTGTCATGTATGATTTTTAGTGTATAAATAAAGCCTGTACGTCAGCATATCATGTATGTATCGATTATTCATTCCTTCCAAATACATAAAACATTTAAATGACGCATGTCCGTTTAACACTTTCTTTAGTAACCAGTTATGAGGTATACAATTGAATCGTAAATATCGCGTATATTGCATGTTATTGTCACGTTTGTACCCTTGGTTATGTAAACAAACATCAAAAACGTTCCAAAACCGATTGTTTATAGATAAGCACTTCGAACTACCGTATCGTCCAATGAAAATGCCCCGTTGCGCTGTGGAATGATGCAAGCAACAATCGCATTCAAATCACACCAAATTTTATTTTAATCGACCCATTCTACCCACTGTCAGTTCAAAATCAAGCTAACCCACGTTACTTCGTGATTGGGAAATGATCAGACAGAAAACATGTACATAATATAATTGATCTTGCAAATACATGAATATTTCTCAATCCAGTTAGTATTTTCTCCTAACCTATATATGGTAATACATACCGAGTAAGGAATATTACTGAGTCGTATTGTGAGTTATAACTTGTAAGCGCACAAAATTAGGGATTTTATAACCGACGTATAACGCGTGAAAATCTAAATAAGGAAATGGCGCAATATCGTGACTGCTTATAAACAATCCACTGCGCAATTTGTGGGGAAACTAAATAGTCGACCTGCAATTTCATGAACACAAAGCATGTTTTGTGAATAATATCGGATTCATATCATCATTGTGCTATACTATTAGTATAGTCTTGAGGAAATTATCGTAATTTGATCATGTTCTTTCTAAATTATAACCTATAACGAAGGTAGCCCGTCCCTTTAAAAAACTCTTTCAAAAATAAAACACTCTTTAAAATGTGTTTTAAATATTTTTTTATTTCTGAATATCTCCACTATTTTGTCAATATAATTACCCCATACCCCCTTCGATTAAATCTGGATACTCATAATGAAATACAATCCTAACATCACGTGGCACCTGCTAATCGTGAACCACAATTTGATATTGTTTTATATATCACCCTTGGCATATTGGCTGGAAACGATGATGCAAATGCGGAGAGCATCATATTCATTGTGGGGACATGTTCAGATAATAAGCTTAAACATCTGTGCCAATATGCTACACAAACACAACGACGATCGGAACCTACGGACAGAATCTTCAATGTAGGGAGACAATCTCCATTACGTAGGGGCCACACGATATACACGGCTACCTATTGAGATACGTGACATGGTTGTAACGGATTAAGCGAACCGAGGCTGAGAACTAATGTGGCATGATGGCGAAGAAAGATTAGACGCATACGAAGGAGTATAGGTAGCTACCTGACCGATTTATATACGGATTAGAGCGAGTAGATGTCGCCAAAAGATTATCATTGAAAGCTAATGCGGCGTGCTGACGAGAAGCGACGACCCGTAGACGAATTAGAAGATGACGTTCGCTTGACTGCGTCAGGAACACCCCATTCGATCAGCCAAGAAAAATGCCCCATGCACGCCACGTCAGGAAGGACTATAAAGAATCCCGGATTTCCATAGCCAAATCAGTATGCTCTGAGACGTTCACCAGTTGATACTAGTACCCGTACGATTGACGCAGATATACCAAGAAGGACGTTAGCAGCAAGGTGGTCGGAAATATGAGGTAAGCAAAAAAGCTTGTATTTCCGAACAACGCATCCCTGATGTACCAACGACGAAGCGCACTCGACGATAGCAGACGACAGGCCGATGTACACAACTAGAGATCAACCACACAACATATGAAGACACGAGCAGCGCCCAATTCACGCAGACGACAGGAAACGCACTCAAATTATAAAGACACGAGAAGACCCCGATCCACGCAGACGACAGGAAGGGGAACTCAACTAGGAGAAGCCATATCGACGACCCGAAGGTATTCTATTGAACTGTTTGTAATCATTTTAATGCCTGAACGTTATGTTCCCCATCTTGGCACGTTTTCGTTTACTGGTGCATTGGTGAGCTATAATTTGAATGCTAAAACACAAGAGAACACAACGTGAAGTATACGCAACGAGGACAGAGTAGCTAGACCCGGAAAGAACATTGTGAACAAGAAGTGTTGGACAATTCGCAAGACGTGAGTCTAACTGCTTATATTAATAATGGCTACCCACAGGCAAATTAAGATATTAATTCATAAATCGTCGCATGGCTATGTCAGCGGTGACCCAAGTATGTCATCGGTGACCCAAGTAGTTAAGTCTTTCGATGTTAGCCACACACAGTATAATGAGTGGATTAAATCAATAGAGAAATGTGCAGTACTTACTGGCGCGACCAAGACCAAAAAACCTTATATGGCTTTCCAGAGTAGTATATGCGCAGTTTCAGATTTTCTACAAAGATATTTGGCCACGAATCAAAACGCTACATGGCAAGAAACAAAAAATACTGAACTAGCTAATCGATTTGCAGAAGTACTTGATAGTCAATTCGCATTTTCGATGCTCAGGAAAATTAAACAGAAGCCCAACAAATACGTGCATGTGCTCGCTGAACGAATTTTGGAAATGGCAGACATCGCGCATGTACACCAACCTGGCGGAATAGATGCAGTTCAAGGTCAACTCGTGGGTTTTTATATTGACGCTTTAAAAAGTGACAGCTTGAAAATGAAATTGATTAGAGATACCCCAAGAACGCTAAAATTGGCGGCCGAAACCGTGATGCGTGAAATGGGAATCTGACGTGTTTTAACCTCAGGACAGGTCGCGGAAATTACAATGACCGGGAACCATTGGAAGTCGGGCATTTTCGAAATAAACCACAGAAACATCCTGTGAAATATGTGGCCGCGTTAATCACCGTTCACGCCCGCGGCATGTACATATGGAGGAAGTCACTAACCCCCAACGAGGGATCGAATGTTGGACTTGTCAGGGAAAATCATTTGGCCCGAGATTGTCCCTTTAAGACAGAAAACCAAAGGCACATATCTTGCTGGGTTTGTGAAGGTAATCATTTGGTTGGAAATTGCCCCTCTAAAACTGGAAGCCAAAGCAATAGGTAATGGAACCCATGAGTGAAACCATCTCAAGGAGTCCGCCGGAACCAACCAAAACGGTCACGTGACCCATCCCATAATGGACCTCACCACAGCCGGAAATATCCGACAGCCAACAAGCCACCACAACTGATGACCCTACCCACATACCCACAAAAGTAGAACGTCCTCTCATTGAGACCACAAATGAGAGGAATTTCACCATAAATATCGTAGGTAGCCCAGCTCATGTTTGGTTAGAATATGTAAAAATAGATATCGTTCATTAGTGGATAGTGACGCAGAGGTATCAATTGATTCACAAACGTGTATATGATGCATTACCGTTTCGACCAAAACTAACTAGGGAACACATTAACCTCAGCTCAGTAAATGGAAAAACATTAGGTGCAATGGTAGCATTTAACTAACTTTCAGAATGGCCAAAATAAAATTGACTCAAAAGTTTTATGTAGTAAATGATATGACCCGGAATATGATCTTAGGGAGGGATTGGCTGACCTATCGGGGGGTCAGACTGTATTATGATCTAAATGTCTCAAGGTCAGTCTTGTGTATGTGCCCTTGGAAGAGGACACACATATAGCTTCTCTTTTGAGATTGGCTCACAAGGTTAGCTTAAAAACACAAACTTCAACCTTATGTATGGGAAAATCAAAACAGTTAGCTGCACTTCATAAATCAACGTTAGTAGAAGTGGCCCAAATCGAAAAAGGTTACCTGGCATCAGAGCCCTGTCTGACATAAAGTCCCGGTGCTACTTATCAATAACACTAATACAAAATTTCATCTACAACGCGGCAGTGTAGTGGGGAAATCAGTCGTATACAAACCAGACACTAATCTTCAAGTCAACTCTTTAACACAGGGATCTCAATTCCCAGTGGCCAGCAATTATCCCAATAATGGCTACGCCCGTAGGCACCCCAATTATAATCAGGCAGACAATTCAAAATCAGCGCCCTCTACAGTACAGTAGAGAAACAATTGAATTTTACTGAAGTTTCATGCCCAGATCAATATCTAGAGGCACTGTTGACATTGTTGAAATGCAACTCAGACATCTTTGCTGAAATGGACACCGAGCTGACTCAAACCAGCACAGTTAAAATGCACATTGACACATGAAATCGTCCCCCAATAAAACATTCGTCCATATCGCACCCCCTTAAATAAACGACAGCTGGTCGACACTGCCATAAATGATATGCTCGAAACTGACAATATCAGGCCAATTTCCAGCCCTTGGTCTTCCCTGATCGTGATGGTCGATAAGAAGGACGGCACAAAATGGTTTTGTACCGACTTTCGGTAGCTTAATTCCATAACCCGGCCATGTCATATCCACTTCCGGTCATCGACGATATTTTGGCACTTCTTGAAAAGTCTAAATGTTTTACTGCTCTTGATTTTAAATCTGGATATTGGCAGTGCCAGGTCGCAGAGGACAAACAAAAGACAGCTTTCGCATGCCACCGAGGACTCTTCGAATTCAATTCTATTCCATTCGGGCTCCGAAATGCTGGCGGTGTTTTCTCGCAGCTTATGGCCCAAGTGTTATGTGGAATGGGTGATTATGCAATTGCGTATATAGACGGTATTTTGATATACAGTGAGAACCTAGAATTACATTTGGAACATATACAAAAAGTGTTTGAAACAGTAAACGCAATATTTAGGTTTCATGATACCAATGGTGTCCGACATGACAAGGTCAACGCCATTCGATATCTTGCACCCAAACTTCAGTCAAGGAGGTGCGTTCCTTCATTTGCATGAGTAACTACTATCGTAGATTTGTCCCCTCCTTTTCACAGATTGCCAAACCTCTGGTACAACATACAAAACATATGCTAAATTCAAATGGGACCACGCTTGCCAAAGTTCAAACTAAAGGAAGAACTGACAGCAGTAACCCTCCTCGCCTATCCAAATACAGCAATGCCCTATACGTTGTATACCGATGCAAGTGACTTCTGCATGGGCGCCTGCCTGACCCAGTTAGGTGAAGATGCTATCGGAGAACCGATCTATTATCTCTCACACAAACTGGCGATACTCATACCCGATGACCAACTGTTGAAACAGAGGCATATGCAATTCACTTTGCATTGCAAAGGCTGGACCATTACCTCCATAATGCCACTTTTACAATAAAAACAGACCATAAACCATTAAAACATATCCTGGAATCCCCCATGCAGAACAAGAAAATCCAACAGTGGGCTTTGGGCATTGCTGGATATAACTGCAACATTCAATACATAGCAGGCACAGATAATCACTGCAAAGCCATGCTCAGTCGAACACCCCCTAATGCATATACAGAACAGGAAAAGGCAGAAGTAGAAGTAGATATAAATGACAATAACCTTACTATCGCCGAAACACAGGCAGAGGTGGCCGCTTTAAATTCATCTAACTTTCAACCCAAAGATGTTGCCAGATGCGAGGTAACTCACAAGGAGCTGCCGAGTAAAAATCAAATTAGCAAGGCCTACCAGCCTACTGATCTCCTGTTCAATAAGCCCAACTTCAATATGCTTGAGGAACAAAAGAGAGACCCGGATATTGCGTCAGTTCTGGATGCCCTCAACAAAGGAGAGGACACCCGGAATGACAAAAACTTGATGATTGTTGGGGTACTGTACTACCTCTCAAGTGCTCATGCAGAACCGACCCCACGCTTTTGGTACCCACACATCTCCAAACCAACGTAATCCAACAATACCATGAGAACAATGGCCATTTTGGAATAGACAAGACACATGATGCAATTAAATCCAAATATTATTGGCCCAGACTTTACAAGGAACTCAACTGCTACGTTAGCAAATGCGTGACTTGCCAAGTCAGGTCTCTGCAGAAACAGTCCCCTCAAATGCAAACAACAGATACAGCCACTTAGCCTTTCACTAAGATTGGTTTAGATCTATCGGGCCCCTACACCTCTTTATCGGGTAATCGTTATATTATCAGCTTCGTAGATTTATACAGTGGATGGGCAGAGGTATTTCCGGTCAAGAACAAATCAGCAGATAACATTGTTCATCTCTTGATCGATGAAATCTTTCTGCGACATAGTTGCCCCCTATAGTAGTCATTGACAATGGCAGTGAGACCTTCAATTACAAGGTCAGGGACACATTGAAGGCTTTAAACATTCATCACGTGACTACGTCATAATATCATCCCAGAGCAACGCTAGGGTGGAGAGATTCCACTGCGCCCTTCATGACCTACTGTCAAAGAAAACCAGCGGACCAGCTCAATACATGGGACGTCCATTTAAATCAAACACTAGCTGCAATCCGGTTTAACAAAAATGAATCTTCAAAATTTTCCCCATTTTACTTATTATACAACCGGGACGTCGTGTTCCCAATATATAATCTCCTGAAACCAACGCGCAAATAGGCTGTGGAAGACTATCATCAAATAGCATTACAAAAACATAAATCATTTATGCTGGTACACAAACACATGAAGCAGGCTAAACGCCAACAAGCAGCGAAATCTGACCAAAATGCCAAGGACATCAAATTCGAAATTGGTGAGGCCGTCTATGTTAAGAATCACTTACGAAAGAGCAAACTGGAAAGTAAATGGAAACCCTACTTCCGCATAACCAAACAAATAACGCCCGTTACTTTCGAGTTAAGGAATCAATTAACTTGGAAGGTCACACAATTCCATATACATATGCGCACGGCCTACCTTGAATGGGAAATCCCCAAGACTGATACCAACAAACCTGCACAAACGTGTGTTATACCCCCGGAAGATGAAGATAGCGACGTCCCTGCCCCTATGTGGGTGGATCTTCTGGCGAATTCGGAGACAATGTTCAGACTCCGATGATGAAGATATCCCTTTAAGCGAGCTTAAGTTGTGCTTACAGCGTCGAAAAGCGCGACTTATGCAATTCGGATCATTACAAAAACATGACTCGTCCACGGACAAGGAATCCGGGCCGATTGCGGAAGAACCAAGCTTGTCTTTCCGAACAACGTATCCCTGATGTACCAACGACGAAGCGCATCCGACGACAACAGACGACAGGCCGATATACACAACTAGATATCAACCACTTAACCTATGAAGACACGAGCAGCCCCCGATTCACGCAGACGACAGGAAGACTCACTCAACTTATGAAGCCACGAGAAGACCCCGATCCACGCAGACGACAGGAAGACGAACCCAACTAGCAGAAGCCATACCGACGACCAATTGAACTGTTTGTAAATAAATTATCAAATCATTTTAATGTCTGAACGTTATATATCCCCCGTCTTGGCACACATGACATGACATAGACTAACAATTCCTGAGAACACTGCTCGTCAATAAGTATCAAGTAAAGAAAGGATTACTGGGAAAGTCCATTTTGGTCTAAATCAATAATTCAATCAAATGGTGAAACATCTTACCGATGCACGGTATTGTGGAAAGTGTCCAGGTTCCAGAGCTGCGGCATATCAGCGTGGACGATTGACTCGCCAAGAACCCGGCATCACAGCTGGCAAAGCAGGAACTCTCGTACCGGAATCCATCGATGCAGTTAGCTTCGCTGTAACTTCCATTCGGAGACAGACTAATGGGCGATGGACACGAAATCTCTGCAAAATTAATAAAATTGCGATCATACCCTAGTGTTTCAATCAAAGTTAGAGAAACTAAATCGGTATAAAACATTTCATCGTAAAAAAAAAATCTACTCTCCAGAGGGATCGTGCGTCAATGGTGGGACTGTAGAAAGACTGACCTTAATTCATAGCACGTTTAGTTGCAAACTAGTACGTGATAAATAATAGTTACATTAAGGACGCTCTTTAAAATAACTGTTCATATTTATTCTTATTGAATAGGTCAGGGCTGTAAACCTCAGGTTACGTCATAATTAGCTCGAAAATGGCGGCAAGATCTCTCACATCAAAGCGAGTATTCATCGTTTTCGTCACCTATATAAATAACTCAACCAAAAAAGATAGCAAAAGAGAGATGTATAAATTGTTTCTAGCTAAATGTGAATCCTGTCGCCATATAAATATGACTCTTGAGAAACTTTCGGGGTTCAAATGACTACGCCACTATTTTTCGAAGTTGTGAAATGAATGTGAACGCCCAAACCTCCTGATAACAACAAACCTGTTCGATGTCTGTTCTTGGAAACAAGTGCATCACCGGGACGTGGCAAAATACGTCCTTGGTAATTCCAACAAAGGGCCATAACTCTGGTGAACATCGGCGGGCATACCCCAAATGCGAACTTGATTCTATTTTTGGCTAGTAAACTGACATACCAAATTTCATTCCATTCAGTTCAGATTTACTAAAGTTATCATCCGGAATCGAAAATATTTAGTGCAAATTCCAACAAAATGGGCAATAACTCTGGTGAAAATTGGCGGGGTGAACCCAAATTCGAACTCGACGTGTATTTGGGCTAGTAAACTTTCATTCCATTCAATTCAGACTTATTGAAGTTGTCATCTGGAAACGAACAAACAAACGGACAGATAGACAGACCAATAACATAATACGTTCCGTTTTTTAAAAACGGGCGTATAAAAACTAATGTTGAAATTGCCAGGTGAGTGAACTTCCAGTTATTTTCGAGCAAATTATGACTTGGTTCCTATCACTGTGTGTGGATATATCAATATTGGGTCTTCATGGTGCCTGTGTGCTAGGAATGTTGTCACATAATTTGTATTTGTTTTGTATATTTACCTGGTGAGTGATCATTTTGCTTGATGATATTCACGCTTACTTTCAGTGTTAAGTTGAAACATATTTGTTGTCAAATACTTATGTACTGGAATTTTGATTTGGGCAATGTTGGAAATTCATCCATAATCACACTATTTTTCATTTCACAATTAAAGACCAAAATATGTTCTTGGGTGTATTATTGCATATAGATGGGCACTCTAAAACTAATTAATCTATTTCGATAGATGCCTTGTCTCTTAGCAACCGTAAGCTCCTCCCACTAATTAATAGTTGTGGAAACTTACATTGATCGGATTGTTGCTTGTGTTAACTAAACTTACTCTCACACGACGGTATCGTAGCATTGTATGACCCGTTCTGCAGACAACTGATTGTATCCTGTCCATCGACCATGTAGCCTGCGTCACACGTGAACTGACAACTTTTTCCAAAAATTATGTCGGTATTCTCGCATGAATGGCGACCATCTGGGATTGAGATTGAGGACCGGCATGTCACCACTGAAAAGAGAAGCAGATTTAATGGACCTTTCCACAGCTGTCAATCAAATAATTATTAGCAGATATTTTCAACCAATCAGCGACTGAGCCGGTCAATGGCTGCATTGAAAATTCTGCTGCCATCTTTCTTCGCCCTAATTTTGATATCCGTTCATACATTCAGTGTTAATTTGGCTTCATTCAAACAACTTTTTTGTTATCAAATCATATATAATATACTGAGATTTATATTTGCGCCATGATTTTATAAATTTATCTGTGATTATAACAACGTTTTTTGTTTAGCATGACACTTTGTCATAATGTTCACATTTAATGGCAAAACGAATGTGTGTTCTCTTGTCTATATATTAAAGGTACTAAATTACTATTTCTTTGGCTTCGGGGGAAAAAATATTTTATTCGAGTCGAGGAACCTACCCATCACAGCTCAGAGTGCATGATCAGATACCGATTTCTGAAGTTTGTCATTTCAATTCTTTGTGGACCAGAAACACGTGGTCAAACGGACGGTCTTGTAGATAAAGATGGATAACTCTAAAATCAAGTGGTAATAATAACGGGAGCTATCGAATTTGAATGTTTTAGACCAATAATATTGCCACGGGCTGCCATCTTTTATTTTGTATCATTAATTACTTTGGCGCCCGCTACAAACAAAAACATTAATTAGATTGGTCCTAAATTTAATATGCCTATTCGTGTTATTTCATTTATATGCGATTTATCAAATACTGATAAAAACTAGGAACTATTTGTTTATAGTGCGCAAGAATATACGCTGGACTGTTGTTTTGATTTTGCACATGATTGCATGTGACGTCAAGTCAGTTCATTCATGATTTCGAACAGTCAAGGACATCACGGGAAATCGACCTTATATCAATATTACATGTTAAAAATTGTATTGCTTAATTACCTATACCACGGGGGGTCGCACAAAAGTTTTATCATACAGTGCCGGGGTGGGTGGGTCCGAAGAGGCCCGAAAACAATGAGTTTGTGCAAAAAAAATTCTATTCACATGTTTGCCCTTGTTTTAAGTTGTTTTCAAATATATTCATTAATAATTGTGTTCTAATGAAGGTTATGGCCTTTACAGACACTTAGGAACAGGGTAGGTATAAGATATAAGTAATACAGGGGAGAACTTCCAAAAACATACCTATACCGGGCGGGGTGGGTGCATTTCAGAGGCCTGAACAAAATTGTTTGTGCAAATGTTTTTCAACCCACATTATGGACATTGTTTTAAGTTGTTTTCACTAATACATGTGTTCTAACATAGATTATGCCCTTAACCAACACTTAAGAACATATGTAGGTATAAGATAAAGCACTCTCTGGTGCCAAATAAAAGTGATGACTGAATAGGAGTGCTGGTTTGCATTTCACCTCAAATTAATATTGAATAGTGCCTGATAGTGCTGGCATTTTCACTCTGGCATGTTTAGTGACCAAATAATACTAGTGCTTCAGAGGGCTGGCTAACAAAATACCACAAATTAAAAAATAAACATGCCAGCCTGTTTATTTGGCTCCAAAGAGTGATACTTATATACTATATAACTGTCATTGCAGGTATGGCTATAAGGTGTTCTGATACGATGGTTGGTGGCACCTTTTTGGGAACAACAGTGAAGAAGTCATTAATTAGTAACTAGACTATTTATGTAAAAATTAAACTGCTATGTACCGGAACAGCACCTATTCGTGTCACGATCATTTGCACCCTAGACGCGTGAATATATAGTTCCAATATGGCAATACTAGCATATATTAGCATATATTATCATAACATTAACAAAAAGGAAGTGGAAACTAGTATCTAGTGCTCTTCACAACATTAAATACAAATAGGTCAAAGCTTGTTATGAGTACAACATCGAGCAGTGCGTAAAACTACAACACGTGAACGATGTTATAACATGTTAATTGCTTTGTTGTCAATAGACTTAATTTATGTTGGTGAACACTTCGTGGTATGCCTACATGCAAACGATGCACTGATGAATATCGTTAACTAATCATAAAGGCCACTTGTACACATGAACTGTGAACTAATCACACCAAAACTTGTTATACATGCATGTGTATATGGCGACTGTACGTGAGCTTGAATGGAATTCAGTTTAGCTTTTCTAAATTCCGGATTATAAACAGAATATGTTTTTAGGAATGCACGGAATTCCATAAAAGGTAATCTTCAGAAAAACTAAAATTGTGTGAATAGCCGAGCATTACATATAACTCGATTATAGCATTACAGCTTTTCTAAAAAGGCACGCCTTTATAACAAGGCATTTCATTGATAGCACACGCAGGGTTAAACAGGGGATTTTAGAAAAGCCAATGTGTGTAAAATAACACTCTTTTAACTATCCAATTTTTAAATTCAGTTTAGCTTTTCTAAATTCCGGATTATAAACAGAATATGTTTTTAGGAATGCACGGAATTCCATAAAAGGTAATCTTCAGAAAAGCTAAAATTGTGTGAATAGCCGAGCATTATATATAACTCGATCATAGCATTACAGCTTTTCTAAAAAGGCACGCCTTTATAACAAGGCATTCATTGATAGCATACGCAGGGTTAACCAGGGGATGTTAGAAAAGCCAATGTGTGTAAAATAACACTCTTTTAACTATCCACTTTTTAAATTCAATTTAGCTTTTCTAAATTCCGGATTATAAGGATAATATGTTTTTAGGAATGCACGGAATTCCATAAAAGGTAATCTTCAGAAAAGCTAAAATTGTGTGAATAGCCGAGCATTATATATAACTCGATCATAGCATTACAGCTTTTCTAAAAAGGAACGCCTTTATAACAAGGCATTCATTGATAGCACACGCAGTGTTAAACAGGGGATGTTAGAAAAGCCAATGTGTAAAATAACACTCTTTTAACTATCCACTTTTTAAATTCAATTTAGCTTTTCTAAATTCCGGATTATAAACAGAATATAATTTTAGGAATGCACGGAATTCCATAAAAGGTAATCTTCAGAAAAGCTGAAATTGTTTGAATAGCCGAGCATTACATATAACTCGATCATAGCATTACAGCTTTTCTAAAAAGGAACGCCTTTATAACAAGGCATTTCATTGATAGCACACGCAGGGTTAAACAGGGGATTTTAGAAAAGCCAATGTGTGTAAAATAACACTCTTTTAACTATTCACTTTTTAAATTCAGTTTAGCTTTTCTAAATTCCGGATTATAAACAGAATATGTTTTTAGGAATGCACGGAATTCCATAAAAGGTAATCTTCAGAAAAGCTAAAATTGTGTGAATAGCCGAGCATTATATATAACTCGATCATAGCATTACAGCTTTTCTAAAAAGGCACGCCTTTATAACAAGGCATTCATTAATAGCACACACAGGGTTAACCAGGGGATGTTAGAAAAGCCAATTTGTGTAAAATAACACTCTTTTAACTATCCACTTTTTAAATTCAATTTACCTTTTCTAAATTCCGGATTATAAACATAATATGTTTTTAGGAATGCACGGAATTCCATAAAAGGTAATCTTCAGAAAAGCTAAAATTGTTTGAATAGCCGAGCATTATATATAACTCGATCATAGCATTACAGCTTTTCTAAAAAGGCACGCCTTTATAACAAGGCATTCATTGATAGCACACGCAGGGTTAAACAGGGGATGTTAGAAAAGCCAATGTGTGTAAAATAACACTCTTTTAACTATCCACTTTTTAAATTCAATTTAGCTTTTCTAAATTCCGGATTATAAACATAATATGTTTTTAGGAATGCACGGAATTCCATAAAAGGTAATCTTCAGAAAAGCTAAAATTGTTTGAATAGCCGAGCATTATATATAACTCGATAATAGCATTACAGCTTTTCTAAAAAGGCACGCCTTTATAACAAGGCATTCATTGATAGCACACGCAGGGTTAAACAGGGGATGTTAGAAAAGCCAATTGTGTAAAATAACACTCTTTTAACTATCCACTTTTTAAATTCAATTTAGCTTTTCTAAATTCCGGATTATAAACATAATATGTTTTTAGGAATGCACGGAATTCCATAAAAGGTAATCTTCAGAAAAGCTAAAATTGTGTGAATAGCCGAGCATTATATATAACTCGATGATAGCATTACAGCTTTTCTAAAAAGACACGCCTTTATAACAAGGCATTCATTAATAGCACACGCAGGGTTAAACAGGGGATGTTAGAAAAGCCAATGTGTGTAAAATAACACTCTTTTAACTATCCACTTTTTAAATTCAATTTAGCTTTTCTAAATTCCGGATTATAAACATAATATGTTTTTAGGAATACACGGAATTCCATAAAAGGTAATCTTCAGAAAAGCTACAATTGTGTGAATAGCCGAGCATTATATATAACTCGATCATAGCATTACAGCTTTTCTAAAAAGGCACGCCTTTATAACAAGGCATTCATTGATAGCACACGCATGTTTATAAAAAATAGGATGCGAGCTTCTTCACCTAGTTATTAAATATCTCTATATATTTTCCTTATGCACATGAAACCAAGCATTAATTCATAATACACGAACTGTCAACTAGGGTGGGGGGTAACATTATAGGAATTCTCGCTCATCACCTAATTATGTGATATGTTTGTCTTTACATATAACCCCCTAAAATATCCAAGCCCCTGTTACGATATCTCACCCAAAAAAAAACCCTTTACTCGGCAGGATTTAGGGTTGTTTTTTATTAATTATTTATATATATATATACTACCGGATCAGAACCTATTTTTTGGTTAAAAGTATGGCAAGTAGGTGCTGTTACATCATTTCGATTGATTTAGGATATACATACAGCATATACATTGGCAATATTGTTATCCCGTCGCTATATATATACTACCGGAACAACACCTATTTTCTGGTTAAAAGTATGGCAAATAGGTGCGGTTACATCATTTAGATTTATTTAAGATATACATAGGGTGGGGGTAGCAGAATAGGAATTCTCGCTCATCACCTAATTATGTGATATGTTTGTCTTTACGTATAACCCCCTAAAATATCCAAGCCCCTGTTACGATATCTCACCCCCAAAAAAACCCTTTACTCGGCAGGATTTAGGGTTGTTTTTTATTAATTATTAATATATATATACTACCGGATCAGAACCTATTTTTTGGTTAAAAGTATGGCAATTAGGTGCTGTTACATCATTTAGATTGATGTAAGATATACATACAGCATATACATTGACAATATTTATATCCCGTCGCTCTATATATACTACCGGAACAGCACCTATTTTCTGGTTAAAAGTATGGGAAATAGGTGCTGTTCCGGTAGTATATATAGAGCGAACGGATAGATATACTGTCTATATATGCTGCAAATGACTTTTAATTCAAGATAAATGATGTAAATAATAGCAATAAACTCACCATATCGACGTCCTTCGCTATATATATACTACCGGAACAGCACCTATTTTCTGGTTAAAAGTATGGGAAATAGGTGCTGTTCCGGTAGTATATATAGAGCGAAAGGATAGATATACTGTCTATATATGCTGCAAATGACTTTTAATTCAAGATAAATGATGTAAATAATAGCAATAAACTCACTATATCGACGTCCTTCGCTATATATATACTACCGGAACAGCACCTATTTTCTGGTTAAAAGTATGGGAAATAGGTGCTGTTCCGGTAGTATATATAGAGCGAAAGGATAGATATACTGTCTATATATGCTGCAAATGACTTTTAATTCAAGATAAATGATGTAAATAATAGCAATAAACTCACTATATCGACGTCCTTCGCTATATATATACTACCGGAACAGCACCTATTTTCTGGTTAAAAGAATGGGAAATAGGTGCTGTTCCGGTAGTATATATATAGCGAAAGGATAGATATACTGTATTATATATGACTTTTAATTCAATATAAATTATGTTAATAATAGCAATAAAGTCACTATTTCGACGTCCTTCGCTATATATATACTATGCATGAGGTATCACGTGACAAAACAAACTTGACCCAGAAAGAACATCGCGGCATCAAAAATGTTATTACAATCTTCATCATGCTTACTAGTTACTACACATGTAATCGAGATGACGATGTATATGAATATAAACACAATGGCATGTGATATATGGTAATTGATTTCAATATTATGTATTCTCATTTGTATTCATGTGGACAGCATCAATCGAATCGGTAAACGTGTTGTTTAGGTCAACATTTTAGCAGAACATCATGTTTTCCACCGAAATATATACTTCCAGAACGCATCCTAATTCTCATACTTTTAACCGTAAAATAGGATGTGTTCCGGTAGTATATATATACGACAGAAAACTGTTTTTCTGCTAAAATAACACCACCTGTTGGTGTCACGTGACCTACAAAACACACTTTTACCGATTCAAAATGTGTTGTGCGCATGAATACACACGAAAGGTCATAGGTGCTGTTCCGGTAGTATGCCAATTAAACACAATGTTGGCTTATTGGCACTATAAATATTACCTCACAATATATGTGCATACTGTAGAATAAAAAACTTTTTATTTCAAAATGTATTTTTCAATGTCGAAAACAACATCATAACCGTTGATAGTTTTTCAATTGTTTGAACACCTGGAATCTGCCAGAAACGGACCAATTTAAAACTTACCTTTGATTCTGTTTGATTTGGTCTTGAATAGATTTAAAATGATTTGTTTTCTTATTTTAGGGGTTGGGTCCAAAAAAATCAGGCGGAAAAAAATAAAAAAAATTCACAAAAAGGGTGGATGGGTAGCAAAGGGGCTGTAAACAAATTTTGGGACCCTGTATGTGTAAATTTTCACACGACCCCCCCCGTATACCATATAATATATAGTACATCAAAATAAGCAACACAGTTTAAACAAGTCATATTGATATAAGATTGAAGTTTCATCTTATGGTAAGCTAAGTACCTTCAACCTCTATGGAGAAGATACAGGGAGCTGCTTTGTTGCCGCTTCCGTCAGTGGCGTCATACTGTACACCGTAGGTTCCGTCAGCCACCAAAGTGTTCTTCAGAGGACCGTATACCTGAGTGACCTCAACATACCCGGAATTGTCACTGGCAGTCAAATCAACCCATGTGACCTCGGCGCGGTTTTGTCCAGACGGCGCAGTGATCGTTATTGTAACCGAAGAGCAGTTGTCAAAGACAGGCGGAGTTGTATCTGGAATTTAGATTACAGAATAATACAATTTTGTAAATCTCAAAAATCTGGACGCAATGGTATATACGAAGAAATATAAATAGTATCTTATTATGAAAACAAATTCATGACTAGTCACTAAGTAAATGAATCATGGTATAATGTACAATCGACCTCAATATGTATAAATTTTTTGTAAATAAATGTCAAACCCACACAAAAGTCTTGCAAATATTACATAAATAACTCAATCGGACGTTAATCACTATAATACTGTCAAATACTAGAAAGTATAAGTATTTTTTTTTTATCTTGTAAATTTGAATGATACACCGGGAGACAGATCAGCCTTAGCAGCAATCACTCGTGCTCCAGTTTTATAATTTATCCACCGCTGACTACCTCTGGTACCTATAGTCTGGTCGTTGAAGCATTGGCCCTAGAACAAATTGTTTACAAGCTGTTTTTGGTGTCATATTGTCGGGCAGAATGTAGGGAACAACATATCCAAAATCCGCTAAAATCCGCTTTGGGGAAAATTCTCTATTGAAGATGGCGTCCATAATGTCTGTTGTTATCGTAAAATACTGAATTCTGCGGCAGGTGCTCCAATTAATGCCAAATTCGTAATAAATTGAAATATACACAAACATTGCTTAGTCGTAAACCATATATGTAGAATATTTTTCCCAAAATGGCCACCAAAATGGACAAAATCGAATGAAATTTACATTTAGTGCAAAATTGAATAGCTAGTCCTATACGAGTGAACAAACGCTCGAATATTGCGAGGAAGAATGACTACATGTATAAGAGAAACTTTTGTTAGAGATGTACGATTTCTTTCTGATGTATCTCACGAGAGAGCAAGCGAAATCAGGGTCTTGTGGAACGGTTAAATCTGGACTTTTGGGCGCCCAGAAACGGAAAAATGACGGTTTTATCTGTACCGCTAATCTTGAATCGTGTGATATATGTGTAATTAAACAGCTAAACGGGATATAGTAGGGATGTATTGACTATGCGGCCTTTCTCTAGAAGCAGAAATATATGTATTCAGAGCAGTCTCACGAATGAGTCCAATCACCATTTATTTTGATATCTACGGTATGAAACGGTATGCTATAAAACGGTATGAATTATGTTCATATTGTACTGGAGAGAATGCGTAGATCCGATTGTACGTGTCTCAAAATAGTAGTTATAGTTGCCTCAGATCAAGTGATAAAACACGAATATTTCGCTTTTATCACAAGAATGCGTGATGGTGTACCATGAACTAAATTTATTAAATCACAAATGAGTACCATAGACTGTCTTCAATAAATTCAAAACTTGACCAAAATTGCCTACATAATCTGTGACAGAGACTGTGTTTATACCTGGAAATTATATTTGGTTGAATTCACCAAGGCCACATCTACGCGAAACTTACTACGTTGTCTTCAACCGCATCACCGCGTTTACCCATTTTCCATAACGTTACACATGTCTGTTGCACACAGAACCACAACTAACAATATTGGGTGAATGTTCATCGTTGGAATAACATCTTAAACGATGATCACCTGATATTTAGCACGATTACGTGGGTGGTAATGGTAATATATTTTCAAACAAAAATATACTGAAAACTAATAGTGTGCATTGCGCTGTAGCTTATTCTAGTTGTAAAGTGGCCACTGAAGTAATTTTAACAAAATTGTCAACTAAGAAACCGGGTTGGTAGCAGAATGAAAATTAGTCTTACCTACAATGTACTATGTACAGTCTCTTTGACCTGGTGAGATGCGGTGCTAATCCATTGAAGATATGAGTGTTTACAGTATAATAACCATTGCGACATACGTGTATCGTTTATTATCACCGGGAGTGTTGACAATTCCGGAAATATAACTAGTGTTTATACCTCTAGAGTATGCACTTAAATTTCGGCGTTGCATTCAATATTTAATCACCATGCCGAATGAAACTACCATGCACTGTGAGGCGAAACATTAGTTCGTGTGTTGCATGCACGAGCTATTTTTGTTTTGCCCAACAGTTGGATGTTGGATAAGCAGAACACCCAAACGTTAAAGACGTAAATCATTGGGGGTTGACTTGGTGTGCAGTGACCGATGATCCTTCAGATTGATCTGTTTTAATGGTGTGTGTACCTTTAAATATATTTAACAACCGACTTGTATATTGGCAATACGTATTTCACTCTTATGTGGTTACCCAATATGTTGCTTTCTACGTGGTATGGTTTGGAGTTGCGGCCATTTTGACAGCCATTTCATGGCCACGATTGTATAAGTTTCTGTCCTTGTCACTCTACCTGCTCCCGCATTCTAATTTAACACAAACTGATATAACGGCATAATTCCGATGCCACTATATATCGTATAATGACTAAAATAGAGAACAGCGGTAGTATAGACAACAATGTTCGACGCCATCGTGGATAACAAAGTTTCCCCAACGCGGATTTTTGCGGATTTTGGATATGTTGTTCCTGATGCTTTTCCGCATCGATTGACACCGAAAACAGCTTGTAAACAATTTGTTCTAGGTTCACTTCAAACTCGAGTCTCAACGACCAGACTACTACATAACGCTTGCCTTGTACACGTTACGTTTATTACGTCAGTGTAGCTTTGTTAAGGCAACGTAGCTTTAATGTGATAATATGCAATCACGTGAATGATTGATAAATCATGTAGATAATTTTGAATGAGACTATAGTCTTCAATAATTATGTATGCCTATACATATAGCCTATATATGGTTTAGATATCCATATAATAATGTATATAGTGAATGTTATACAATGTAAGTCTCTGCAATTACGCCGTTAATTAAGGATGCCACATTCAGTCCATTCTTGTTAAAACTAAACCGTGCTTCATTTCAATCAACTTAGATGAAAGTAATGAGACGGAGTCTGGATATTTATTAAACTATCTTCAGAAATAAGTCCACGGACAAGACCACGGACACGGATCCGGTAGACCATATATGAATGTCCCATGATATATATAGTAATTGAAGCGTGTCTGCGTTCATATGTCTAGTCTATAGTGAAGTAAAATCAGTTGTCCACGGAAACTAAATGACAAGTGTAGTCCTGTCTGGATTATATGGCAAGCCGTTTTCACATCTTCGATTTACTTGGACTTAAGGGTAAATATTTGCACTTAAGTCCAAATAGTGAATTGCGCTTAAGCCCAAATACCACATAATTGTGAATTCGGCGAGGAATTGTACTTAGGTGCAAATGAATTACGCTTAAGTATAACTACTGATATTTTCGTCAATTTGTACTAAAGTTGTGTGGTATTTACACTTAAGTACAATTCATTTGCAATTAAGTGCAATTGTACTGTATAAGAAACACCTCATCAGAGATTAAGTGCAAATATTTAAGTACATTTATTTGCTCTTAAGCAGGGGGGGGGGGGGGGTCGGAAAACATTTCCAGGCACGTATGATCATTTTTTTATGTTTTCGGGCCTCGGGGGACCCACCCACCCAAATTTCTTCCGTTTCCGGCAGGGGGGGGGGGTCGGAAAATAATTTCCAGGCACGTATGATGGGGTGGGTGTCTCTCGGGTCCGAAAAGCAGTTTTTTCCATGGGGGTGGGTGTCCAAAACTGACCGAAAAAAAATTCCTGAAATGCAAAAAAAGGGTGGGCGTCCAAAATTGCCTGGAATAAAAGGTCGGAAAAATTATCATACGTGCCTCGAAATTTTTTCCAACCCCCCCCATGTTTCCGGCTTTTTTCCAGGCAATTTTGGACACCCACCCTTTTTTTCCATTTCATAATATTTTTCGGTCAGTTTTGGACACCCACCCCCCTAAATTTGAGAAAATTATCGATTGACCAACCAAATAGCTGATTATCCCTGATTATCATAGTTTATTGCGCGAGATTTTAATAGAAAAGTGCATAATGAAGATAACGATACTATTTGAATTTATCATATAAGTGTCATTAATCAAGAAATATGTCAACATAATCACATTTCAAGGGATAGGCAGAGTGCCAAAGTTTTTATTAAAATATTTATTTTATTTATTCATTTTCATAATATATAGTCACATGATCTTGTCACATAATCACATTTGAGTATTCTACAGACTACATGGTACAACACATTTCAGATTATTTGATATTTTGATATTTGCTATGTGATATATTGCTTGAACCAAATTGTTTATCAAAACATGTGGAAATACAACTATTCATCCCAGTTCATCCCAGTTTGAAGAATAATGCTAATACCAAACATAACCATGATATACCAATGGCAGGCTGGTAGCCACTGCCTGAAGTAATAGGCTTCGTAATAATTGGGAATAACATATGGATGGATAGCCCAATCTCACTTCTTTTTTTGCTCACTATATCAGTGACGATAAAATCTTTGTTACTGTGATTAACATTGCAAGGTGATCCACATTAACTTGGAAAACAATTTGAAATTGTTCAAGCTGGCCCGGCTGGCCTTCAATTTATATGTTAAGATTTTATGTTTTACGTTGTCAAAAGTCTATTTTATTCAATTATTTATTACATCTTTATTTCCCTGTCCCATATGGTCAAGTGTGCTTTCATTTTATCGCTTATTTTCAGCTGAGTTCTGCATAGTTATTCTTATTTTGTTGTATCAGTAGATGGAACCCTGATTAAATTTTATTTTTCCAATAGCGCAGTTTCTTGTTCTATCAAGTTGAATTTGGGTTATTGTTGGCCATTGTGCAACTGATCCAACTTCTGGTAACCTCTATATATAGTATAGCATTGCTATTAACTATATATGACCTGTTTCTGTCCAAAACACATCAAAATAAGACTCAATAGCAGAAATGAAAAAAAAATGTGGCACATGGAAAAAACTGCTTTTCGGACCAGAGTGACACCCACCCACCCCATCATACGTGCCTGGAAGTTTTTTCCGACCCCCCCCCGTCTTAAGTGCAAATATGTTCAATAATTACACTTAAGTGAAAATGCTAAACAGGAACTAGATGACTGTTTGTCCTACCTACCCAGGCCATAAATGTAGTTTTGCGATACATGGTCTTTTCCCTATTTACGGGGGCGTGGCCTATCTATTTAAGACTGTGAATCATGACCCACCTTTAGGAGTCGGGGCCAATTTCCTACTTACTATCTGTGGGTCTATGGGTATCCATATGGGTCCATGACAATTCCGATCATATTGGGTCATCGGTCATGTGGCGTCTTTGACTCACATGAGTTACTTCATCATATCATTGGAGAAGAACGTGTATGAATTTGATGGAAACTAGAGCTAAACATATTTGTATCACTATCAGTTGTTTTGGTGCCCCTCCCCTCCACATCCATGACTCGAACAGCAATTTCGATGAAAAACATGGCCGCCGGCAGCCATCTTGTATTTTACTCTGTGTATGACTAAATGCTTTGCCTGATGGAGTCATCAAATGTTTCCGTATTTCATTGAAAAGCATGGCCGCGAGCAGCCATCTTGGCTTTTACTCTGTGCATCTCTAAATCCTTCGGCACATTCTACAGACCACGTGCCTCATCCGATCATCACAAAACTCTTTTTTCCACCCGAAATCCATTTAAAACATAGTCGCCAGCAGCCATCTTGAATTTCAAATTTGAATCCATCGTCGCACCCTGCAGCCCGCATTTATTGGAGAATTGTTTTTGAAAATTTACGGGCCTTTTTTGGATCAACTCTAGATAGGTGCTATCAAATTTGAACGATTTTTGTCGAAACACATGGCCGCCGGCAGCCATCTTGGATTTACTCTTTGCATGACTAAACTTCACAATACTTCATATCGATCTTTTGGGTGACCACTAAATGGGAGCCATAATTCTTTTCCGTATTTCATTAAAAAAAACATGGTCGCCAACGGCCATCTTGGATTTTACTTGTTGAACGACTAAATCCTTCGGCACACCCAAGAGTCCAACTCCCTCATCCGATCATCACCAAACTTCATATGGATCTTCGGGGTGACCTCAAGATGTGAGCCACCTCGAATTTTTGTTCGTATTACTGTATCATTCGGAACTCCCTACAGCCAAACTATTTCACCCGATTAATCCCAAACTGTTTATACATCTCCAGTGAAACCTTTAGTTATTAAGCGTGTCAACTGTCCGAGTTCCATAGCACTCTCTGGACTGTAATACATGGCATGATGGTTGAGCTACAGTGTCATTGACACTTTCATTTCTTTCCTGATTTAAAGATACATACCCCGTCAAATTGGACACCAGATACATTAACATTGCATACGACATATTTTTTACATTTTATCAAGCGAATAAAAACATGAAACTTAATGGCAATCAACGATTGTTGTTTACATATGAATCAATACATAACCAGAACATCCTAAATAATGCTTTAAAAACTAATTTGTGAAAGAAAACGCTCTTTAAAGGGGTACTGTACGCCACATGTTGTTGTTGGTTTCTATAGTCTCCGAGTCGGAGAATAAGGTAACAATTTTTCCATTATTTGAAAGTCTGTTGAGTACGAAGTCATGTTACGGATGACAAATTTACCGGAATGCAAAAATACAAATTGTCGTTGTCGAGTAATTTTTGTAAAGTTTTCAACCAAATGAATCAAATAAAAGTTATATTATATGCATACTAGTCCCATATAATCATTTAAGTTATTGTATTGTCGCTAGTCAGTGAGTGGCTTGATTGTTCTCCCCGTATCATCATAATATTTTAAGCAATCGTGTGTGCGATCGGTTTAAAAATCCAGTATCCCTCAATTACTATTTTTGATTACGGTAATTCGTAATTTAATTGACGCCATTTTATGGCTCCAGTCATAAATTCAATTTATATCAAATTATTAACTTTTAAATTATTAAATTTTAAGATAGCCTATTAACCTGAGCGTTTACAGAATACATCTTCGACTCAAATTACTTATGTTTCTATATATTATCGATATTAGATCGTTGTTGTCACCGGAAATTTAATGAAAATGGCGTACAGTACCCCTTTAATTTTCACCGTTAATTGGCAATGATCAGCCAAAAAACGCTCTTTATAAAATGTGATTTTTCGAATATTCTGGCGTCTAACAACATCAAACCTGGTAAAACTGCCTTAGTCATAAGTCGAAAGTAAAATGTTGCCCATCAGAATTTTCCATGAGTGGGTTTACTTGTTCTTTCTAAATTTTGTCTGGCGTAGAAATCTATGCATAGAAGTATTATGGTGTCAAATCGGATGGGGTTAATTTAAATTTCCAATTGTTATTTGATAGACACGATTGGTGGCTGGAATTCTAAGTATCTTTGACTTTCACTTATAACTGTGACTTATAACTTATTCCCAGGGATGTGGCTTGGTGTTTTTCGTTCGGCAGTGCGGATCCAGACCAATGCTCCGAACAGTAGGGCATTTCATTTCGCACACACAGTCCCCTTCGGGTTAATTAGATTCTCCAAGCTGCATAGTATCCCAACATTTCCGGTTATTGGAAAATTCCAACATGACAATCATCTACCGTGGTTGGCAAATTCTCATCAGTGCCATTTTGATTCCAAACTTTTCCCACCAAGACAAATTTATACACACCTTTAATTATCATCGTAAAATGGCACAATTTCAGGCCTTGATTTGTTTTTAGTTTATGTACTTTTTTTAATCCAACTCAATCCGAACCTGACTGAAAAATGCAAAATACTGGATTATATATAGGCCTAAATACATGCAAATTCAGGTCTCGATTTGTTTTTATTTGTTTGGTTTTTGTAATTGATTAGCAGTTTTTGACTGGACACCCTCAACAGGCAGTACTGCTTAAAATTTTGCCGAAGATCAATACTCGTCTGGTATACTGAGAACTAATATAACACTCGATACTCCTGTTTTATATGTATAAGACTTCTCCGTCAAATTAATGTTGGACTGAAGTTTCTCACCAATGCAGCTGTTTTCCGCGTCCACTACCGGAGCCCAGATTCCGTTACTCCCGCACACTGTCATGCTGTGGTAGCTTCGTGTATATCCCGGGTCACATGTCGGCCAACACCTACTGTTGTAGTTATAACCGCCTGAACATGAGTCTGTTGAGTATATCCCATTTCTGGTCGTGTTTTGATCCAAAGAACTGCACGTGATCACTGAAAATGCATATCAATACATGCACAGAGAGGGAATATCATGTATCTAATGAGATTTGATTACGTTTCAGTTGTGATTGATTAGATACGATTGTGCTGAGACGACAATAAATGATTAAGTACTCACCACATGCATGCTTTATTTTTACGAATACATGTATTTGTATTGTAATGAAATACGTTAGACGTGTAATCCCTTGTACGTGGAGAATTTTATCATTTGTTTAAAATTTCAGAAACAAAATTCACCCACCATTTATAATACCCCCGGAGGGGTATTGACATGCGAATAATCGATTTATTTTGAAGGGCATCATAAATGACATTCTAACTGGTTTAAAAACACCAACGCAAAATTAACCCATCAGTGCTAATGCCCACAAGAGGGGTATTTTTGTGACAATCATTTGTGTATTCTATAGGCAGTTATAGTTCCATAGTCGGAAGGATCATTGGTCCGAGTGTTCTGTGGTCGAGCGAAGCCTGATAGCCTGAAGGTGCGATAGCCCACCTGTTCAGTCGTTTAAGGGTCTATTTGTCTCTAGTCTAATTAACCCAATGGACCTATCCGTAGGTACCGCCCATTTTCAATTAAAGCCAATGAGCCGATAGCTTAATCGTCGATGCGACATGAGTCTGTCTAGCGATAGGGAAGACACCACAAGCGATTACTCCCTAACAACCATTATAAGAAGTAGGGGGTTTACAGACACGAGAGCAAAATGTCTGTTATATAGCTACTAATGTGATGAAATGTGCATGGGGAACATGTCCGGTTGACGAACGATATGTATACAAATCCCCAGAAGTGTTTTAGTTCGGTTTCCTAAACCAAAAAGTAACAAAGACAAGTGTTTACTGGATTACAAAATATCATCGACCACACTCGGATTTTAATGTTATTTAAAGTCGAATGTTAAGATAAAACAATTCAAACTTAAAAGTGGAAACAGTAGTCCAGATCGATGTGTTATGAATATTAATTGCGCCGAGAAGATTTTTTTTATGTGAAGTTATTTCGTTATATATGTATATGTATCCGGTCGCAAAGTTGTCGACACCTCTAATGTCGCCGGGGCTCACGCAGGACGCTCGGTGTTCGGGGAACTGATATCGTTATATTTATTTCTGTCAGCTTTTGATGCTTGATACTGTCCGACAATTATATTATAGATTAATTACTACATGGAAACCGGTTGGCTTATTTCATCAAGGTGTGAACTATTAGCATTGCTTCGATATTAGATATTCTATTCGATATTGAAGTTATAATGGCTTATGTTACACAATTTGATTAAACGTAAACATCGATCTTTGTTGGTTATCGGAAATGGCCAAAAATCACTCTTGGCTTTTTGTTCAAATCTGGTTCCATTTTTGTTATATCTGACGACAGTCACTTTTACAAGAGGCATACACACACCTTGGCATCTTGAAAATCGGGGGAAAAGCTATATTATCGTGTTACATATCGTTTAAAAACACAGCCCGTTCTCATCGGAAGCCATTTTAGTAATTAATATGTAGCGAGATTGAGATGGCTTGCGGTGCTTAGTAACAGTAACATTTAGCCTATTGGTGGGCGGTACGTACGGATAGGTCCATTAATAGCGACACAGACAGGTATTGCAGTGGACACTCATTAACACACAAAATATTGTCACTGAAGCATCAGTATGCGCAGAATGCACCAACCCCATGTGCATACACCGTGCATATATAGACAATAAATGGTATGTCTTGAATAAGGACAAGTGACTAACTGACTATTAATATACCCTTAAATGACCGAACAGTCAGTTTGTATGTAGGACCCTTAAGCCATCGGATTGTGGAACATTCCTTCTAACATACCATATAGGACTGTCGAACCCTCGGAACAATGATCTGACAAGGTTCGTGTGCAAATCTAGTCTTGCTACGTTATTATTTATGTCAGAGTAGTTAACTGGCCAAATACATTTTGGTATTTATTCAATGGATATTTTCGATTTAACCCTCAGACTAATGAACCCTAGGACAATTGGACGATCGGACACTAGGAGTATCGAACCCTCAGACTAACGCAATGTCCTGAGTTATATTGCCCGCACTGATGGACTGACTTTAGAATCATCGATGTAGTATGTATAGCCGCCCCGTCGGAGATCTATGCGTTGACGACAGATAAGTTAATGAAGAAATCCAGCTATGTTACATTAGTTATTATTGTTTCTTTGAGCCTCAACTTCGATTCTTCTGATTTCAGGAATAAAAAAACGATATGTACAGTAGCCGGGAATCGGTTCTACACATTGAATAGAGCCACCAAGAACCAAATAACGGTTCTTTGTTTTGGTTCTGTTGCAACCTTTTTTACAGTGTTATAGATAGATGCATCAGGTCACTTAAATATTCTTGTTTACTTTCGGAAATGGATCCTCACTGATCCTAACGTAATATAGCATTGTTCATGGATATCCGACTTTATAGAGTTTATATGGATCTGTTTCGAGATTATTCCTGCATGTGGGTGTGTATATCACATATCCTGGAAGGCATTTGTGCGGATATATGAAGAAGGTTAAGTATTATAGCAGCCTAGTATGTACTTACATTCACAGGTCGGAATGGTTGGGCTATAACCGCCATTTGCCTGGCATGTCACTGCCGTTGCACCACTTGTTTTGTACCCATCAAAGCATATTAATGTGCAAACTGTACCATATATTACTTCCACTCTGGTGCATCGAAGTTGTCCATTAGCGACATCACGGTAGGTACATGTCCTAACTGAATTGTAGAACAATACACATAGTAAGCAACAAATCTATGACGCCCACGCTCGCGTGGCCCTAATTGAGTGGGCTTTTTCCAAATTATGAAATACTACAATATATTTGATGTTTATACGCACAGTTTTGCCTAAAAGTCTTGATATTTCGAAATATCATTTTCTCAAACAATTTCAAAATTTATTTTTAACAATTTGTAAATTCTGATTAAAATGACCAGAAATTTAAGAACCATAAATCAATTAGAACTTATAAGCCTGCTTTCCAAAAACATGAACAATCTTTAAAGTTCACTGTTTTCAGGTCCAAGTACTTCTGTAACATATAACGTTTTCATAAATTCAGTATATATATCCATGATATGATTATATCTGAGGATCATGACATGGACTTTATTATTCTTGATTCAAGAAATATCATAATAATTTTCATTTAGAAAGTCAACCACCCATCAATAATGTTCAATATCTAAACATTTGCATGCCATTCCTTTTGACTGGCTCATACCATGAATATCTTCTCTACTCTATGTCCGTATAGAGATCATAACGAAATAAATATTTGTTTCGAACATATAGGTGACCCCCTTTTGTAAATATATCTATATATGTTAATTAGTACTCTGTATTCGCCACTTAATTGTGGCATTGAGTAAATAAACAATCAATCAAACGATAATGTGACGTCACCAATTGTTTAAATAATACGAGGAGCAATTTATTAAAGATGCGAGTACTTTTTTGCACAGTGGAACGGTTGGCTTACAATATTAATGTCGTAATCGGAAATCAAGAGGCCAAACGAAATCGGTCGACTTGCAACCTCTCATGACCATCAGCAACCGCTATCATCGCCACGACGATAACAACAACATTCTCCTATTTATATATACGTTATTAGTTCGATTATAAATCGGACCCCGTGCTTATAACATATTTATAACACCCAATCATCCCGAGAAATTAACAATCAGTGATGAGTTTCTCTTACCAATTAAATATGTGTCAGTCTTACAAACCTGGTAAATACCAATCAATACTCCATAATTTCCAGTGAACGATTCATCTCCGCTTTATACATGTATGCATTTGTAACGAATCGTGACATTCCACTTGACTATTGTGGTAATCTTGGATTAATTAAAGAGCACACCACTCTTCTCTTCTTTTGTGCATTATTCCATACATTCAAAACCATATTTATTGTATCACAAGCAGCACTTTCGGCCAATTTAAGTTATGCAATGGGGTACGGTTACCGACCTTTATTTTACTTTAAATATCTGTTAGTTGTTGCCTGGGCAGTAAAACGGTCTGTCTTGATTATATTTTTGTCATTGTGTTGGCGGGGGGGGGGGGGGCTACTTAATGTGCCACTGTTCAAGAAGTAACTGCAGGATTTCGACGACAGAGAAAAGACTCAAGCAACGCGTCCGAATACTCCTCCCCCCCTCGATCTGAAGTTTTACCCGGTATTACAAGCTCTTCCTTTGCTTTGTATTAAGTTGTTCCATTCTGGTGCTAATGGGCGATATTAGCCACATAATATGGTCCCTCCAGTTCCATATGGTCAGAATCCCAAATTATGTTATGACCAAATTCCATAACCCATCATTTAAAATGAATTAATCATGCCTCATAAGGTACTGGGACAACCGGAATAAAACATTTAGTAGTCATTGGATTAAGTATATTGGTTAAAAAAAACCCAGGTGAATCACGATTTGCTACCTTTTGGGAACAACAGAATATTGTTCAGGATATATGTGAAAAATCAACTTTTTTTTACCAAATTCGGTTGACATTTTGCAAGCCATCTGGAATAATTTTTCTAAAACCACATCAATGTGACACATTTAAGACCAATGAAAACAATAAACACCATTGATATCAAAGATAGTTCCATTTCACTTGAAAGAATGGTCCAAACCTGAAAGGTAAATGTTTGCCGATTTTTATGGAAACTTTGTGATTTATTATTTCTGGTAATAACAGTGGTTAAAATAATAAAACATTAACAAAGCTGCATCAGAAATGTTAGTATTCAATGTATATAAGACACAATGGTCAATTGTGTTCACCAACCACAACTTGTAAGCGATTACTTGCCATGGGTGCAATATTTACCATCTTCCATATGTTGGCCGCCATTTTGACAGTCATTTTGAGACAAAGTACCATTTTGTTGGAATACTCATTAGTAATAGTATGCCTCTCTTCTATTGCACAGTTCTGGTAACTTCTTGTTGAAGTATGACTATAATCTCAATGGTGACTTTTTGTGAAATGTTATACCGCGTTCTATAACATCGAATTTTGAGGGATCGGAAAAGGCTTGACATATTCCATTGCTCCAATGAACATTTAACTTGAACAATACAAAATCAAATCACAATTCTGAACCAGTTCCATACAGCAGAGATATTAGTAAAAAAAAACTTCAAATTATCTCATTTCCGGCTGCCATTTTGGTGGTCATCTTGGACGTGGAGTTCCAATTTTCCCCACAAAGAAACAGAATCTAGGCCCATTTGGAACATTAATTGGAATGCTCCATTCTTATTTGGCTGGATCTCTCATATGAAACTGACGAATTATGCACGTTGTCGGGTTAATACATGTTCAACAATTAAGCCTATGGCAATTGTTGAACTAATATTAGCTAAACATTCCTACAAATGTTTAAATCAATTGTAATCAAGTAACTACTCATCAAGCGAGAATTCAGTTAACGGATTGAGGTTTGTCACAATTCCTCTCCACTGTGACAATGTGATTATTCTATATCGGTAGGTGGGTGGAATCAATTTATTTCGAATCCAATATAAAATCGGATTGAGAGGGAGTGGGTACGAAAAGGCCCTTCTTATCTGTAAACGCCAGGAAATATCATTTCTTCTGTGATGTTTTTATGATCAGTGAATACTAGTGAAAATTTAGACCAAATATTACATATGTACACGAAAGAGGAATCAAAAGTGAACCGTCTCAAGTTACGCCATTCTACACATAATTTGAAGGGGTGGTTCTTATCTGTAAACGCCAGAAAATATGTTTCTTAATTTATGTTTTCATGGTCAGTGAACATTGGTTAATATTTAAACCAAAAATCACGGATGTACGCGAAGGTTTAATTTAAAGTGGTGTTGGTGGATTTTGGAGCGCCCCTAGCCCCTAAACGCCAGGATTGCGAAACTTAAGAAATGGATTGTCTTCGCTGATTTAACGGTAACACCAGATCGGAAGCATCAAACCTTTCGTACACGATAGTGTAATTGAAACCTCTGGGCTCCATGTACATATGGACCGAATCGCTAGCATAAAGATAGAAATGTTCAGTGTCGATGCTGGTTGAACGAATCATGTCTATGGATATCGAATCGCCCAAACCATTCTCCGAATTTTTATAATTAATTAAAGTCACATGGCGGTTTACGCTAAAAAAAAACCACCTAATAATATTCACTTTTGAATTTTTACCGGTATTAAAATAGGTCGATAAATACTTTAACTACCTTTCTATGGGCATTGTGCGTCACAGAAAGACGCATTGAAGTCACAAAGCACAACTTGGAACACGGTGTTTGGTCCCAAACAACCAAGAAGCCATGTGCACAGCATCGTACAAATAGAGTTTTCTATGTTTGTCCATATCCTGATATGGTAAAAATAAAGAGCGTTTGTTTCATTTCTGCGCGCAAAAATTGAAAACGGCTTGTATGAAGCTGGTATATCAAATTATTAATGCATGTTATATATCGTGTATTTGTCAGCTTATCTTATAGCTCCTTCAAATTACGTAGACACAATTTGGAAGAAAGAACGAGCCATGTCCGGTTAACGCCAAATGGTCGTTCAAAATAGGTCAATTAATAGGTGAAATACGCTTGTACGGAGTATTGGAGTAATATAAGTTAAACCCATTCCCTGACCCTTTTAAGCATAAAACAATAACGAGCGTTCGTTGTTAGACTATTAATGATATGGTATGAATAAAGAGTGTTTGTGTCAAAAATGGAAAACAGCTGAAAAATTGCTTTGACTTCGATAAGTATGAGGTGTTCTTTTTCACACAATATTTCATGTTCTTATCGACGTACAAACAGGAGGATTCCCATTCATTTGTGGAAAATGATGAGATAATAAGTTCAACATACTGCCCGGCATGGCCGTTTCCTTAAAAGTGCCAAGTCCGATTTTTGTATCAACCCATATTTCCTTGATCATAATTTTAAGAGCTCTTTCCATCAATGTATCACATTATTATAATCAATAAATTTGAAAAATTTGATACAAAAATCGGACTTGACACTGAAAGGGTTAAACTTGTTAGCTCAACATTTCCTAAGAAAACTGCTCGGTTGTGAGTATTTATAAACGTCAGACTTAATAATGGAGTTTTATTCTTCTCACCTATGACGGTGACGTTGAAACTGCAAAAGGCTGCCGCCCCCTTGTTGTCAATAACTCGGTAAGTGATCTTTACTGGATATCGTGGGAATCTAGAACCACTAACCAGTCCGTATATTCGTCGCACCGAGGACCTGAAAGACAACAGAATGAAAGCTTAGAAACTAGTATGAAGCGCGTGTGATTGGCCAATAAATTAAGCGGCAAATTAAATCGATCATTGACATTATTTGTCGATATTTCCTGCTAAAACAATTTTGATGACTACCAACACCTTTGCAATACCGTTTCAATGAAGCTCAATTTCTACCAACAGTGTATGCTTGGATATCATAGTCTACTCTACTTGGTGAATCGGTCCTACTAATCAACAAACTTAAGACATTGTATATTGTGATGGAGCACGAGTTCTTTTCGGACTAACTAGATATGCTCAACTTTACTATAACTGAGCTCAGGTTACAGTACATTGTATAGGCAGTCGTTTACATGACTAGGAAGAGAAAAGAGAAAACATCCAATGAATCAGGCAAATATGCTACTTGATTAATAGATTAGACGTATTAGTATATCACCAAATCTTTGTTCACTATATGATTCCATATATTATGATAGAAGTTTAAAACGACCACTTCTGGTAATGAAAGTTTGGGTTGCCTTAAAGATTTTGTAGTTAGTGCTAAGCGGAAGAGAATTCGAGCCACGCAGGAGTATCACACTGTCTCTGTATTCTGTTTATAATGACATAAAACATCCCTGATTTGATTATATGATGGGCAGAATAAAAGAAAGTGATCTGCGCTTTCTATGTCGCCACACGAACATCTGTTGCTCTCATTTAGGTGATTATTGTGGAGGTCTTCATTAAGACTACTGCTCATATTATTCTCATATTGAGACGCTCACTGGCATCAAGTCGCGATTTAAACAATTCTAGGAATTCCGTTTGTTTCAGTTCAGGGGTCAAGTCATTCCATAATCTACTCGCTGATGGCAGAACAGTATCCATGGATAAGGAGAGATTCTGAGCGAGGGGATCTGAGTGAGTATCGTTCTGCTCCTGGGTTCGCGTGGTTCAACACGTTATAGAGACATATGAAACATTTTGTATAATTGATGTAACTTGAATTTGTTCCGTCTATCCGCCAAAGTTTGCCAACCAAGGTCAGATAATATATTATTAGTGTTAATACATGTACCCGTATTATTACGCCACAAGGTGGTGTAAGCTGTATTACAGTTTTTCATGTTCGAGCGGACGATCGATAATCCACTGGGCGAATGTATTATGGTTAGGTATTTTTTCGTACTTGAGTATAAACCGTACCGATAGAGTGGCGATAGTCCAACAAAGATTAGCACATGTGTTTACGTCACCGGTGTAATTGTGGGGACATGTTTCTATTATGAAGGTTCGCTATCCCGAAGGTCCACTATTCCGAAGGTTCTCTATTCTGAATACCTGCTACCTGCTATTTCGAAGGTTCGCTATTCCGAAGGTTCGCTATTCCGAAGGTTCTGTATTCCGAATGTTTTTGTTATTTTTAGGTTAATTCTATATTCTAAAGTATTGAGAGGGTTCATTATCACGAAGATTCTTTTTATGGAGTGTGCGCTCACATCCGAACTGATCCTGCGCGCATACCGATACAGATACAGGAGGAAATAACTTAAATGTGATTTTGTTTTGTTTTCGCGAGTTTTCTTGAGATTTAATGTGATTACGTGGGCCCATACCTTTGAATTCTTGGCATATAATATGAATGTTGTGGTATATATGGACCCTCCTGCATTGGGACATGACACATGTACAGTTAACTTAAGTGCTGTTCTGTGCGGGCTCCAATTTGGGGTTCAATATTTTAAGGGCCAAATTTAGAATTGTATGGGCCCATACCTTTGAACTCTGGGAATATAATATGAATATTGGGGGGGGCATGTCTCTATTCCGAAGGTTCACTATCCCGAATGTACACTATTCCGAAATTTCTCTGAATGTTCGCTATTCCGAAGGTTCACCAATCCGAAGGTTCGTCATTCCGAAGGTTCTCTATTCCGAAGGTTTTTGTTATTTTAAGGTTAATTCTATATTCTAAAGTATTGAGAGGGTTCATTATCACGAAGATTCTTTTTATGAAGGAAATAACTTAAAACATTAAATGTGATTTTGTTTTGTTTTCGCGGGTTTTCTTGAGTTTAATGTCATTACGTATGACCTTATTTCTCATTACATATTCACGCCAAGCAGCCCACACAATTGCTATGTTTCCATGCGATTTAATGTCATTGCGTGTGACCTAATATATCAATAATCTGAGGCAAGAGTACGCCTGCTAAAGGCGAATTATAACAGTGGGGCTATAACGCTCAATGAATACTGGAGGCTATAACAAACTGCGCAGCAGAATATCGCTGAATGGACGAGTATGAGATGAGCCTAACTGCAATTGTGACTTTGTTTAAAGGCCCACTCAATTTTCGAGTCATTGATTCTTGTTATAGTATATACGGATTTAATAACAATTTATGCCATAAAATTTGAATAAAATACTATAATTCATCACTATTTGAAACGCAGAATACTTCTGTCTCCTAGTTTGAAACACCTTTAAAAAACCGCGACAAGTCGTGCGTCGTATATCTAGCAACTAACATGTCCTCTTCGGCTTTCCATAGATTTCAACGTAATTTGATACTTAGGGGTATTTGTGTCCGGGAAGTGTTTTGGACGGGTCAAATCGTGACCCCGACCTGATCTTGACCTTTAACACTGTCAATGCAAGGGCAATTTGGGTAAAACGGACGAATTGCGGCGAAATTTGATACATTGGGTTACTTTTGTCCGGGGAGTGTTTTGAACGGGTCAGATCGTGACCTATGTGTGACCTTGACCTTCAATATGGTCAATCAAAGGTCAAATCGGGTAAAACGGATGGATTTCGACGAAATTTGATACCTATGGGTACTTTTGTCGGGGGAGTGTTTTGGACGGGTCAAATCATGACTCCGACCTTACCATGACCTTCAAAATTGTTAATTAAAGGTCAAGTGGGGTAAAACGGACGGATTTCGACGAAATTCGATACCTAGGGGTATTTTTCTCCGGGGTGGGGGTGTTTTGGACGGGTCAAATCATGACCCTGACCTGACCTTGACTTTCGAAATAGTCAATTCAAGGTGAAATCGCGCCTTTCGCCGGAAATCAGATGGGAAACAGCCCGGACGAAGTCGGGCCCATCAGCTTGTGTAATAAAGAAGACAGTTTGAAGAATGTAATGTATAACACGAGAAACGGGAAAACTTGAAATATGGAAGTATGCGAATTTTCGACAAAAAAATTTTAAGCTAGTTTATAGTATAATTATATTATAATTTATATTTATGGCTAATAATATGATATTGGTGGCGTTACCAGTGTTCGCGCTGGACCGAAAAAAACTTTAGCCAAAAGTTTAGCCAAATGACAATTTTATTAGCCAAATGAAAAAAACTTTAGCCAAATATTTTTTGGCCAAATTAAAAAAAACTATGGCCAAATTAAATCATCGTTTTATGGTCGGTTCACAATTAATGACTAAAACGTCAAATCTAACAGGCACAGGTAAAATACACAATAATTTAACTAATTTTGATGAACTAGAAATATTTTTATATATGTCTTTTATTAAAAATTTATTAATCTTTATGTGAAAGAGTGATTTTTGGGGGGGGGGGGGGGGGGTAACCCGGGATTGGGTATACGGACATTTCCCCACCGGACATTTCCCCACTTTCTTCTTTTAAATCATTAAATATTAATTATCCTTGCGAAAATATCTAAGTGACATCTGGAAACTAATAACTTAATATTGTTACGCCATTATCAAATTACAATCTGTCATAAACGCATGCATATTATTTTGAATGTATCCATATTGACGAAAAATAGCCACAAAATATCTGTCGTGATTCACATTTGGCTGATTAAGCTATTGTCTTACACTTGGTGCTCATAAACCTTGGCCGTCATAAATACAATGTCATCATAAACATGCATTGTGCAGGAGCCCCGCGAGTGACCAGACAGACAATGGGGGATTAGCAGATTAAATGTAAAATAAATATATGACCTTTTGCTGTTTCGTGCAGAGTGATGGGTTTCCCTTTGTACTGTCCGCGATCGGGTTTCCCTTTGTACAGTCGGCGATATATTCCCACTTACGTATACGATGTTTTCGGACTAGATCGTTCACATCACAGAATTAAAAACCCACTTGCCAAAAATTCATGCTTCCAGTCTCTATTTGGGGTCAAAAAAAGTTTAGCCAAAAGTTTAGCCAAATGAAATGTTTATTAGCCAAATTCGAAAAAGATTAGCCATTGGCTAATTTGGCTACCGACAGCGTGAACACTGGGCGTTACCATTTCTGACTATGGTTTTCTTGTTAAATATGAGACCAAGATGTCTATGATAATAAACTTCCTCAATAATACAGTTTGCCATTGTAAGAGGTGGATGATCGGGGGTGTTTTCCAAGAAATAAGGGAATTGGTTTTTATTTCATAAAAAGGTAGCAAGCCAACGATTGGACCATTCAACCAACTTTGCAATATCATTGTTAATTAAGGCTGTTGCTCGATTTGGATCTTCTATATATGGTCAAAACATTGATGTGTCATCTGCAAAAAAACGAATGTGACAAGTAACATGTTCAGATATATCATTGATAAAATTAAAAAGAGAAGAGGTCCGAGTATTAATCCTTGTGTGACACCATCTCTCACGTGGCCCCATTCCGAATTAGCGCTACCTACGACTACTCGTTGCTGACGATATGTTAAATAAGACTCGCGGAGTTTTAGAAGATTACCAGTTATACCTATACGTCCCAATTTGTAAAGGATGCCATTATGCCAGACCTTAACGAAAGTTTTACTGACATCACAAAACATACATCAATTTCTCAATGATGTAATCGTAAATATATGTTAGTTTGTATACAGTAGAGTCGCCTCTAACGAAGCCAGACTCCGTTAGTAGTCAAAAACTCCCAGACTTTATTTTATAAATGCACTGCTCAAAAGCTTTGGACATACAACTTAACAATGATAATGGTTTATAATTAGAAACGAGAGATTTGTCAACCAGATGGACATTTCACTACTACTATTATGAGGAGGAACTCTTGTTCCGTGTTAAGATTTCGTTGTGTACGAATGTCGACACCCCACCAGTCCCGTCTATATATATATATGCAACCGTTGTTATCAGATATTGTTATGTACATAAATGTGTAATATAATGAAAAAATTTAAATTAAAAAAATAAATAAATTAAACAAAAGAATTGTTTTGCTTTTCTGACTCCTGATAGTACTTCATTGCTTTTCGTTCGGTAATTTGGTCTGATTTTCATTAAAATCACTCAATTCACAACCGCTTTCATGTGTTCCACTGGATTTAAGGATTATCCCGCATGCATAAATGAGTTAATGTTATATTGTGTGCTGTTTTCTTGTTGATACAGATGAAATGATACAACAAAGCTGATAATCTGAAATCCAGTGATGGGTGATAGGATGCACTTAAAGAGGGTCGCCATACAATATCATGGCTTAGTGGTGCATGAGCAACTATCGTGATATATTCAAGGGAATACACAATTATGGATTTAATTAAAATTTGAGTGCCACGTTTAAGTGATTTAGTATATATATATGTGATAATTGTGATTTGAATATTCTTTCGAATGTTCGGTCAAATGACATAATCGGGCGTTTAAACCAGTTAAAATATTTTATAACTTTGTACGTAAAAAAAACTGGAATAGAAAATAAGTGAGAATTAAAAGAAATGAAGAGCGCAAAAGCCATAAAATGACACTTTTGATGCCTCCTCAGATACACGGTGTATATTTGTATTTTGTTGATGACAGTCCTGATGCTTCTTGCGTCTTGTCTCACAAAGCGCCACATGCAAGTGGTCGTTGAAGGAACCTGCTCCCAGAAAGAACCAGTAGCTTGTCGTTCTTTGGTTTTACTTCTGTTATTATTATTATTGAGGGGTGGGATTCTTTGACCGCATTGCTCAGCTCATCCATCTCATTGGCGAGACTGTCTGCGTTTGTGTACAGACAGCATAATTTAAAACTATTTGCAGTTTCTTTCGATTTCTTTAGCTTTCTGCTCTTGGTTTTAGACGGTCTACTTTTCTGTTCAATTGATGGCACCGTACTAAGGAGTTCCATTGACATTCGATTCTTTTTCTATGGCTATGGTGTACAACCTCTTGGATTCTTCCAGTTCTATTCGGGTTAAGTCTCTCGTTATTGAGAGATTCCTCGGTTTATCCGTCGCATCCTTCAAATTCTTATTTTTCTCGAACATTGCACCTTTACTTTCCTTCTTCTTGAATGTTACCATTGTAGGTCGATTTTTGTCCTCTACTTTCTTCCCGAGTCTTGTTGTTTTATTCACTTCGTTTTGTGGAAGTTGTGTCCCATATAGTTATGTGCAGAGGTCTTGCTCTGCTCCGGTATGTATCTCTTCGGCATGATGAATGATGAGATTGAGTTCTCTCTTCTCTCTTTCGTGGATTTCTCTCACAGCCCCAGTTATAGATTTCTCCTTTTTCCTTCTCTTTCTTTTCTACATTTGTTTCTGTATATGTGTCCTTCATTCTTATGGCTATTTCATCTTCTAAATTATTTTTTTCATTCCTTCTTTCACCATTTCACTTACACGGATAAAGTCACATTTCTTATTCATACTCTTCTGAATGTCCTTCGTATTTTTTGTGATTTCCTTTGTATCATATCACTTACAGCACTTTTGTCACATTTGTAATTCACTTCCACTTCCAGGTTATCTATTCTCCTTGTGAATTATCCCATATATGTGCCACACCTTTCCTCTAATTCTTTCTCCATCACAATATTTGAACTCTTTTTTTTGCTCGGCGGACAAAAGCACATGGAGTTTGTTTTGACTTTTACACCATATTCCTTATCACAGAAGAATTTGTCGCAAAACTGACATCCCATGACTCGGTCGTTATTAACGTCCACTTCAGTTGAACAGAGTTAGCAAACTTGTATGTTCTTGTGTCGTGTGTCTTGCGTTGCGATGTTTGTCTTCAACTAAATCCATGGTGAAGGGACTGAAACGATCACTATCGGACAACGTTCGCATGACCCCAACGGCACGACGAACGTCGGATCCGATTATTTTCGCTAACGCACACGCAAGCATGTGTGGCTAGCTTTATCCGAAACATTACTTCCTTTCTTGGTTTCATCACCTGTGGTCCATGGATTCATAGGAGTCCGGTTTCTCCATGTCGAGTTTATTGTCGTTGTTGGGATTTTTCCCTCTTCCAGTAGACACGGTCCACCGTTTTATACAATATCAGGACAGGAGACTGTACTCACACTTCCCCGTTTGTTACAGTCTGAGTCAATGCGAACAAGAAAGTTTTGTTTATAACATAAATGTATATATATCACAACTAGGACAGGAGACTGTATTCGCACATCCCTTCAAGCAAATTATATATAGCAAACAAAATCACAAATAGGGCAGGAGACTGTAGTCGCACATTCCAGTACACAAATGTATACAGCAAACAAAATCACAAATAGGGCAGGAGAATGTACTCACACATCCCTGTGTACATACATATTGTTTTTATTTATTTTCGAGTTTATTTCTGATATATTGTTCTCATGATTCTGAGAAGCCACCCTTCAATCAGCAAGTCACAAGGGTGCACTCCATCTCTGTATATACTAATATTCAGACTTTCCACTCCATCTCTCATCTTGAACAAATCGTATTCAAATTTTGGACTCGTTTTGCCCACTTTTGTGTTTTGCTCATATATCCATTGGTTTAGTCCACTAATTTTCCTTCATAACTTATAGTCATCATCTTTAAATCAGGAGATTCGTGACTTTTGGAACGATTGCACGACAGAGTGCCTATTGTGCGTATCTCTTGAAAGAAAATCTGCACGTTATATCTTGAGACATATGTAATATATTCAAGGAAAGTTGTAGTTAAATTGTCGATGCAACTTGCACTATCTTTGTGGCGTAAATATATGTAGCTTCCGGTTTTTATTGTTACATCGCATGTACCCAGCCAGATGAAAGTTCAACTTTCTTGTGTGGTTTGCATCCCGATGCAAACAGCCAGCGAATTCCAGCCCCAATTTTCTTGTTTGATTTTGATTTGTCATCTTAATATATTTATATACTAAGTGTTGTCATCACTAAATCCAGCATTCTGATTGATCGGCGCCCACGTGGCTAGTTGCAGTTATTTCTCGGTGAATGCGCACCAGCTAATAACTCCAAGCTCATAACAACATCGATACGTCATTTGGGTTTGGAAAGACGAACGCGTAATGTTTTGGGCGCATTTGGATTCGCGCAGGATTGCCTTAATAAATCATCGGGTTTCAATTGTTCCTGTTAACTTTTGCCAAGGGTGCTATGGGTTATTTTGGGCTGGTTTTGTCACGATACAATTTTCGATTTAAATACATTTACAAAAGTGGATTTTTCGCTAAATGTATATAAATATAAGGATTAACTGTCATGTGGACTGTTTTTATGGAGAGGTAACCGTGAGGTAAGTGGTGATAACTTGTATGTAAAACCCTTCGCGTTTTACACAAGTTATGACCACTTACCTCACGGTTACATCTCCATAAAACAGTCCACATGACAGTTACTCCTTATGTAGCTTCCTTTACTGTCAGTGACCACAATCCTAGTGATTGTATTGTCCTCCCAAATATGGAAATCTTCTTCAAGAAATCGCGTTAGTATAGCGCAACTCATAACAAATTATTTTCCGATCAGGCGAGCTGAAGCGGTTAGCCGTTTTTTTTTTGTGAAAACAAATGTGTTTGATTCACATCCAAAGTTTGTGTCTAAAGTTAATGTATTTTCCCTTTTTGTTACGAATAAAATCAAAATATACAGCATGCTATATTCCCTGTGTATTGTTCATTTCGATGGAGGTAAATTTGATACGAACATATACTGGACTGAAAAATGCTCAGGAAAGTACGCTCTATAATTCACTGGAATAAGTGTTTAAACCATATCACAGAGTTGTAACCAATGTGGTTCTGATCAAAACCTAATGCTCAAAACCACATTTGGTTTTGACCAATACCTAATTCTCAAAATCACATTTTGATCAAAACCAAATGTGGTTGGTTTTGATCAGAATCAAAATGCATGTGTTGCATATCTGACATTGTGACAAAGTTCAAACTCCATTTGGGTTTCGTGTGAAATAATTTGTTTTAATAATGTATTTTATAGGTTTTTTGTTCCGATATCATTTAAAGGGGTACTGTGCACTAAATCCGGCATTTTTTGAACCATTTCCTTTTATACTCAACAAAATATATGTAATAAATGAATGAATTTGAGCCATGGATGAGTGCAAAATACACTCATTTACCTGTATGAACGATACAAACAACATGGTAATTATAACGAAAATGAATTTATGACTCCAGCCAGCTCCAGCCATAAATTCATTTTCATTATAATTACCATGTTGTTTGCTTAATTCATAGAGCATGCGTGTATTTTGCACTAATATATTGCTCAAATTCATTCATTTGTTGCAAAAATTATGTTGAGTATAAAAGGAGACGGTCCCATAAATGGCTTGATTTGGTGTACTGTGCGTTCCCCTTTAATTCCGTCGGCCATTATTTTGGATTATATCCCACAATGCGAATTTACATACGTCATGACTCCCTGTTGAGCATCGTAGGCCCTTGGACTGCTCCAATCGTAGCGTGCTGTCACCTCATTTCGTCCTGCATAAATGGTCTTAGAAGGCGGGCAATAAGTGAAATATGGCGCCGTGTTGACCGGAGGAGGACCTGAATGAAATAGAAATATTCAGTGCAATTGAACACTCCTCGTTCAAATAAACTTTCGGGTGTCATATATCAAGAACTGAAACTCACTATTGAGTCGTTCACGAAATTGAGATGATCCAGGTTCCCATTAGCTCTATATACATGACGAGTTGTCTGACTTAAGGTGTTATTCCCCTAAATTATGCAATCAGGGGAAAATGTCAACTTATTGAAATACTGAACCTAGAGCGATTCCAAGTTCAGATATTGCTCAACTTATTATGAAAGCATAGCTACGACTGAAATACGTGGTGCAGCGTCATGACCACGTGACTACAAAAAAATCATAACACGTCATAACCACGTGACTACAAAAAAAATAATAACACGCGGACCACGTGTGTGACAGATGCGAAAACAGATACAATACAGCAGGGGGGTGGTAGTAGTCCTCTTGATTAGACATTATCTTTTTATTTTAGATATTGTTGGTCGCTATTTTCGTTCAGTTCAAGGAAGTACTTCGCGAAAATGTGACAGAAATGAGTCTATTTTGTAATTGCATTTTGAAAAAGTGTGCACGACAACAAATCAAACACTACCACAAAATAATAACAGGATATGCACCACACACGATAATTATAGGTGCATTTTAATTTAACGGAAACAATTCTGGCGTTAGATATATGACGGGGTGTTGGAATTAGAATGCCGAATTCATGCACGGCTATAATCAAAATATGGTATCTTTACAGACAACCGACCTACTTGCATAATCAGGTACGTGCCCACACTATTTTTGGACTTATCTAGGTAGTAATAATGTTGTTATACGATTCCTGATATAAATAAAACCTGTGTATAGCATGTATACAACTAATTGCAATTGTCGTCATTTTCATTTTGGTGGCAGTGTGAAGTGAAACTTGCATTGGGACACAAAAGTCCAAAATGTATCAGTCCACTTGATAAAAGTCATTCCAATACTCCCATATATATGCTGTTTTCTGAATATATTCCAGAAGTAATCCTACCTACTCATCGCATTGAAAGATGTGGGTATTGTGACTCCAAACAAAATATTTTTTAATAGTGGCCCAAAACAAAACATATCACAGAAGTTCATCTAAGCCACAAGACAGTTCGGTAAGTCAAATGTCTGCCAGACAGAGAACATCAGTGGGTGTAGGTTGTATCTCCTGATTTGTTTGGTGTTGCTCTAGCATGGGATAACTGCCCATATTGGGGTACTGCATCCTACAAGCAGACCACGATGGCACATATGATGACACGAGACACCAGTACCAAACAGAGTAACATACAATCGAAAGATATAGCAACATAGTTTACAGTTTAGCTGATATAGCGCACCAAGCAGCTTCGTTGTTGGAAATGCAACTTAGACCATTGACTTTGTTGTGCAACTTATCTGCTAGTAGTACAAGTAACCCCCCCCCCCCCCCCACCAGGTAAGCAACTGACAGACTACAAAAGAAAAAACAACCAGGTTTCCATCTCCTTGTGGGCGAAATATGTATCATGGACAATAGTCCGGTAAATGTTAGTATAAACAATTCAACGAGTCTTGTGAGGGGTGATGAATTTGAACTAACCTGTATTATGTGACTAATTTACTGGATATGTCCTCTTTTGGACTTTTGGCAGCTATTACTAGTTGTCAATAAGATCCATTTAAACTTACTTTTCGAACGGCGTACGTGAGATCCGGTGTATCGGTGGCTTCGTTCTTGTAACCACGCCTACCGAAATGCTTAATTATGTTATTCGCGTTCGCATTTTGGGACATGCAGTCCCAGAGAGTGTCCAAGTATGCTTAAATGTGTTAGATTTAATATAACAGACATATTTCCGTTCTTAATTTCTCAAAAGCAGTCACAGACTCACAACGTCGACCAAGGTTTTGAAAGCCATCTTTTCTCGATACGTAATCGACTAACTTGCTTGTTTATATAAATATGTATACTGAATGGCTTAAGCAACAAACCGACGTCCGTTTTTTATTTTTTATAAAATCATGTCTATTGGGAAATACTGCTCACGAAATGCCACCGATTCAAAGAACATATATTAATTGAGCACGAATGAATGCAAAATTTGTCACTCCTCTTATACTCGTGGGCACCAATCTGGTTGGCACTTTTAATAGAACTGGCCAACGTTGCGTCCTGGTATTGCAATATGCAATGAATATACTCGGACTCTTGGTTTTATAAGACATTTCATTGCGGTAATGTGCATGGTGTTAATTTCCATCCATAAACCCGCCACCGTATTGGCAAAAATAGGTTTTCGAATATTTTTTGGAGAAAAATTGGAAACAGGAGCGCATTGTATGATATTTTCACTTAAATGTTCTAGTCGGTGGATCGGGATATATATACATATTAAATAATAATGTTGCAATGCATCTACGGCCGTTGTGTTAGTTAAGTTCTTTTGGCATGAAATCGTGCGTTCTTACAGATTTCACAATGTCCACCCATATACCGCACACCATCTCGACAGCCATCTTGGGGTTATTAGGCCACTTTTAAAACCAAGACGGAATGAATTTACGTATACATCAATTATTTCGACCGTTTCTACAATATTTTGTGTTTTACCTTCCGGGAAGATGCCAAAATGCGTTTTAGATTATTTTTTGGAGGAAAAAATCTAAAATTGATTAAAAATTCCAGTCAGGGCAGGGGGAGGTCGGAAATTTGGTTTATGTCACCCCTCACCCCAAAAATCATGAAAATGTGACTTTGTTGTAAGGATTCAATAAATCTTTGGTTAAGTATTATAAAGTGAGTTTGTCAATTGCAAACCATCATATGTAGAAACCTCATTGCCAGTATACTATTGAAATTTACAATTGTATGCCTAATAATAAATTGTATTTGATGATATGGTAAAATGCCCATCGATCCAAATATTTTCAACAAATATAGGGCAATTTCTCAAACATTTCCCGAGATAACATAAAATATGCGGTCTTAAAAGTTTTGAAAATGAATGTCGAATACAACACGTTTAAAGTTGTATATGTGTCATGTATTGGTGAAATGGAATGCAAATAAAAATATCTATTATAGCATCAATAGATATATTTGAAGGCAATTGACCCAATATCATTGAATTATTTAATCTAGCATATAAGAGGGTGTGTATATAGACATGTATTTCAGATCACAACTTTAATTTTCCATCGATGATACACATAGCATCTTTGTTTATACTGTGTTCTTGAAGATGTATTATGGACTCTTTCTGGTGCATGAAATTGAGAAGTTAGTACTGTGGAATGTAGCAATTTACTACCATCTACCGAAAATTTCAAAGAAATCTACCATACCACTCTATAGAAAAATTTGTCTGGACTACGCTCAAATGTAAATATTTACATCTCGATTCGGAATGCAATTATTAAACTCACACAAATGATATCGCCATCAAGACTCGAGTCATTGCATTTAATTAATATGCAAGAATTTTGATTAATATTCGTAAATAATAAGTACTTTGAGAAAGGTTATTCCTAATTTCTATTTAATCACCATACCGGAGTGTTTCTCATCACTTTAAATATATGTTTGTTATGCTATATGACTGTAATGTGCACAGTCTGATCATACAAGCCGATAGATAGCATCTCATAGATTGTCACATATATTGTCTAAATCATGCCATGAATCTCTACTCTGGCTAATGTTCGTAGAGATCATATTCCACCAGTACAAAATCTGGGAACTTTTTGAAGTTTTGACAGGAAACCTTATAAAGTTGAAAGAATAAAACGGAGAATATTTCTCAGTTGTTATCTGTTTCTTTACAATGTACTTCACTGTAGGTGAAGATCCCAACAAAATTTCACAATCTCAATTGAGTGATGAGCAATTTTTCTTTGCGTCGCTTACAACTATAGAATTTCTCCCTGGTAGTTAATTCAATGTTTATTGCGATATCGGCTCAGAACAGTCACAGAAAAAAAGTTCCCAGGTTTTGTAACGGTTGAATATGATCTCTATGGGCGTTAGTCAGAGTAGACATTCATGGCATGATCTAAGATTGTCATGTTATAATCACCGGTGCCTACATTAAACAAACATTTTAGGCATTGATAACACAATTACATCTACATAACTCTGTGCATGGTAAATCAGCTTTTGCACATTTGCACCTGTTACAAGTTTGAGATTTGCAACAGCACTTAATGAGTTCTGATCATACAGCTGCAGCTTCTGGTAATGTAGTCCACAATGGTTTACATCCATGATCCACCCCCAGTCATGCGGTTCAGGTATTGGAATTGTTATGTAATGACAAGTGTACTATAACCCTGTCTGGTAGATGGCTCGTTTCAAATGCTGTATTAGTGCCCCCGGTGTGGGTGGAAGACCTTCTATTGAACGACAAGTTTTGGAGAACAATTCTCTACGTGCCTCATTTATCAACACTTTTTGACAACCTTTATTATAAGTAATGACAATGAATCGTTCGAGTTCTTTGAAAAGATCTGCAGATGAATCTAAGTGAACAAAAGGTTGATTTATCAATTGAAGAAATGTATCTGTAATTGCGGGATAGTATTTCCATGCCATCCAGAAACACTTTTTGCCCTTTCCATGGAAGAATGAAGTGGTATCACAACCAAATATCGAATGAAAAATTGGTAGAGATAAACACTTGTCGGTGCCCAGAGCGGAATATATGCTGCTGACATGGTAAAATGTTTCAGTTTTGCCTGCTCCTAGAGATACCCATAAATCAGCATCGCTGTTAGCATCAGTAAACCTTGAAAACTGACCGAGGAGTATCACCAGGACATCTGTGTCAACAGTCAAACATGAATTTTTGTCAGCCCACAAGAAAGCGCATGAATAATATGCGGCACAATTCTGATATCAGCTTCCTCCTGACAACAGTTTCTCAAGATGTACTCAGAAGAATTTACTATTTTGAGCGTTGAAGATCCTTCTGTCATGTATATCACTTTCTTGTCACCAACAAGATGTTCTGATGCTTTAATTGTCAGGAATTCAAAGAGTTCAGTCTTATTGTCAGAATCACGGAGGAAGTCGTTCCTTTTTTTCGAAATTTTAGTTTGGGCACCAAATTTTCGTCGAGCACCGTACCTCGATTCTCACGAGTGCCACCCTTTGTCCTGCCTTCAAAATACCTGTACCACACAACATATATGATATTAACACTTCTTAGTTCATAGATTGAAAATGTCATTAGTGACTGTGCATAATCATCAAAAGTAAATCCTATCGCAGGTACAATCATATGCACAAGAGCGCCTCCATCGAATATCTTGCACTGAAATTTTTTAGGTGGGTCCGATATATCTCCAGTTGCTTCCCGGATACACCCCAGCCAATCAGATTTTGTCCCTTTCTTGAAGTTACCTCCTGTTGATAAGGCAGGGGGAATAGCTGATTCTCATGAGAGAAAAACACATCTGGGTCCCTATCACGCAATTGGTTCGCAATATACAGTCTTCCGAATAGAGCCATGTCATTTTTATTCCTGTCATAGCTGACTTTTTATACTTCTTTGGAGGAGAGTGAAATAGATGCAAATTGTTTTTTTTTTATTGGTTCATGGATATATATAAGCTCCCCTTCTCCATCCAAATTAATTGAGTCGGCAACTGTGCACCCCAGAACATTTTCCCGAAATGTTTCGTATTGAGTACGTCCAATATTCTCCAATTTATGAATAGAGTTCACAATTTCTTTATCAACACAGTCCTGTGTAACTAGTACTAACAGCTCTGGTCCAGTATCCTGCAATGGGTTTCCAAAACTCTTAATGGTATTGGTGAGATGTTCAACCTGCTTTTGGAATCTTATTTGAGTGGATTTTCCCTCTCCGTGGTGTTTACAATTTACGAAATCACCATTAGTGTCTGCAAAATTCATATTGTCAAATTCACAGAGAATCCTTACCAGTTCGGGGAAACAACTAACCATCTCAAACCAATCAAACCTCCATTTCCTTTCAATTTGCTGTTCTCCTGTTCATGTACTTGATCAATTGGAATAGCGGAGAAGCGATTTCGGGTTTTTTGAACTGCCCAATGTTGTTCGAAATCATTCACAACGTCATGTGGTAAGGCCTGAATATCTCTCAAGTAAACGCTCAACCATCTGCTGTAGTTGTAGTGATCTAAGGCGAAGAATGAGAACATGAGTGAGTCCAGACTTTTCACATATACCGGGAAATCTCTTTCTCTCTGAGCCCGAACAAATGTGAGAATCTTCAATTCTGTACATAGAATGAGGTTACAAAAGAACATAGTTGGACTAATATTTAAAAGGTCCGTTTCACACTCATCCATTTCCGACAGCGCATTTCTTTTGAGTTTGGCAAGTGTGAAATCTGTAACCTGGTGAGCTTGTCTTGTTTTCAAAATGTGTGCACACTTCAAGATCGAATCCACAGTTCCTTCTGTTACAATACCCCATTATGCGAGGGCATGCGTCCACCCCGAATTCTGCAACATATCACAAAGAGCAGTCCAGAGCGCCTTTTCAATGTGTAGTCCTCCAAACATTATTATCAGCTTTTCTTCACCAAAGGTTTCCGGCCATTTCCATTGAATAAGTTTGCATTTGGCGAATATAGGGCAATCACATGCAAGTACTGGAATTTGTTGTGGGTTAAGATGTTTAATAATCTGCATGACGATGTCCATTGCATGTTTAATCATGACCAAATTGTCCGCCTTTTCGAAAAACACAGGGAGCATGGAGACAGTAGCTGGTTCTAATCCATAATGCTTATCTGATGACGATGCATGAAATGCTGACCAAGAAATCAGTTTAGATCCATTTTGCTTAAACCAATCATATTCAAAGTTTAATGCAGTTTCGAGATCATGGGTAATTTCTGCACATTTCACACTTGGCACGTTGACAGACTTTTCGTTGAAAGCAATAAATTTAACAACTGAGTATGAATCAGAAATCATTGGAGTTGACGACGAACATCGTGGAACATGGGTATATTTCAGTGTTCGTTTCAGACCAGGTTTTTCCAATGTCGGTTGTTGCACAACACTTATAGCTGTCCCATGGAACGAACTTTTTGATGTTGATGACGAAGGGTTATAATCTAGATTGTCTAAAGCGGTAACTGTGTAAAGACCTTTTCGCAGCATCGGTGGGCAAACACCATTTTCTTTATTATATAACTCACAGAGGGAAACCGCAAGTGAGTTCTCTATCTCCAGTATTCTTTTGTACGTTATTGATATTCCAAGATCGGACAATTTTTCTATGAGTGTTTCATTTCTGGTAGTAGTGTGTATGTCCAACCCCACGTATACTGGCACAGATGGTTCCCGCTTGCTGATATGTCGATTTTCAGATTTATTTTTAGAATCACGTTTTTTTTTAATTGAAAAACACAAGTTGTGAAATCGTATTACACGGTTGTGACAAAGTAATGTCTCTGCTCATATTCGTTCCATATAGAATCTTTGCAATCAGCATATTAGTCATTGGTAAACAGGAGTCTTCACTTTAGTCAACAACAGATCCTCTGAATGAGGTGTGTTGTTTTTCTGAGAAGATCTCATCCCGGCATAACCTTGCAGCTTTTGCAAATATGAACGCCTCAGTTTGATAGTCATGTTCTGACATTGCACTTTTTAACACATCGTTCATACGTTCAGGGAATACCAGCACACTATTCCGGTCAACCATTTGTTCCTGTACACCACAAACACCATTGTCAGCGAGGTGGGATAAAATGGACTGTTTGAATCTTTCGTGCGACCTGTGACGTGTTCTGTATTTTGTAAGGCAAGATATATGGTACCTTGCCTCAATAGCCACGAGATCACCCCCCAGAAATTCTACCAAGTAGATCATAGTCATTGAGATCTGTTGCCATCTGATATAACGATTGTTCAGCATTGAAAGCAGAGAAAGCATGAAGTTTGTCATTTGATTCACTTAGACAGTAAACACAGACTTCTTTCAAGTCTGGTTTCACACATCCAATGGAAACTCGCTTTGAGCGCCTCGAGTCGACATGCACATTATGTTCTGTTTCACGTTTACGTTTCGACACAAAACGCCCCAAGTATGACTTTGTGAATATCTGTCGACAAGTATGGTGCCAACTGGCTCGATTTGATGTCAGTGTCTCAATTGTGATATTGTCTAAATGGTTCAGATTTATAGAGTTCGGTTTTGGGTTTATAGAATTAAATGTTGCGAGATTGTCCATAAACTCTGTATATGCTGGCGTCGAATCGCTGTTAGTGCAACGCTTGTCCATGGGGCATCGTATTTCGCCATCTGTGATGGCCTGGCATATGATACACAGTAGCCACTGCATATTGTTGAATAATCTGAAATGCAAAATAGCCAGTTTAGAAATTCGATTTTAAACGAAACAATCAAGTTACACTTACAATCTTACATTTATTACATGATCCTACCCTTATTCCATTCAATAAACACATTCTATAATTCTGATGTTAAACTTTTGTTTAATAACAGGAAATAGTTTCAGGTGTCATTTGACTTCCGGCTTCTCATCTGTTTACATTCCGTATGCTACATCGCAAAATATTCTGGCTTCCAATATTTTTCCAACAAACTATAATGAATGAAGAATTTGAAAAGAGTCTCTATTTATCTGGGACTATTTACACGGACAAGCAATGCATAGTTACTTGAAACTTCATCGCATGCCTCATAGAAGCCGATGTTAGTTTCGCATACAATTTGTTGATTTAAGAATGTTTTGTCGAGGCTTTGGATCATGTAACAAAAATAATCTATGACGAGTCCCCAGTAAACTCGTCCTGTAAATTAGGTATGGACTCGGTCCAGACTAAATTACTGAATTCGTTTTGTAAATTCTGCTATAACTGGGGACTCGTTGTAGATCCTCTATATTAATGACAATATAAACTTTTTGAAATGTCAATGTTTCATAATTGTATTCAGAGTATAGATGAGTATACATGCATTACATTGCCAATATATACCAATATATACACATGTATCTGTCATGACTGTCTCAAATATGCTAGAAGCTCTATCAAAATAAATAATTCCCTTGTCATATACTATTTTCATATACATGTATGCTTATAGACAGTGATGCCCTAATTAATCGACTCCCTAACCATAGCAGAAATATGGCTTGTTGCCATTCATCGGAAAGCTCTCGGAGAAAGCCATATTTCCGACTAAATCCTGAAAAGTTACCCATATTTCTGCTGTGGTTAGGGAGTCGATTAATTAGGGCATTACTGTATATTCATATCTACTATAGGCTTAAGTGTACATTTAAATTAAGCATAAGCTTAATTGGGTCTTTCAGCTATCTTACCTCAGGTATATTGGTATCATATGATGTAGGTTATTTGCATTGTTAAAGTGCATAAATGTGAAAAAGGCCTCACATACACACCGGTATATATAAGGGTATCACCCCTCCCCTGAATCCTGAATACCTACCAGTTAATTTTGGAGGGTGAATCCCGAATACCAGTTAAGTTTTGGTGGTGAAACCTGAATACATGTTAAGAACTAATATGCGATAAATAGACACATTATGATCCATTATACCTGACATGATATTGGAGTAGAGTATTTGTGATACTATAATTTGACAAGATACATTGACAGGTTAATCTATATATAAAAAGTTCCTCCTTAACCCTTTCTATACTGGAACATCATTTATGAGTAGTTATCCCATAGGAAATGTTCATATAATAAGTTCAACAAATGACGAAAGGGTCGTTTGTTGAACTTATCTGAACATTTCCCTCAATACATTTGACTCGATCTTGACAGAATTCTGCTTCCTAGGCCTCAGAAAATAAATGGACAGCATTTTGTTTCCTAGGCGCTTGTCAGGATATCTTGCCCCACCCGTTCCCAAACAAAATCACCCCCCCCGAAAACAATGGACAGCATTTAGTTTCTAGGCGCTTGCCAGGATATCTTACCCCACCCGTTCCCAAACAAAATCGTAGCACAGAAGCATTTCTGTATCCTAGGCCCCATAAAATAAATGGACAGCATTTTGTTTCCTAGGCGCTTGCCATATCTTGCCCCACCCGTTTCCAAACAAATCAACGTCTCCCCTAAAAAAATATCTGTATCCTAGGCTCCAGAAAATAAATTGACAGCATTTTGTTTCCTAGGCGCTTGCCAGGATATCTTGCCCCACCCATTCCCAAACAAAATCACACCCCCCCCCAGAAAAAAATGGACAGCATTTTGTTTCTAGGCACTTGCCAGGATTTCTTGCCCCACCCATTCCCGAGCAAAATCACCCTCCCACGAAAAAAAATTGGACAGAATTCTGTTTCCTATGCGCTTGCCATGACATCTTGCCCCACACATTCCTTTAAAAAATTATTCAACCCTTCCCCACACCTATAAAATTGGACAGCACTCAGCTTCCCACGATATTTTGCCCCACCCGATTCACCAGAAAAAAATCAACCCCAATCTTATTCTTATGCTATAGCATCCAACTAACTACTTATAAGTTTTTAATTTAATCAGATATACATGTAGCATTTAAAAATAAAATTATAGGCCTATTGATAAAAAATAATGCAAAAAAATCACACATAATTTAATCCCAGATGCTAGTTCTGAGTGGAATAAAGACTTAATATCATATAAATGCATGTAAAATTGAATATATGTATCACCTTCACACAAGCATGTGGTTAAGAAGGTGATTTATTTAATAATTTGGTTCTAATTGACTTTAGATTGTCAGATGTGAATTTTCAGAATTGAAATTAGGTGACTGGAAAACTTTTAAGGGAGAAGAATAGTGGATACATACCTTACATATTTCATACCTGGGCTGTTTTTCTTCATTTTTCAAACTTCTGTAAAATCTCTCACAGATGGCAAAGATTTGTTTCTAGTTCATTTTTATATTCATTGAGGCATACTAAATCATCACTGATAGATTCACACTTTTGGCCAGTCCGTTCCAACAAAAACGCTAAGTCACTACACTAATAAGTGAATCGCCCATCTCGACCGGAAGCGCCGCCATTTTTATATGACATATTTGTCCATACAAGCTTTTCCAGGGTCGCTATCGTTTTCGATGCGCGATGCCATAGATGGAGGAAGGATAGATACGTCACTCAACGTCATCTGATGGGCCAATCGGTAACGCACTCCGATTCTGTCCGCCATTGCTAAAGGTAGTTCAACTCCGATTCTTCTAATCAAAACAGTGCTTTCTCGTCGCAATAAAAAGAGAAAAATCTGCCGTCTATTGCAACTGAATTAATTGTACACCAACTGTCATGAATTATCAGAATCTCACGTTTCCAAGGGTGTCCGTTGGGGTGTCAGAAAGGTGAGTTTTTATGCCGTTTGAGACCATTTTGTAATAAACAACACGACATTCTGTATTCTATCTTTGTCATTTTCACCTGGATGAAGACTGAAGTTATGTTAGTAACGACTTTCAAATTGAAATTAATTTAATAGATCTCACCATTCATGATTGCATTGGTAATTTGAATATCATGTATACCGGGTACCTATCCAAACGTGTTTTACGGAAGAAATATTTCAAGAATTCCATGTGACTGCCAGGTGTGCATAGATCAGGTGTACTATAGTAATAGTTTAGAAATGAACATTCAAAACAATTCACCAATTTGGCAGTTTACATGTCCTACTCCTAGATTCTAATTGTAGTGATCATACTATTCATAGTTTGACTTGTTTCATGTCCACTTTATGTAATATATAACATTTGTTAATAACATATTTTTCATAATGATAATCATAATTCATATAGTCTTTTGATAATTAGATGATATAGTATACTCACATTCATAATGATAATGTTAATAAATGACATTGAGACTGCGTGGGCATTAATTATAATGTATACAATTACTGATCAGCTGTGTTGAAATATAAAATCATTAGCCTTATTTATTATTATATTAGCAATAGCATTATTTATGTATAATTTATACTGCTATCATAAAGAGGTGTGAACAACATAATATCACATGGTTTGCCAATGTAGGCACTGGTGAGTGGTTGTGTACTGCATGGGAAATATCCCAATATAACATAGTTCATACCTGTAACCTGTAAATTATTTATAAATTAAAATTAAATGCTTCGAATTCTGTATTAGTTCAGGAAGTGGACAGATCTATACCGTATGCCATGGGTCACAAAGTTATGTGTGCAACATGCATGAGCCGAAAACAATCCAGATGAGACAGAATGAGATGCAGAATGCAAGGATGTGTTCAAGATACAGAAGGAATTGAACTATACTTGTGCGAAAATCCTGGATAAAAAGCAGCTGATGTCTCATTGACTGTCAAGGAAAGAGCCACAAATGATACACATTTATAAGTTCATCATTAAATTAATTATACATTACAAACATTGTCTCTCCATCACATGGTACTTATCCATACTAAGGCAACACCCAGGTTCATTTGCAGATTGTGTGTCCCTCCAGTCTGAAAAAAGTATCCTCTAGCTCCCAATTATAGCATTGATCCCATTCAGCTTCAGTAACTGTAATTCTCCAATGTAAATGGACTATAAGTATGTTATCTTACTAGTATATTTTACAAATTGTACCATAATCATTAACTTATTAACTTTATAACTGTATGGATTATCTCGCTCAGTTTCAAAGTAGCCTATACAATTAACTGTTCTTCGTTGATATCTATTTTAATATCATGGTGGACAGAGATACCCTTTATATTCATGTTTAAGTTAATTCATATAATAAGACCACATACACAACTGTTTGTTGAAACACCCTACTGTGACTCAAATGTGCAAAAGAATCATGGAACTCAAATAACTAATCATTGGTTATTCATGTATGTATATAAACATGATATATTTGTCTGTTTTTATCAGATGAAATTAATTTCTCTGAGATATTAAAGGAAGACATGTTTATAATACTCGTATATGTTAGAATACAAGATAGAATGAGGTGCAGTGGTCCTGTGACATTTATTTAATTTTACGGGAAATTATTTTATTTTTATATATATATACCGGTATATATAAAGTTAAAAAGTTCCCGGTTGAATCGGGCTAGTGATTCAACTGTGGGGGACATGATACTCATATATCGTGGGTTGAGAGCAACAACCCGCCATCTACATATTTTATAAAATGTGTAAATATCTTTATTGTCTCATGTCGTTAAATAAGTGATAGACACATATCAAATACAGATTGAGAAGTGCTATTACATGGTACATTTTGAACACATGTGTGACTTGATAATTGGCCATAATTAGCTAATTTATACCGATGGCGAATTGGTGTTCTCACAGTTCTGTTAATGTGGCAGCGATAAACCACTAACTGCCACATGGCAGCCTGTTCCTCCCGGGGATGTGTGAAATGCCTCTATGGAAATGTAACTGCTGTTAAGATAGCTTGTGTTGTCTTTGCTATGGGGTGGTAGATTTAGCACCTTCGGAATAAAATTATTTGTTCTTTCAACAACATTGTTGTATATAAACATGTGTGAGCTATTTAATTAAAATATTATGAATTATATACCAAATAAGTTTGCTAAAATGAAATTTGGTTAAAGTGAGAAATTGAGAATTGGAATTAATTTTGTGTTTTCTATTGAATGACAAAAACAAGTGAAACGTACATTAGAGGGTCCACTGGCATTTTATTAACAGAATGGATTTTAAATTTGTTGGTTGCAATCATTGCATGTTTGTTTAGTTTTTGTTGTGAATAATTTAATGTCACTACTAATTTAACTACTCACCAATCAATCACTGAACATGGCAACAATCCAAGAATATCACGGCTAATTATATGCATGCAACACAAACAAATATAATCCAAACTGGCATCAAAATGATAGAATTGTAATACAGTAAATGCACAATGTTCACTAATAAATATCCCGATTCCAATTAAGATCAATAATTGCGGTGTCAATCCAATCATCTTCATAATCCATAGCTTTGGCATATAGTTATTTTCGAAAACAAATAATGTTACTTTGTGAAACAGAACCAACTAAATGAACAAAATGCCAACATATTTAGGAATTTGATTTTATCTTTTATTAATCTGATACACTCCTTGATTAAGTTAACAAGTTATATGGTGGGAACCATAAACTTTTATTTTAAAATCTAATCTATTATAGCAGTATCCAACTGTGGGCAGCTTTATGCTCCCGTTTTTTATGATATTTTCACTTGGCTGGTTGGTGCATCACAGTTTGACCCCTTGTGGGCGGGATTTCATGTTAATATTTTCACATATCCTAGATATAAACTAAATAATGTAAAAAACGCAAAAAAAGTGATTTTATCAAAATATTGCAGATGGCGGGTTGTTGCTCTCAACCCACGATATATCCATTGATTAATTTCACCAACGTACGTGTGTACGTTTATGAGAAAAATCACTCTGCATTATGTGCTTCAGTATACCTCCAATACTTACATGTGCACCAGCTGATCTAGGAAAACTACAAAACTAAATCCCCACTACACGTAAGAAATAAGATCCTCCAATACTTGCACTAGCTGATCGAGGAAAATTACAAAACTAAATCCCCACAACAAGTAAGAAATCAGAGCAAATAAACCTGGACGCAAAATACGCACAACTTGCCACAAGAGAGTTTGATTTATCGCAGTAAATGACGTCGAATTACGGGTTCTTTCCATTCCAGAAAATGCATATCACGGACCAAATCGCATTTAGTGGCATTAATTGAATGTCACATTGAAAGCATTATGATTAAAAGTTAATATAAAGTACTTTATTACGAGTATTTCTTCACAACCGTACACGAACCCTATGTACATATAACGTAAAATTATCTCCCCCTACTTTTCTGAGCTACCTTAAAGCTTGAGGACCAAAGCAATGGCGACGTCCAGTAGCGTTACAGATTGATAACCATGAGTGCGACGTCTATCCTAGTTTTAGTCTATGGCGATGCTTGCTTGTTGGGACAAATACGTTATCAAAATTGCGGCGCTTCCGGTCTAGATGGGCGATTCACTTATTAGCTGTATAGGGTCTGCCCGTACGGATATACATCACATGCCTTTTTTATAGATACAAGGCCGCGTGTAAGGGGAAGACGCACGTTTGCCCCAAAAAAATTCATTTTTGGGTGGGTCATATAAATTGGTAAAATCTTAATAATTCCATAACCATATGGACTAAAACTTCAGTAGGATATAGTACACATATTGAGGAATGCATACAATGTATTGGAAATATGGAAACATGAACATCATGAGCGCATTTAAAAGAGATTTGTAACTTTTTATAATGAGTTCACTTTAGGTACCGAGAACTTTTTTTTAACTGTCACTTCCATCGTCAAACTCTGGATACAGATGTAGCTTCATATCCGCTTTCCATGAGAGGAGACCTCTTTCTGTAAAAAAAAAAAAGGAACACCCTTGTTATAAATGAAATCAAACATTGGGTACCCTATTCTCAAAAATGACAATAATAAGTCAGACATTTGCAATAGGGACTATTTACAAATGTATGGAGGACAGGATGAACACAAAATACATTTTTTGAACTTGCAAAAAAGAAAAGCCAGCAAACTGCATTGGGATATTGAAGGGCTATGCACATAATATAATGATATGATAATATAACAAAATGATGAATGTGAAGAAATAGTGCAATTAAGAAAACAAATCTTCATTTCAAACTATTTTATATGTGATTCTTGGCCCAGATTGACAGACTTCACATAATTAATATTAATCCGGTGTTCGAGTGATCTTATTTCTGTAATAGCAAAATGCCAGGTTTTTAAATTTAACTAGACTCTCAAAAGCTAGAATTCTCACCAGTTGAACATGCATGGTAAAATATAATAATTGATCCATTTATCTAATGTAGCTATAATAATACAAAGAATTTCCACTATATTAAAATAACCAATCTTATAGTAACTATGCCATTCAAAATTAGTGGTCGTCTGTTGAAACACAGTTGAAGTTGACTCTAAGTCCATGCATTCTATAGAATAATTTGAGTCAGATAATGGTTTATGCCAACAATTCACACCTAACTGCTTGATGTCATACATTGGAAGGAAGAATGAATCAATTTGTCAATTTAGCAAAATTGACATTACTAAATTATATACCTGCTCATTTCTCATTGTAGCACCTAATACTGGTAGTGTCAGCAAGCCAACCTCGGTCGGCATTGATCACAAATGTTGAGAAATCCATTTATTCAGTTCCATTTATTGTTAAATCACATATAAGAGACAGCAAGAGTAAAACATCAAAACTGTGATATAATTCAATTTAGCATGACCAATGACTTTCTGAGGGTAAATCAATAGAAATAATATATTATGTAAATATATTAGCAGAAACTATTTTGATTTAAACATACTTGTATCATTGATAAGCCAAACCCAATGCAATTTAGCCTTGTAGGAAGCCTAGGATATATAACAGAATGCATTGGCCTAACAATATTCACATTGACCTTGTATTAAGCCAATGCATTACATTATATATGTGAGGCTCACTATATGAGGCACGCATATATCAGATAATGAATGCACTCACACAGCATTTTAATTCTGCACCAGCGCAGATCTTATCATTTTACATGTAAAGTATGCATGCTAAACTATAACTGAGTTGTAATGTACTATTCCTTTGACATATTGAATATTCTTCTCAAAATGGTGAAAACAAAGACTATCATCAGACTAGGATAGCATGAGTATTCATCAAACTATTTTAAAATTAAATTTCCACTACTTACCTGTTAAACTAGCCAATAATGTATCTTGATACAAAAACAGCGGTAACCATCTCCTTAACAGCGATATACCGTGAAAGTAAACCAGTAATGTCTGATGAATGTTAACAGTTACCAGCAAGTTTGACTGTCTGAAAAGTGATAAACAATTGGTTCAGATGTGTAGATATGGTATATTTAATTCAACAGATTGAATAGAAGAATAAAATATTTGTGCAGCTCCTCATGTTTATGTTGATAATATGTAGTGAGACAATGTTCCAACATATGCATATACCAGTTAAATACGTAGCTAAATATGATGCTTAAAATCAATCACCACAAGCGTGCACCATATGCATTTGCAACGAACGCAACGAACAAAGAAAGGTGACCAGTCACATCTGTAACAACAATCTTTTAAAAATAAATTAATTTACTAATATATAAATAAAATACTATGAAATATGATAGTTCCCATTCATATATCATTATTCTGTCTCAGGCTGTGCAATACACAATGTACAGCAATTGCAGCAATCCAACATTGAATAAATGTGGGCTTTAGGGTGCACAGAAGGAAATATGTCGACATATACATGTCTTTTGCTGACAATAAATTTGGGATACTGAAATCAATTAATTCTCAAATGTATGACCATAATACACTGCATCTTGCTGAGCTGTCTTTCCCATCTTTATCTTATTATGGCCATTTATATGTACCCAATATGTACTCTCTTATGGACATTTATTCTAGATGGGTTAAAAATCACATTATTGAACATGGTTGTACCTACCTTTTGAACAGGCAGCTTCGTGGTTGCAAATAGTCATGCTTGGTATCATTTTTTTTATGTCAGTCCCAATTTTGCCAGATGGAGTATCATGCAATATAACATAAATGTATTGCCACCTCCTGCAAAAGTACAGAAACAAACATTTATTGTCATACCTCAAATGAATTGAGATTAGGTTTTTAAATAGTTCAAACAGCAAAACATAATTCTCAAATAAAATTAATATATGGCAACTATGTTTGCATCTCGGTTTCATGTTCGGTCCCAAGAGAATGCAGTCCATCTCAAAGGTTATTTTATCATGAGATTTATAATAGTCTATCGTACAGCCAACAATTAAAGGGACTCAAGCCCTTCGAAGTGGGTTCATGCAACATAACACAATTTTTTATAAAAGTAGTGTAAAACAACTATCATCAACAAGTACATGCATGTCAAAATAACTAAACAGATCAACATTGTTGTTATTTCATTATGACTAACAGTCCAAAAACCATTGTTACATGTATGTCAATTATCGTTACTCTCAGGTGCTTAATAATCATGATGGCCTAATAATATTGATGTGTGGGGATTTAGGCTGATATTAATAATAGTGATGGCAATTTCACTCTATGTCTCAATTCCAAATAATAGTGATCGTTGGGAATTTTCTCCAAAATTAATAATCTTGCTGACACTATTATTTGGCACCTGAGAGTACATTGGCATTCCCGATCAAAGTCGGCAAACATCATTAAAATCAAATAATTTAAAAATATTCTTAAAATGTTATTCAGCCTAAAAAGTTTGAACTTACTACGTGGTTAGCGATGTTTGTTAACAAATCGCTGTAACAGTTTTGTTTACATAACAATAGTTTCAACACACAAAATATCATTATTGGAGAGCTACCAATAATTAAAATGTGAAATATTTTTATCTATTGCTCCATGTTCATCTTGCGAATGCCTCGAGTCTTTTTAATCAAACTGGTCTATTGTCACCTGGTGTCAAAATAGATCAATCTGCTGATTTCAATTATTACTTTTTCATAAATATATCATAGCAAACATATTTATCAGCATTTACATGCTGAAATACCTATTTAATGATTGATGCAAGCAATTTGTACCCTTAAATCTTCGTTATGGAATTGTAGGGGAAAGATATTTCACACAATTCTGTTGGTGACACTGAAGCATGTCGATACTGACACCGGTAGCTCAAACAAGATAATGAATGTTAATGTCAACTTACATATATGTGCCACAGCTTTTGGCACTACTCCAATAACGTGAAGTGCTTTTTGGGAGCCTTCCTCCTTCCCACAATGTCTTTGATACTGCTGCATGGCTGCTCCGTGTCATCATTGGAATTGCTGGGCTTATCATCTTTCGGTTTCTTTTTCACAGACTTCGTTTGTGTCAGACTTTTAGTCACTACTTTTCTCGTCCCTTTCTTCTTGACCACTTTTTTTAGCTTTTCTGGCTTCCAAATCAGCAAACTGCAAATAAAATTAAAAAAATAAAATGAAGTGAGAACCTGATGTTCACGTGTACAATATATCGTGTCATACAAATAACATTTATTAATGTACGTGTACACATAGTTCATCTTACCCATATTCCTGGCTCTCTTATACCCCGTATTGTGTCATGAATAGGTGATGCCAGCTCTGGAAGGACTGCTTTCTGATAAAAGGCCTTCAATTTTGGAAGCATGACCCTTTGCCACAAATCGTTATCTCTATATATTCTTTGAATATACATTTGATGAGGGTTAATACGTCGGATGACAACATCTAACCAGTTTTTGTTAAAAATATTCAGCTGACCTTGGCATTGATAATAGTATTTATGTGTGAGTCTTAGTTGTAGGGAACCACCAACGTGTTTCGTGCAAAAGCTACGTTTGGCTGCAGCATCTTGGGGTGAGTCAGCTTTGTTGGAAAGTACATTCTTTATCTCCAGTAAACCAGAATTCCCATCTTTGTCTGTGACAATACCATCCGTGCTAGCAGCAAGCCATGGTTCTTCTAAACTGATTTGAATGCCACTGTTGTTTACACTTACTGGCTCTCCGTGGTCTTTTTTTTAATAAACAATATTCTCTGACAGTAGCAGATTCCTCATTAAGGCTGAACTCTGTGAAGCGATTTCCCCTGAATTTGTTATATAGCAGTGATGAGACTAATGGTCCAACATGAGATGACATTTTCCGACTGATAACTGCTCCAAAATTAGATGAAGAGATGAAGTGATTCGTTTTCGCCTTTCGTCTTTCCATAATTGGCAATCTGATTTATCCGTTGTGTTTGCTCTTATTGTGTCAGCCCTATCAGCAGTAACAGATACTTCTGTTGCATAGAATGCTTGGCATTTCTCTTCAAGTTCTTTTGGATCATCTGTAAGGGAATCACTTATGCCTGGCCCATAAGCTAATTTTGCTCTCTTCGTCTGGTTAACTTTCCATCTTCCTTTTCTTAGCCCTCTTCTTTACTTTAATTTTGCTCTTCCTCTTACGATCCATGGTTAATTTATGATTACGACTATTAAAGAGATTGTCCATTGCTGCACCTGATGGTGTATTAGTGACTTTGTTCCAAACAATTGAAGAACATGTGGGACCGAAATTCTCACCACCAAAACATCTAGCCTGCCAGGATCCGCGGTGCGAGCGATTGTAAATTTGTCCTCCATCAATCTTTATTGGAAGCGACATCCAGTTCTCCGCCATATTTGTAGTGTCGTTCTCAACAAGATTCTGAGACTTTGCTGCCAGGCGAGATAGCAATCTATTCACTTCCGTAAGTAACTCTGGATTGATAGCGGCTACTGTTTTTTTTTAAAGCTGCTTGTTGTCTACTCATTCCTGCCACATCTCTTCCAGCTCAAGCAAAATATCATCCATGGAACTGTAATGCTGTTTATCAGCTGCCTCCGGTGATGTTGAATTTTGCTCGGCATCTGCCTTTGGTGTTCTTTTGGTACAAAAGTCACTGCATTTGTCATGAAATCCAAAGATGTGGTGGATGGAATTTAGAATGTCTGCAGAGAGTTTCTTGGTTGCTACTGCTTTGTATTTTTCTCTGGACCGCATTCGGATCGCACATCTCGCTGCTGTTGGTAATTTTACTCTGACTAGTTTTGTTAGCATTTTTTTTCCTTTGAGATGTGGTTTATCTGTCACTAACTTTTTCAGACTAGACCGTAGGCATTTGAAAGCATGATTGGCACATTCGATTGTTTTGACATCATTGCCCCAAACTGGCACCTCAGATTGGATTCTACTATAAACTGTGCTATCACCATCGCCAATGAATCGCATGTATCTTATCTCATGAATCTTTTCAGAATTGTGAGATCCATCCAGAATTATATCCGCTTCCATATGTTGGCTGCTCTCCTGCCAGTTCTGGAAGCATTCATGTTCTTGTGGAGGGATGTTTCTAGTTTCTGCCAATGTGCATATGTAACAGGTTTTATTTCGTACACCAATATGGAGAATCTTGCCTGTTTAGTTGATTTGCCGACAATGATAGCCACACCACCAAGTGCATTATACGAGTGCTTATGAGTGCGCTTTGACCAGCCACCATCTGCAATCACTGTAACTGATGGAACTCCTTGGTGGTAATCCCCCTCTCAATTGCCAACCTTCTTTCTTCCTGTCATGCAGCTATCATATCTTCTTGTGTAAGAAATTCCCACTGCTTGCCAATTCCATGCTCGATGTTCGTAAATGTGTGCTGACTCATAGTTGGTAAACCCATGGTGGCAGATAATTCATTTAAAGATGCCACACCTTTTCCAATTGCCATGGTGTCCCAGACCGCACGTATGTTGATGTCATATCCTCCTAAAGGGCTGGTTGCAGTGTCTAGTTTCGGACTGGTGGACAAGGAGAACATCTTTCTGCATCCAGCACACTGGGCATACAAAACAGAAGCCAATCCCATATGAGGCGACTCTTTGGTATAATTTATTGCATCAAGTCCTTTAGATGTGGCTTCGTGAACATTTCGCAATGTGGTTGGTAATTTTACTCACATGGTTTTGAAACATTTCAATGTTTATTAAGCGGTATCCTGGGAATAATTGTCTACCTTGTTTCTTCAGTGTGAACTTCAAGGTTTGATCATTGGAGTTGAAGATATTGTAAGGAAATAATCTGCATTGGTTTGGCTCTAGTTCCGGAACATCGTCACTACTGCTGTCCACAGCGACAACATCAGACTCAGTGCTTTCTACTCTCTTCGTATGGATACTAGTACTTCTAGCATGTTGGATCTTGCGATTGGTCGAATGACATCCTGATGATACGTTAAATCTAGTCGGACGTGGCATGTTGTGACTTTGAATTTGCCGGCCGCTTATAGGGAAATTGAATCAATTATTATAACCTGGAATCACACCTACTATTCTATTTGACGCGGCATGACGCCTATCAGACAACTACAGGCTCATCCTGACATGCACGTCCGCCTATCTGGCTAAAATGTTTGTTTCCACAAAATGACAATAATTTGTATCAGAAAGGTGGGTCGAGTTGCAATAGCTACAGGAAACACGCGCTTGGAACATGAATTAATCGTAACTGACTATAATACACAATACTTCTTGAAGTGAATGATTTGAGGATGTCTGACATTCACATAAATTAACTTATTAAGGATTGTAATTCCACCGAAAATAGGTGGACCTGGCCAGTTTACTATTAAACGTTATCAAGATATTTTTGAGTAAATCTCATATACCGAATATCAACAAATTCAGTTAATATTTGTTCAAGTTATCATGCTAATGTTATCAATATTCATGAAAATGCACTAACTTAAGGGCTGTAACTCCGCCCACAATACGCAGACCTGACCAGTTTTCGAACTCGATCAAGACATTGTTGAGCAAGTCTTATATAACGATCATCAACAAAATCAGTTAATATTTGTTCAATTTATCATGCTAATGCAATCAACATCCATGAAAATGGACTAATTAGGGTCTGTAACTCTGTCCACGACATGTGGACCTGTCCGGTTTTTGCACTTGATCAAGATATTGTTGAGCAAGTCTCATATACTGAAAAACAACAAAATCTGTTAATATTTGTTCAAGTTTGTGCACATTGACTTATTAAGGGATGTAGCTCCGTCCGCAATAGATGGACTAACTAATTTTTGAAACTGATAAAAATATTGTTGAGTCTCATATACCGAATATCAATGAAATAAGTTATTTGTTCAAGTCATCGTGGCTATGCCATCTGTAGATGAACGTCTCGTGTGAACCGACCTTGCCGAGAAGGGGCAGGAATTTATATCTATTAATGCATTCACCACGTGTGTTGATTCCTGCCTGACCGTACATATGCTCCCGAGCAACAGCAGAAATATCTTTGAAGTAAAACACTAGGCTTCACAAAGTGAATATGTGTGACTTTTTTACACCCATTGCATTGCCTGTTTCAAAGCCATGTTTCTCAGCTTGAACTGTCATATTTCAGATCTGTGACGATCATCGATGAAGACAAAAAACCCCACAAATTTATTTTAAAGCAGCCACCACCCTCGTTATAATTAATGAAAACTGTTCCGATTTCTGGCGACACCCTGAATTAAAATTGTAAACACAACTGCACAATTGGAAATGCCATACAGGCAGTTTTGACATTTTTTCTGTACAGTAATGAACATGTATTACATTCTAACAATCTGTTTTACATATATATTATGTGAGTTGCACTGTGATGCACCCATCTTCCATGATTATCAACAGGAATATATCACTGGCATAAGAGAAATGGGGCTTTCAAGTGGACATGACAAACTCAAGCCCACTTGCTTTGTGATGCCTATTTTCGGGGCTTAAACGGTATTTTTGTTGCCCAGGATCATATGTGCGGTGTGGGCATAATCACATTACATGGTGAATACATTATATGGTATACAACACTAATTTCATCCTGCATAAACATAGGACTCTCAAGAAGAAAATGTTTTATCCAGATAGGTGGGCGTACACGCCGGGAGGTGACTGACCAGAGAGACGTTAAATCGAATAGTAGGTGTGAGAATTGTTTACACAATAAAATGCTACCTGTTAATCACTGATCACCAAACAAACTGTTTCACTTAATACTATGTAACACGAGTGCGATGAATACGACACTTACTCTGAAACAATTGTACAAAATTGGAATCTTCCCAGTTACAAGTTGAAACATGGGCAGGACAGAACCCATATTTAGAATTTTAAATAGGATGAACATCTCTAAAATGAAAATACAAACACACTCAACCTTTTGCTCAGGTGTACCGATAGTGCATGCAACTACATGTACATGTATGTTGATCCCAGGCTTTTCAGCAGAGGAAATATTTCTGGCCTAGACAATTTTTTAGCATAGGCAATTTTTTTGCTAATTAATAACAGGGGTGAAGTATTTTTTTATTACATGATCCTACCCTTATTCCATTGAATAAACCCTTTCTATAAACTGTGATATTAAAGTGATGTCAAACACTCTGGTTGAGTGATCAAATAGAAATTGAGAATAATCTTGCTCAAAGTTGTTATTTTTAGGAATATTAATCCAAATTGACAAGAGAAACCGTCATTATAACATATTAATTAAATGAAGTGACAATTTGTGTCAGTTTATCGCCGATATTTGCGTCCCGAATTGAGATGTAAATATTTACAATTGAGCGTATTTCAGAGGATGATTTCTATGGAATGCTATGGTCGATTTCTTTGAAATTTTCAGCGATGTTAGTAGAACGATACATACACCAGGTTGGCATAGCACCTGAGTACTAACTTACAAATTTCACGCACCAGAACTAATCCATCATATGTCTTTAAACATTTGTTTAATAACAGTAAATAGAGCCAGGTGACCTTTGACATCCGGTTAGTCATCTGAGTACATTCCGTGCGCTACATATATGTCCCAAATATTTTTCCAACAAGCTACATGTATAATGAATGAAGAGTTTCTTTAAACAATGCATTGTTATGTGAAACATCATTGCATGCCTTATGGAAGCCGATGTTAGTTTTGCGTCCCATTTGTTGATTAAAGTATGTTTTGTCAAGGTTTTGGAACATGTAATAAATAGATTCTACAACTCGTCCCCAGTTTATAGCGGAATTTACAAAACTCGTCCAGTAAATTAGGTTTGGACCTCGCCAAAGGCTCAGTCCAGACCTAATTTACTGGACTCGTTTTGTAAAATTTTGCTATAAATTGGGGACGAGTTATAGATCCTCTATTTAGTATACATGTATCTTTTTCGTTTGTTTTATTTCGCATAAACATAGTATGGTAGAAAATAGATCATGCCATGAATCTCTACTCAGGATAACGCCCCGTAGAGATCATATGCCACCAGTACAAAACCTGGGAACTTTTTGAAGTTTTGACAGGGAATCTTATAAAGTCAAAACAATAACATGGGGAATATATTTCTTAGTGATTATCTGTTCCTTAATAGTATACTTCACTATATGTGAAGGTCCCAAATCGAAATTGCATGTTTTTCTGTGACTTTTGTGAGCCAATATCGCAATAAACATTGAATTAATTACACAGGAAATGTTCCATAATTGTAAGAAACGCAAAGCAAAATCGCTCACAAAGTTACTTAATCGTGAAATTTCGAGTTGGGAACTTCACTTACAGTGGGGCACATTATTAAGAAAGAGATAATAACAAAGATATATATTCCCTTTGTTATTTTTTTGATTATATAAGGTTCCCTGTCAAAACTTCAAAAAGTTCCCAGGGTTTGTACTGGTGGAATATGATCTCTACGGGCGGTAGCCATAGTAGAGATTCATGGCATGATCTAGGTAAAAAATAGTAATATTGTCAGATACATGTACTAGCAGACGAGCGAATATGAAGCTCGTTTGCCAGCCAGAGAGAAATACTAGTCTGTTCAAAATTCAAATGGAATGGTAGTTATGATTTGGTACTCTTTAAAGGGATACCTGTATGTAGAGCTACATATGTAACAGGCCATAAAATACATAACAGTTTGCAAAATAAAGCAATTATATAGCGAATCAGCTAATTATTTTTACGAGAATCAAACTAAGAATCATGATTCTCATCAGATTTTAAGCCCTGTGTAAACCTCAGAGTCTGATATTATTGTTACACACAAATTTTGGTACTTAATTACTAGTTCAGTCATGAACGTAGTGCGTACCCTTAGCACCAATATGCAAAATCGGCCATGTTTACTTCCTTTAACCCTTTACCCAACGGCCCTGTGCCAATGCACTCTCTTATATATGCGAGTCGACCATAGGTCGCCTCGCATATATAAGAAAATGCATTGGCTTAACACATATTAAAAATGATAAAATTGTCAAAGAATGTAGAAAAATATTATAAAAATTGGTAAAAAATGTAAGAATAAATTATAAAATTGTTAAAGAATGAAAGAAAAAATGGTAAAAAGTGTTAAAAAAAGAATTTTTTAGGCCAATGCATTCTCTTATATATTCGAGGCGACCTGTGGTCGACTCGCATATATAAGAGAATGCATTGGCACAGGGCATAACTGTAACCATCACAATGTGGTCAATGAACCGGTTCCAATGATATCCATATTTGTATGGTTTTATTGAGACAGACCGAAGATATTTTAGGCTGTTGAAGCTTTATTTGGGCGTTTTTGGCCGTTTTGTTGGGTAAAGGGTTATTGCATACTATGCATGGCCATATTCATTATTTATTTGAATTGTTGAACAAATATGGTAAAGTAACAAGAAAAACACACAATGCTTGGTGATCAATTGATTGACAGTACAATGCTCTAAAATGAGATGTGTGGCAAAGGGCACAGGGATACGTTCTTTAGCTGAATTATTGAAAATATTGTGATGAAATAAAACGCTATCTTTCTTAAACGTTATTGTTTGTCCACTGGTCAGCAGTAGAAAGGGCATATGACCAGCAGGATTCAATTTTTATCAGAAATAACAAATGAAAATAAAATTGACAACAATGATTATGATGATAAAAATATGCTATATATGACTGGCGCTTCAACAGTTTAGTTTTGTACGTTTTGTATAAATTGCGTGGTCCACATGTTTGTTGTGTCCGCCATTTTGTAAACAATAACAAAAACGTGAAAACGTGCAAGGAAAATAGACAAACTTACACCAAACTACACAATCCTTCATGGGATCGTCGGTACCACCAATGCTAACATGTCCAACGTGACTTAGTCTTCAACGTGAGTCATTATTGCGAGCAATCGGGTATTAGATCCAGCCTTAATTCTGTTTTCGCTTATTTCTCCGATTACCGGAAACTGACTCACCACTGTCGTAAATACACCGCGCTGTATAGTTCCCAGTATGTTGCGTAGAACAATAGTATATTTTCATATTCTGTGTACATAAACAATGTAAATAAACCAGAAAGGTCTAACCATATTCAATATGACAATTTAAAGATTTGGTTATGCCGTTTTAATATTGTCGCAATGATATCAAGCTTATTTTCGATAGATGGCGAAAAAAAATAAAGAATTCATCTGGCGATTTTCGGTTTCTAATCGATCTATTGTTGATAAAATTAATTTAAATGGAAGTTATTAATGCCAATATGACTTTTTCCTGAAATTTTTTCACATAACTCCTTGGCGATCGGGTATGCATGTTACGATATTTGTCTGTTTACTCGGCAAATGGGAAGCATGATCAATTGTACTTGCCTGTGTTTATCATGGCGACCGTTCTGTAGATTGTTGACATCCTGGAATCAGTCTCTAATGGCTGGACAGCTCATTTCACGAAAAAACAAAGGCTCCTCTCGTGTACACCAGATCCTATAGCATACAATTGTCTGTACTTCAGGTCAATATTTTTAATTATTTTGAAGTGCTCGGTACCTAAAGACATGTTATTTTTCCCATATATTTCCCAAATTTGTCAAATTAAAGTGTTCTTTTAAAAAAATAACCACACATTGGAAACACTGAAATTGTTCACCAACACATTATATGTGGTTGCTATGCATTTTCCTTTTTTACATTGTTTTTTGTTTTGGCTCATAGAAAAATTATGTTTTCAATGATTTCAGACATTTTTTGGCCAAACGTGTATCTGACCCTTAACCCCACATATTTACGCTTCTATTATAGTTACTGTTAGCGCTAATAACTGTATATGGTCTGCCCGTACTGATACACATCGATGTCATTGTTATAGAAACAAGGATGCGTGTTAGCCACCCCCCCAACCACACACATACAGATGTACGCTTCATGGTATTCAAAGTTTCGCTCCTTTTTCCTTATATATATACCCGTCATCAATTACAATGTATACTAAATGTATACTAATTGATATCTTTTAGTGATAATCGGAGAATCTAACAGCATACGCTTTTAATCTTGACTTACAACTATTTCTTCGTTTCCAAAACCACCATCCAGAAGATCCGCACCCACCAGATCGCCTTCCTCCCCACAACCATCCCCCAGATCGCCTTCCTCCAAACAACCATCTTTTCTGTCTTTTTCGTTCTTCGGTGGGAAGTTCTTCAGCTGGAATAGAGCGAGCACAATTGAGTCCCCAAATAATTCCATGGATGGCCTTTATTATTTTCAGTATTAATTTAGTTCTCTTTATATCAGTTGAACCTGCAACCGACATTGTAACTGCGTGCATGCATCTCAATGATAACTAGAGGTCTGATTCCATGACCATGAAATCATGGTATCTACATCCAGTTGGTGTACGGTATTTATAGGTGTTTTCCTTTCTTTTGAAGGTAAACTGGTGCTTCCCGATCTGCTATGAGACTTGAATTGACATTTCGACATAATACAATGCATAGTTTTATGTAATATGTTTCGAACCAGCGAACCGTGTATGTCATTTTTGTCATTGAATGGGTGTCTTATCCTCGCCCCCCCCCCAACAACCCCCCCCCCAACAATGAGGACCCCACAATTTTCAATAGTTGGAAATTAAAAGTGTTTCAATCAGAGTTCGTGATTTTCCGACTCCGAATTTGTGCCGGTTGTTTATTTTCCGACTCCGAATTCCAATTTTAAATACTTGTCACCTATCTATCCAATTCCGGAATTGTACAAATTATTTTTTCCGATTCCGAATTCCGTCATTTTCCGCTGAGCGGGGAGGTAACTCCGGAGCCGAATAAAGTGACTGTTACAACGCAAATGAATATAAGCTCAAATACTTCAATAAAATCGAATAAATCATGACTAAGATGAAAACAAATGTCAAATTACGCTGTACGCTTGATTATCATCGATATGTAAGTATTGATCATATGTTGATAACTTGCCATGTCATTTGGAGGAATATTAATAATTTTACAGGTTTGAACAAATTGCGAAATGTGTTTTGTATTACCGGGAATAACAGGGGAGATCGTTTACTCGTACGAATCTACGTCAAATTTACCAATTTATCCAAATTTCCTGCATTTCAATAAATGAACTGTTTCAATTCTGAACTATTGAGTGCTGTGTACGAGCTAATGTTGTTGAAAATGATGAATAATTTAGGGAAAGTGTTTTTTCTTCTTCTGTTTTTACAATTTTAACCATTTTACTACTGCCACTACTGCCAGTGTTGGGCCATCGTGGGGAATCATGCCCATGGCATATGACAGTGGCAAACTAGCATAATGGTATTGTATCAGTTGTAATTGTAGTTTGTATAGGAATGCCTGTTGATGTTAATACACAGTCATTTGTGTAAATAAATTCCAGTAATACTCATTACCTGAACACATATATGAAATTGAAAGCAAAGCAATTCCTTCAAGTTCAGACTGGTATGTTTTACCAACCATATATTCATGGTCACTAATCTGTTAGTATTGTCAAACCTCCATATCATTCTGAGGACAGCTTTAACAATATAACAATCATTCACCATGCATACTTGTTACCATTGTGTGAGTTATAACTTGTGACTCCTTGGAATTTGAATACATGCAACTCACATTCGTTCCTCAACCCTATTCTGATTAATATCATGTATATACAATGATACTGGGGAGGATCTATTCCTTGAAATGTGGTGCTCTACCAATTTTTTGAGCAATTTTTATCGTGACATTCCGGTGCTTTACTGGGGATTTTTTATTTTCGCCGCACAAAAGTGAAGAAAAATTACAGATTATGTAAGTATATCGCAGGTTTCTTTTAACCAATGGATTATTTATATTGATGTTCACATTCATATGTGAGAAACTGTAAGAAATCCCATAGGAATGCCCGTAAATCGACATTTTATAATTATATTCCGATACTTTACAGAGTGCTCAGTGCTCTCCCAATAGCCAAGTGCTCTCCACAGGATCATGTATTGTGCTATAACAAGCAAAAAAGCGAACAAATACTAAATATTATGCGTTGGTTAGGGGGTACTAAACTTAATATGTTATTTTGCGTCGCATATACGTCCATAAAGGCATACTTTGTTCGTTTAATCACGTATTGCAGGGGTAGCAAACGCAATGGGGAGTATATGAATGAACTATGTAATCTATAATAATTTCCATGTGTTCTATTGGATATAACTGATAACAAACGCTCAATTCTTGTTCAGTAAATGATTGTCGAACGTATTTTTATTGTGTAACTGTAATTGTGGCCAATCGGAATGTGACATAGCTAGTTGGTTTATGGCAATTAATAGGTCATTATCCTTGTTATATTGTTAAAGAAGTCTGGTTTAGATCAAAATTTGCTGCAAAACTATAGACCAGTCTCCAATCTTCCTTTCTTATCTAAAGTCCTTGAACGTGTAGTGCTCCACCAACTTCGTAAACACTTGAAAGACAATAATTTAGAAGAAAACTTTCAGTCAGCTTACAAGAAAAATCACTGTACGGAGACAGCCTTGACTCGAATTTTTAACGACTTGCTGTGTGCGACAGATGAGGGCAAACTCTCCATTCTTACATGCCTTGACCTCTCTGCGGCGTTTGACACGCTCGATCATTCCATCCTGTTAAAACGCCTTTCTGTGACTTTCGGAATGTCCGGCACGGTATTAAAGTGGTTCCATTCTTACGTAACCGAGAGAACTCAATCAGTTATTGTTAATTCTACGACGTCTAACCCCGTGCATCTATCATATGGAGTGCCCCAAGGTTCTGTGCTGGGACCTGTACTATATCTCGTTTACACACAGCCTCTTGGAAACATCATCGAAAAACACAACATTCAGTATCACATGTATGCAGACGATACCCAAATGTACATATCAGTTGAGCCATCGATCTTAGACGAAGCAATTTCTCAAGTTCAGACATGCGTTTCAGAAGTTAAAACATGGATGGAGATCAACAAACTCAAACTTAACGAAAGCAAAACTGAAATTATGCTTTGTGGAACTAACGCTCGGTTGAAGGGGGTCAGTCTTAATGCCACGCTCATCGGCGACAGTGTAATTGAATTTTCTGATGTTATTAAAAACCTCGGTGTGACCATCGACAAAAACTTCTCAATGTCATCTCACATCAGCAACCTATGCAGGTCCTTATATATGGAGCTCCGGCGCATTTCGCATGTACGTCCATATATCTCCGAACAATCCACACAAATATTGATGTCCTCATTTGTGTTATCCAAAATCGATTACTGTAATTCTATTTTAGCAGGACTCCCAGATTATCAACTTCACAAACTTCAAAAAATTGTTAATATTGCTGCAAAAATTGTGTGCCGTGCAGGCAAATTTGATCATGTTACCCCACTGTTATATAAATTACATTGGCTTCCCATATTTGAACGAATTGTGTACAAACATGCTACTTTGTGTTATAGAAAGTCGGATATTGATAATGCTTTGCCACCATATATTGATACATTGTTGGTCAAATATGTACCTGCTCGACCACTTCGATCACAGGATGCGAATGCGATGGTTGTACCTAAACGAGATCTGATGTACTTTGGTCGCCGTTCTTTCGAGGTCTACGGGCCGACCATTTGGAACAACCTTCCCAAAGAGGTGAAACAGTCTGACTGTTTGGAAACATTCAAATCGGCCCTAAAAACTCACCTATTCATCTCCCATTTCGGACAAATAACATCAGAAAACGTTGAGGAGACTTAATTATTGAAATACATGCATATTATTTATTGCGTATATGTTATAGTGTGAATGTGTGTGACTGCGTTTGTGTGAATTGTTCAGCGCCATGAGCCATACGGGATATGGCGCTATACAAATACTCTATATTATATTATTATATCCCCAACATAAACTGTTGCACCAGTGTTCACAAATAGTATGTAATATATTATATATAGTTTATTAAGTTGACTATTTTGTGAGCATAAGCGTATTGTCAAAATAATTGACTTTATATTAACTGCATAACGGGTGAGCTACTTCATTTGTATCCCGGCATGGCTTGTATTATAATTTCTGAACAAATAATCACCAATGTGGCTTTATACGAGGTCGTTTTAGTAGGATTTCAGCACCGGAATAACGATTATTCAACTCACAAAGCACCGGAATGACTCAGTAAACCACCGGAATACACATGTAGACCTATTTTATGGTCGTTTTCTTCGATTTGGTATGTTATTAATGATATTTTCATGTTGCATTGACTTCAGGAATGTATTGAGGAATAGGCATTCAAAGTTACAATATACAGTATTCAGTATTAAGTCGGTAATACGCCGTTGAAGTGACGAATTTCCCCAAAAAATCAAAATATCGAGTAATTTATTTATATTACTGGGCAGTATGCCAATATAGTGGCATAATATTACAACATATATTACTCACCTTCTTTGCCACGTCCATCCCGTATACATTCGTCCAATATTTGCGTTTAAAACATTACTAAAATGCGTGTTTATTACCCACGCATGTCATCTCTGTCGCACAATGAGCAAAATGTGACAGAACACCGGAATATTTGCTCGCTAAGCACGTAAATATTGCTCGGGAGAGCACCACATTTCGAGGAATAGATCCTCCCCAGTGTACAATGTACTGTATGCACAATGTACTCAATATATAAAACATGGATTAATGCTATGTCATTTTTGTTACTAGTGTCTTTATTTACACAGTCCGTACTCTTCAAAAGAACATATAGAAAACCAAACTATTAAGCCATTAAGCCAATAGTGGAATTTTACATTACTCAAAACCAAATCCCATATAGTTGGACATTTTATTAGACCAAATCCTATATAGTTGGAAATGTTATGCCCCCCCCCCAGTTGGAACCCACCCCCCCCCCCCGCCCAGCAACGTTTCTGTGCCCAAATCATGTTTAACGTTCGCGAAATTTGGCGTGTCTGATTGTATCATAATCTTGAGCAAAATGGTATAACCGTATAAGCATATAAAGGGACTATAACTCTGTTATTTCGCAATTTAAAAAGTTTCGGATTCAGTATCTTTTAGTAGTTTTAATTGTGGGCGAAAGACCGCACAGTTCGTTAATTTGACGATTGGGGTTGCGTAACGATTCACGACAGCTAGACGTGGTATGATATCCTACTGATACAACAAGGGGTCGCACACGGAACCGGGAAACAACTGACCCGTAAACCTGACTTACTTGCATTCTATGTAAAGTAATGTAAACATTCGTAAAGGACGCCATAATGGAACACATGTAAAGCAATAATCTGTTTACTCCATGTCAACACGGGTTTGGGAAAACACGATCCTGTCAAGCCCAGCTTTTAACATATCTCTTCGGAATTATATAAGAGTAATTCGGTACTCTCCTTAGATTTCAAGAAAGCGTTCGACTCTGTGCCACATCAACGACTAATTCAAAATTATCACCGTGCGGAATTCAGGACACGATTATATCTTTCTTGTCTGAAAGAAAGCAGTGCGTAAGCATAAATTATACTTTCTCTTCATGGCAAAATATGACGAGTGGAGTCCCAACAGGGCAATGCTATATATGGGACCCGCGTTATTTCTTATTTTCATCAACGACCTACCAGAAGCTGTAGAATGTTTGAGCAAAATCTTCGCTGACGACACAAAGTTGATTGTAAATCCACTCAAATGTGACATGCAGAATTACATAGATTATGTATGCCAATGGTCCGAAGACTGGCAGCTACATTTCAATCAATTCATTTCAAATGAAAAAATCGAGGTTTGAATCATTTGTCTCGGGAAGGTATCAGTTGACTCGAAAAGAAGATATCAGATGACTCGAGATTAGGTATCACTTGACTTTTTTTGTTGAGTATCAGTTGGTTTGGGTAGTTGGTGGGCCCTCTTCCCTCGCCGGTAGTCAGTCAAAGCCTAATATTCATTAAAATAGTTCGGAAATTCAGAAATTGCAAGCCAAATGGGGAGTGCAAACAAACTCGGGAGTTTAATACTGGTTCAATGTCCAAGGGGGTGCCATTGGAAATTCCAAAGTAGTGGACACCCCCCAAACGAAGATCCTCTAGCCACGTCCCTGCCAACAGCGATAGGACCAACCACCCACTGGCAATAAGCCACACCTGCGCGATGTGATATAATCACACCGCTATGCTTGTCAGCTCTAGCCCTTATATTATGTATTAACCAGCTGAAACAGTCTCCTTGGTGCGCATTGTTTTATACATATCGATATTTTAATCATTTTGATTTTTTTTTTAAACAAAACAATTTATTAAATATTGTTTTTAATTTAATTTTTGAATGTTTTTAGATTGGACTCCTGGCTCAATTTAAATTTTTGTTACATGATCCTACCCTTATTCCATTCAATAAACATATTCTATAAATTGTGATATTAAACGTTCGTTTAATAACAGGACATGGTGACAGATGACATTTGACTTCCGGTTTGTCGTCTGTTAACTTCCGTACGCTACGTCTCAAAATACTATGGCTTCCAATATATTCCAACAAACTATCATGAATGAAGAGTTTGAAAAGTTATGTCATTAAATATACGCCATTAAATGCGCCAAAGAGTCTTTATTTATTTGGGACTATTTCTGTATGCGGGCAAACGAGGAATAGTTACGTGAAACGTCATCACATGCCTTATAGAAGCCGATGTTAGTTTGCGTCCAATTTGTTGATTTAAGTATGTTTTGTCGATGTTTTATGTTTTGGCTCATGTAATAAATATAATCTACAACTCGTCCCCAGTTTATAGCGGAAATTACGAAACTCGTCCAGTAAATTAGGTCTGGACCTCGCCAAAGGCTCGGTCCAGACCTAATTTACTGGACTCGTTTTGTAAATTCCGCTATAAACTGGGGACGAGTTGTAGATCCTCTCTATATTAAATATTTCAATATAACTTTAAATGTTGAAAAAAAATTAAAGGGGTACTGTACACAGAGATAGGCAATTTTTTGTTTACTCCCATTGAAATAACTTTCAAGTTAGATTGTGTTCGTGTTATATGAGTTTCGTATAAACCTAATTTAGCGAAGAAAATATTGATCTTGGAAAGAAAAATATTACGATTTCAAACTACGCGCCATGTTTTTGACCTTCACCGGAGAAGACGCAGGTCTCAGGAAGAACCGGAAGTTCATTGCTCACAGCTTCGATTGATGCATTCAATCTCTTCCATCGAACATTCTCACCCCCTATAAAAGTACTTGACGTTTTATGACTCTTGTTTCTTTCTCCTTTTTTCCGAATCGGTTATAACGGGCCTTCCTTTTGCAGGTAACATGTTTTGTTTGCAACTCAATAATGTTCGCGAACGGTCGTCAATAAAAGACACGCAGCAGATGCGATTTCAAGAACGGTAACTCGTAATGGCATAATTCGCCATTTTATGACTCCAGCCATAAATGAATTTATATTAAATAATTCAATTTTACTTTTACGATAGCCTGTTAACCGGAAAGTTTTGAGTAGACATCGTCGACTCAAATTAGTTATTTTATAATATGATATTCATATTAGTATGGCTATTGTCACCGGGAATTTATTGAAATTGGTGTACAGTACCCCTTTAAATATTAAATATATTTTTTTTTAATTAAAAATAAAATTTTGTTTGATTAAAATGGGTGTGACTAATTAGTGCCCGGGCACGCCCGGGCACGCCCGGGCAAGCCCGGGCACGCCCGGGCAGGTCCGGGTGTTCTCATGGGCCCGCAGACAGTCTAATATGATGCCACATGGTAGTAGGATACAGAATAAGCATATATTGTGAAAAATGACTTGCTGTGTCGTCCACCGGCGGGTTTATTAACCATTTAAATGCCGATATTGACTAAAAGAACCCGGGAGAGCCCAGACGGACGCATAGACCCGACCATATTATATATTGATGACTAATGGTTGCGAGGCACTTACTAAAGGTATATTGCAAATATTGACTCGCTATCTCGTTCGCGGCCGGCTTCATTAACCCCTTAAATGACGATATGCGCCAGAAGAACATGGCGCAAGCCCGGGCACGTCCGGCAGGCCTTGGTGATCTCATGGACCCGCAGACAGTCTAATATGATGTCATATGGTAGTAGGATACAGAATAAGCATATATTATGAAAAGTGTTGTTTCAACAATCAAGGAGTAAAATCCCAGGGTGCAATGATATCACAATCTCGAATCCGCGCACGGGTATCTAATCTTATAATCCGTTTGATACCCTTCCAGAATGTAAATCGAGATTATAGTGTTTTAATTGATATTCATAATCCTCTATAATCTATGTTGGCTTCATGCATATAATCAGTCAAAAAATAACACAGAGCAATTCAGTTATATTCTCTAACATTATTCGCAAAGTATTCTGCTTTCAAACTTCCCTGGAACCAAATTCAATCAATATGCAAATAATATATTCTAAAACAAAATATGGTAATCGGACATTTCCCCACCGGACATTTCCCCAACCTCTCAGAAAGTGGCAAAGGGGCATTTACCCAATCGGACATTTACCAACCGGACATTTCCCCACTTACTCAATGCGGACATTTACCCACCGGACTTTTCCCCACCCGAATTGTTGACATGACATGAGATGGCCTCAATGTCCAGGCTTCACTGACCACTCAAAACATCCTTTGATGTCTGCGATAAAGGATGTAGCATAAAATATTTTATTAGCAGGACGGGGAAATGTCCGGTGGGAAAATGTCTTAGCGGGTAAATGTCTGGGTGGGTAACTGTCCGGGTGGAGAAATGTCCGCTTTTGAAAGTGGGTCATGTCCCGTGCAGAAATGTCAGGGATTCAAAAATATATCGACCGACAAGTTCAAATTCGCAGGGCCAGTCCTTGTAAATAATAATAAAAAACATCAGAATGACCATCTAAGAGCGATTGTATGACGGCGGTTCACAATTTTTTCAACTGTGAACTGCATGCTTTAAATTTAACGAGTAATTCTTTTTTTATATACATACTGTTGGACGTGTTACGTGGCGGTGAGCAAATTTTTCGACTGCATTGGGGGTTAAATTAAGTTTTTCACAAAAAAATATGCGGTTGTATATAGGAACGTATAAAGGATGGCCAATAATGCCGCCAATTCCTGATCGAGTGGGCACCAATATTATAAATGAACCCGCCGTGAACGATATATAACGGCAGTAAATGTTCATACCAGCCACCCTACCGCCATAAGGCATCACACTATACCGATCACTGGTTCATGGTGCCACCCGGACTTCCCCGAGCTCTCTCGTGATCGGGCTTTTTGCGCGTGTTCTTCTGGCGCATATCGTCATTTAAGGAATTAATGAAGCCGGCCGCGAACGAGATAGCGAGTCAATATTTGCAATATATACCTTTAGTAAGTGCCTCGCTACCATTAGTCATCAATATATAATATGGTCGGGTCTATGCGTCCGTCTGGGCTCTCCCGGGTTCTTTTAGTCAATATCGGCATTTAAATGGTTAATAAACCCGCCGGTGGACGACACAGCAAGTAAATTTTCCTAATATATGCTTAGTCTGTATCCTACTACCATATGGCATCATATTAGACTGTCTGCGGGCCCATGAGACCACCAAGACCTGCCCGGGCGTGCCCGGGCTTGTCCGGGCGTGCCCGGGCTTGCCCGGGCACTAATTAGTCACACCGATTAAAATTGAAGACAAAGTAATTATCAATTCCGTGTGCAACATGGTTATGGGAGGCCAAATTCACATCTAAAAATGAATTGCGCTTAAGCGCAATTGACAAATAATTGCGCTTAAGCGCAAATACCACATATTGTGCTTAAGTAATGGTTAGAGCACAAGAATAGTTCTTTACCAGAATAAATCGAGTCGGAGACGAGATTTATTCTGGTAAAGAACTATTCGCGTGCTCTGACCTACTTAGAGCACAATTGACCGCACATAATGCGATTATCTCGAAATACGCAATTGATCGTGCGTTGAACACGACGTACAATCCGTGCGCTGGCCGAGATGAACACAATGACCCGTTAGCCACACCAATCATCGTGATTACCCATGCAGTGAATGTGAATGTGAATAAATATGTCCGAAGCGACACGGATTAACGTGTGACGCGTTTTTCACAAAACAATTAGTCACTCGCAGATGTGTTTGGAAAGTCAAATGTGGAAGTCGCATGATTGTGTCTTACTATTATTATATACATTGTATAAGTGGATAATGAATTCCGAAGAAGTCTGTGTGCCAGAATGATGACATGGAATTTGGACCTGTAACCAACAACCAACTACTTTTTTGCCAAAGGTAATGCTGCACATCATTATTATGTGACAAACGTGTCGCCTTTTCAAGAAACTGTTTCGAAATTACTACCATAATAGTCCATTGGTTCCTCCATATTCTCCAGATACAAGTTCTGTTGTTTGTTATATCGGATATATGGAGCGCTATAATGTGAAGTGGTGATTGTTGGATTATTGGATATATTTGTGGTAAATTACACCCAATTCCCAAGGCTGACAAACTAATATTTCAGTGATATCCCATTGTTCGAGACGCGCCACTCTTAACAAACAAATCGCGCGGTCGTTTCAATGTAGCTTCAGTTATTATACAAGAGGACGTGCATCCCCCACCCGCACTCCCCTTATACGCCGTCCCTATATATGTGCCTGCTTATTATATTAGAGGTTCATAAATAGTAACGGCGTATAATGGCAGTGTGTTTGGGGGAAGCAGAGCGCTGTTCGTGCCCCTGTCGCCTCTGGTAATTGAAGCTACTTCGAAGCGACCGTGCGATTTGTCTGTTGTGAGTTGAGTGTGCCTAACAATGGGGTAATCATTGAACTATTCATTCGCCAGCCTTGGGAATCGGTGTGCTTTACCAAAAATCAGGGAACGATTGCAACAATGGGATTGTGCTCTAAGCACAAATAGGGCATTCACGCTTAAGCGTAATGGATTGCTATTGCAATTAATTGCGCTTAAGCGTAATTGTCACTACTATCTAACCTTCCCATAAACTATTGGTATGACCTGTTTTAATTAGCCTGAGTACTCAACAGTCAACTGTGACTATGTGTTCAACAATGATAATCCCTAATTACATATTATCAGCATCCCTATATCCAAAGAATTGATGTCTCCTTCCCGGAACTCTAGTAATTTTGTATATGATGTTTTTTAATGTATTTTATCACAGATTTGGGCCATAACTATGGTCATATACCATAGCATGCATGTGGTGTCACTGTATGAGGGCTTGCTTACCTCATATGGTTTACTTATTGACTTAAATCAGGGGAGGGGAAACCCTATTTTCATATTATCAGCATCCCTGTCCCAAAAATGCTATCGCGATTAGTCCCAATAGTAATATATACAGAAGATAATATAATGCTATCACGAGTCGCTCCAACCAAAACAGAAGGTAATACTATTGCGAGTCAGCCATTTTGATAAAGAAATCAGGCTAGCTCCCTACCCATCAAAACCAATGAAAACTAGAGTTCAGATTCCATGGAATCAGATGTACTTCAATGGTATCCCATTCCATGTGTGTGTTATGCGTATAGGTCTGTTCCTCTTCGTGCGAAAGCATATTGGTGCTTTGTGATCTGATGGTGGACTTGCATTGACATTTCTAAATAAGATATATATTTCAAAGGTTTATGTCGTTTTGTTCGACCCACCGTGGATGATTAATGACAGTCTATTGCATCACGGTTGTGACCAACTGAGCCACCATTCACCCCAGCCAATCAATTCATTTTTATTCGGTAGGGATACATTTTAGAGCTAATTATAACCCCTCCCCAGGACGCCCATATCATAGTCAATGGTCACGAAATTTGGCGTGTCTGATTATATCGTAATCGACATGTAGATCAAAGGGGTGTAAAACATATCAATGAACCATAACTGTGTTATTTCGCATTTATTGGATAGTTCTTTCAGTTTCGGATTCAGAATCTTTTAGTTTTGATTGCGGAGGAAAGACCGGTTGGTTAATTAATTAATTAGTATTTCAGTGAGTTAACTGTAATCGAGATATAACAATATCACAACGAGAAAGGCAGACACAAACGACCTAAAGTAGCCACTGATGAGTGAATTTGCAAAAAGTGTGGAATGGAGGTAGAAACCGAAGAACACTTCATTATGAGATGCCCCATTTATAAAAATCTAAGAAAACGTTTATTTGCGGAAATAAGCGACAATATTCAGACCTTTAATAATATAGCTGACCAACAAAAATTCTTAATCATCTTTGAGAAATGATGAACCCAAAACATGTAATATCATCTGCAACATGGTCCAACTCTTTCTACTTAAACGGTGTGAATCACCAAACATTGAACATTAATATATTTATGTTACTATACTTATAATAACATTTTATTTATGTAACTCGTTTGATATCGCCCTCGAGTGGGCGTATCTGTCTATAATTTTTTCTTATCTTATCAATCGATAATGCTAGCTGAGTGCTTATCCGTCCGCTCTAAAACTAATGTTGTCCTTATATACTACCAACACATGCAGTGTTCAAAATATAAAACACTTGATTCGCGATTTTCCATTTTTTTCCGTTTAAGTTACCCTCACACCATAGCGTATGCTGAAACCTATGAGTTGCGTGTAAAAAATATTTGTATACGCACCAAACGCAACCGAAATCAACAATTTTGTCAAATCTGTAACCTATTCGACCTATGGGTTGCGTGTGGGTTGCGTGTGAGTTGCGAACTGAACTTATGATCCCCCAATATCTGCGTGAGAGTTGCGTGTGAGTTGCGTGCAGAACTGCGTGCGAGTTGCGTGTGAGTTGCGTGCAGAACTTACGAGTTGCGTTTGAGTTGCGTTCAAAACTTACAAGTTGCGTTTGGCATGCGTGCTAGTTGCGTGGTATTTGCGACTGATGTCCAATAACAGCAAGAGGTAGCTCCATGTTGTCACCTCGGAGGTCCACCAACAACTGACACGGATCTAGAAAAGGCCCACTATTTATACCATTTCTCAACACGCATGTAGTACGCAACTCACACGCAACTAATATGTTGGATACGCAGGGCATAGGTTGGGGAAACGCTGTGAATAAGCACAATAGGTTGGGGGGGGAAGCTACACACGCAACAGGATCACAACAGGCACGCAACACGATCGCAAAATGATCGCAACAGGGACGCAACACGATCGCAAAATGATCGCAACAGGTATGCAACACATTCGCAACATGTACGGTACCAAAACCTGGCCAGATACCTCAAATTTGGACCTGCGATCACCTGCGTTCATAACTTATGAGTTGCGTACCTGTTGCGATCGTGTTGCGTGCTTAACGTACCTGTTGCGTCCCTGTTGCGTATAAATTGATCGCAGGCATTCGCAGAGAATTATTGAACATGTTCAAAATTTCGAACATACTCTGCGTGTGTATGCGATCACCTGCGTGCTTGTTGCGTACTTCAAACCTATAAAACTTATTAGTTGCGTGTGAGTTGCGTTCGGAACTTATGACCACTATTTTTTATTCGCAACCATACGCAACTGGTGATCGCTATTATGTGAGGGTAGCTTTACGAGTTTCGGTGGAATTTGCCAAAAGCCTCGACCCTCCCCGGGGCGTACGCCCACTCTCCGTTAGACAGGTTACTTTAATAGTAGAGCGTACATACCTATAGTATATCGGTGAACATATTCATGCATATGCCTTGCTCCTTAATAAGTCCGTTTGAATTTGCGTCATGCAGGGAGAGTGGGTTTGAATTTGAGTAATATATATCACCCGTTAACAACGTTACACGCTACCAGGGTTAAACCGTTCACTCTAAAACTTTGAATCTAAAACTTCGAATCTTGCGTGTGTATACTACTATCCACATCCACTAGTCGAAAAGTTTTTATCTCAATATCTGATTTTCGGAGTATTTTCCCCATTTGATTTTCATTGGAATTTGCCAAATCTGAACCCACCGACACAAACTCTCCGTTGAGAAGTTTGCATTTATAGTAGAGAGGTAACATTTTGGAGGCGTACCTACAGTATACCGACTTACATGCTACTGCATTAACTCGCTCCTTCATTAGCCCGTTTGGATTTGGGGCTAAAAAAAGGTTAGTGATAGACTACTTAAGTATACATATTTATGTTGTATAGCGTTGTCACGAGTAAACTATTCCATCTGAAAATTAGAAAATCGCACTCTTGATGCGCGTGAACAATACCCATCAGATGTACTCGTCAAAAAAATGTTATCTTGATGTTTGAATTACGCCCCTTTGTAATTTTCGTGGAATTTTCCTAAAGTCTCAACCCACCCCGACTCGCATTCTCCGTTGGGCAGGTTACTTTTAAAGTATAGCGGTCAAACTTTGGGGACGTACATACAGTATGCCAACGTATACCTGCTACCGCATTATATTGCTCTTTAATTAGCCCGTTTGGATTTGGCGGGAATATTAGGTGCAATATTTCCGTTCCCCGTAACGCGGAAAGACCTGGGAGAAAAAACTGTTAAGAGGTATAGTCGGGTCCGAATAACTCTTCCCATTCTGAATATGCGATAAAAAAATAGTACTGGACTTATAAAAAAAAAACCCAAAAAACCCTCAGTTTATACATCCTGGTGTATGGTGTTTGCCTATCTATGGGCGGTAACTCCGCAGGGAAAGCGCGGACACAAGTTTTGATGCCCGTGGGTAGTAGGGCATATCGAGGTGTGCATACGGTCCAATTTTCGATGCTCTGCTCCTTATAATTTCCGAGATAATAAAATAGATTTTTTCAGATAAAGGGATATAAATCCGCGGAAAAAACGCGGACAATATTCGTTATGCGACTATGGCACATAACTCATGGGCCCCAACATACGTACGAACTTCTAGTGTGCTACTCCTTATAGTTTCCGAGTAAAGGTGGTTGCAACATTGTGGAGTATAATAATAATAACAATGAAAAATAATCGCAAAAGGGCCATAACTCCGTAAAGAAAAGCTGGTCCGAAATCCGGATACCATTATTTTCAGTAGACCTTAGATGCCTACAATCGCTAGAGATTTCACGTTCCTACTGCCATTAGCTTCTGAGTATTTCCAAATAAACGGAAAACGGCACCAATACAAAAACAATATACTTCCTTGGTTACACCATGGAAGTATAACAAGAGGTGATATGCCGGTCAATAGGAGATAAGGTTAAGTTATGGATAAACCTATTTATTACCAGGGGTGTTTAGTTACATATAACGCAATCAATTGCGCTTAAGCGTAATTATTTGCACTTAAGCCAAATTGATTTCGCTTAAGCACAATTAATTATTAAATGTGAATTTGGCCTCCCATACATGGTCGGGTTATTCTTCCAAAGGAGAACAAATATAAATATGGGGAAATGAAAAAGATGGGAAATTTATATTTAATTAAGAATCATAATTATGTAGGATATTATACGCTTGTTGACTGTTATGTGCACATATACTACTAATTATGTTTAATTTACTTGTACTTTCTGTTATTTGCAACTGCCTGTATCGATGTATTGCAATAAACTATCTTATCTTAAGTATTGATTTTAAACGATGTCTATATTGAATTGGAGTTGACATATTTATTGTTTTATAACACTTACTGGTTTTCATTCGACATTTATTAGCCTGGTTATACAGCATACTTGTAAAATAATTCTTATAAAGTCGAACAACATGCAGAGACGGGGCGACATGGGGGTTGGGCGGTGTCTCTGGTAAACAATTTCAACAGTTGGAAATTTCATACCTGCCATAACATTAGTTGGAAATTTCACACCAATAGGATGAAAATATTCTTGTAGTTTGATTTTCAAACAATTTATTGGGGGCAATCAAATGTTTTGGACCAATATATGCATATATTTCTATTTTTGGTCAAAATCTTGGATTGAAATGGTCATCAGTTGGAAATTTGTCCAACCTTAGGGGAGTGATAGGTTGGAAATTTCCAACATTTGGAAAGCTTGTGTCCTGGTACTTCCCCGTGGCCAGTCAAAAACTGCTAGTTAATTTAAGAAAACAATATTATCATACATTTGGTCAACCTAAGTGGGGTGTCAGGTTTGAAATTTCCAAATCTAGGAAGGCTTGAGGCTAGTCTAGGTTCTAGGATTTTGCGATTTTCTTGTTCAGATTTCAAAATTTTCGCATACAAAACTGCTAATTAGTTTAACATAACAAATATTTTACTACATTTAGTCAAACTTGTGGACTGAAATGGTCATTAGTTTTCAACCTGAGGGGGGGGTATGAGGTTTGAAATTTCCAACACTGGGAAAGCTTCAGTTGAGGCCAGTCTAAATGCTAGGATTTGCGATTTTCTTGTATAGTTTTGAAAATTTTCTCACACCGGGCTTAGCAACCATGGTAAGCCCGGTGTGTCCTGGTCTCTTGCCCGTATAGCCGTGTGCATTTGTCTGGAGTTAGCCCACTAGATGTTAGGATTTATGCGATTTTTCAGGTTAAAATATCTGAATATTCTCATACCGGGAATATATGACGATGGTTTATGAATATATAGTTCTGATTCAAGGGGGGTGCAGTTGGAAATTCCCACCGTGGACACCCCCCTCCAATGGAGACCATCTAGCCACGTCCCTGACAACATGACCATTGATTTTGAAACTACGTCTATATTGATTTGGAATTGACTTACTGGTTGTTATTTGGCGTATTTTGTTACCAAAATGGCAGCCACTATATTCGTTCAAGTATCTATTTAGGGTCGGATTACCTTTCTCACAACTATGTCTGGATCCTTCCCATAAAAGGTTCTCTGTGCACCTTTTCCATGCCATGCCGGATTGTGTTTGTTTGCAAGACACAAAGCATAGTGTCCCCACTTCCACTGTTTGTAGATCAGTTGTCACCAGCGGTGTTCCGTTATCGGCGACACAATCGAATTCCATTGAAGCATCCAGAAACGTCGAAAGGTCACACCCCGCGTCAATCTGTTGACAAATCGGCGTTTTAGTAGAGGCTATTATGTTCAATTTTTTTGGCTCCCGTGTACATTTTGTGAAGAAATATAGTGACTACGCTGATGATGTTGCTTAATATATCAGGCACCAGAAAACGAATGTTAGACACCTGGGGTCGCGACTGGGTGGATTTATGACGTCATCAAGATGGCCGCCATCCACAATTTCAGAGTGAGCACAGCGTTAGTTTGATTAATAGCTAGTAGTGAATTTATGATAGGAAATAAAATATCTCTTTATTGTTGTGATACTATTACAACAGGCTTCACTTTGAAATCAAAATTGACCACATTAAACCAAGATGAACGCCAAGATGGCGACCTAAATTCGGAAAAATTATGAATTTTCCCACTTGTCTCTTAAAACATTCACGGTTGTTTGAAATCGGTGGCTAATGGCAACTGAATTTTAAATAAATTTTAATACCTAACGATTTGAACATGATAATATGTCATACTTATGGGTCTTATTCCTACCAAATATTGTCAAAATGTGAATTCATAAATATGCTATTAAATTTTACCAAAAATCGATTTTGTTACTTGAGCTAAGTGTTAGCCAGAAAATAGCTGAATTTGATGAAGAAAATGTGCAACAATTTTAAATATATAGACTGCCATATAATTACAACCAAAAAAGTGCGTATATTCAAGATGGCGGCCAGAATGGTTGCCAAGCTAGAGAAAACATTAAAATATGTCCAATTTTCTTTGATATCACTCCTAATGTGCGATTTAGTTACTACAGGTGAACATATTTGCTCCATGTTGGCGACAGAACATGGAGTTATGAAACAATTAGAATATTTTGTGAACAATGGCTGTTTATACTCAAGATTTCAAGAGAATGAAATCACGAAAATGAGACAAATTCATCAAAATGGCAACCATGAACAATTTCAGAATTGGCATTGAGTCTGGGAGGTAAATTTAGGTATAGTAAAATGAATATGTTTCGCCATCAATGATTCCATTGCACCACACTTCATCTTGACTTTGAAATTATGAGGCCAAAATCTAACATGGCTCCCAAAACGGCGACCGAAATTCTAATAATTGATGAGTTTTTCACACTCGCCTCTTAAATTAACCACAGCGGTTTGAAATCGATGGGTAATAGTAACCTTATTTTCAATAAATTCTCATATCTAATCATTCGGCAACCATGACATGTTACATTGACATACATTTAAGCATATGCATCTAAATTCAAGATGGTGACTGAGATGGTTACCAAAATGGAGAAATCATCCAATTTGCTAGTTTAATTGATAACGCTCCTGTGTTTCAGTGACTACTGGTAAACAAATGTATTCCCTGTTGGAAAAAGACCCAGGAATGCTGACACAATATGAATATTTTGTGAACAGTAGCTGTTACTCGAGATTTCACGAGAGTGGAAACATAGAAACCACGAAAATTAGATAAATTCATCTGATGCTGACCTGTTTAGAAGATATCCAATCTGAATATATGCTGGTTACACCATCATTATAGGTACATCGGAAATTGCCTAATCGGGTGACTAGACTGGAGAAAAATCCCTAACTGAACAATAAGGCTGTCGGTATTGAGCAATACTGTAATTACTTCATCTTGATATCGTCCCCATTATGGGGTTTGGATAAGAATTGTTCAATTTGTTCCTGTATTGCTCATGTAATGCCATCATACTAAATCAATTATACTGAAATTCAGCCGGACACAGAAATTAATTGAATGGACATGGAACAATGCAGTACCCAAAAATACAAGCGGAATATAATGCGCTGACATTACAGACAGCTTCCATGTTAACATGCTCTATTTATTAGTGTATACTAAGACCAAATATAAGAATAGGAGCTAATATTTGTGGGATTCCTGATTGCTATTAATATACATGTACGAAAACACAGGGTACACTTTTGTGAAACTGAGAAAATTTACAATTGCTCGTCCTTGAATAACATATAGTTCAAATCCAATGCACTGCGTTAGTGCATCAGGGGATTATACGAAAATAATAGCTTTGTCGCAGACTACCAAACGAGAGCCTTCATATTTACGCTCTATGTGTCTTCTGCAAAGAAGAATGCGTTGGTGGATTTCTACCAGACACCTGCTTATTCCATGCGAACAAGAGCTACTGGAGATAACGTATGTTCAGGTTCGAACCAAAACATAAACTGCCGTTGAGCACTGAAAAGTCCATAGGTCAGCTCATTCCACACCCAAGATTTGTAAAAGCGGTAGATAGTTGACAGAGCTAGGGTGGGAAGATAGCCTGATATAATGAGTTACATTGATATATTTGACTTCCGCGGAGGAGATAGTACTCTGGACATCACGTATACTGCAAGTTCATTCCGTGCATATACGGCAAGAAACGTGGTCAAAACAATTAGGGTATGCGTTTTTGTTGCCAGCAACATGATACAGACACTGGCTCGCAGTCACCCAGGAAACATGGTAAAAATGGAGTATGCATTTTTGTTGCCAGCAACATGATACAGACACATAAAGTTCACAGTTCACCTATATGCCTATTATGATAAAATCATGTTTTCAATGATACATCATATATGCTAAAAGGCAAGTATTCTATATGGAATTTAGTTCTGAGAAAACATTGTGAAAATTGCTTTGTAGCTCTGAAACATGGTTACAGTGGCAACAAACGAGCCAATTGATGTTTTAAAGGCGTCTATTCATTGTTACATGCAACATGGTTATATAGAATTTAATTCTGAAAAAATATTGTTAAAAATTGCTTTGTAGCTCTGAAACGTGGTTACAGTGGCAACAAATGAGCGACTTGATTTTTTAAAAGGCATCTTTTCAGTGATACATGCAACATGGCTATATGAAATTCAATTCGGAGAAAACAGTTTTTAAATTGCTTTGTAGCTCTGAAACGTGGTTACAGTGGCAACAAATGAGCGACTTGATTTTTTAAAAGGCATCTTTTCAATGATACATGCTACATGGCTATATTGAATTCAGTTCTGAGAAAACATTGTTAAAAATTGCCTTGTATCTCTGAAACGTGGTTACAGTGGAAACAAACGAGCGACTTGATTTTTAAAAGACATCTTTTCAGTGATACAAGCAACATGGCTATATGGAATTCAATTCGGAGAAAACATTTTTAAAATTGCTTTGTAGCCCTGAAACGTGGTTACAGTGGCAACAAACGAGCGACTTGATTTTTTAAAGGGCATCTGTTGCTCAAAATTGCTTTGTTGTCGGAAACAAATGTGGTTACAATTAATGGCAAGCAGCTTGATATTTTAGTTAAATGAAACATAATCAATTTAATTTAAAATTTAATTTAAAAAAGCTTCAGTCCGTTATTGAGGATTTTGTGAGAAAAGTAAACGAACTACCTATACTTGAGGCTTATTTTCAAAGAATCTTTCATGCTGCTTCTTTTCCGGCATTCTCCAGTGATATACAAGAATCCGTATTTTTACAATTTTGGGTCAAATATATGCAAAAAGTTTACAAAACTCAGCGCAAATAAGGGTGAAAACACTTCGGAACAGACAATCTTCTAAATCCCAGTCATGTGGCATATTTTCAGGTTGCTACCTATTGTTATTGTGTCAGTACAAAAAGGTAATATATCAGTTTTAGAATTGGAATAAGTCTAGTAGACCTGAAGTTTTGCTATGGCTGAAGCCCAAACATGGCTGATAAATCTTAAATACATGGAAAATATAGGGTTATGTTAACCCTCTCCTGGTTGGTGCGGTGTGGTGCAGCATTACAGATCATGTGCCAGCGCATTCTCTTATATATGCGTCTTCCACGGGGAGCCTAACATATATAAGAGAATGCACTGGCTTACAAGATCAAGGTAAATCTATATCAAAAGTTGCGAATATCTGTCTGTCTGTATTCTATAGAAATTAAAGGGGGACCATCTAGATGGCATCAAATGGGTCTAACAGGGGTAACATTTTACGAGAAAGATAATGGTGCGGGTTAAAACAAATTTAAAGTGGCGCCGTTATTGTCAGGGGCAGAAAAGGGGAGAGTAGCATTTTTTTTTGTCGCCGATTGCTACCAAACTGATATATAATCACCCCCGTGATATGAGAAATATATCAAAAGTGGCGCTGTTCGAGTCAGGGTTGCACAGAAGGGAAGAGGGGCACCAAAATTGTTAAAAATATATGTCATATTTGTCGCATGTGTTATCGAAGTTCTTCCTTACTTGCGTTATACGGTTTCATCAAAATGTCATACAAGAAACATGTTGACACCAATTTTGTTTTAGATGCCCGCACTTCTGTAATTGTATCGACTATCGGCAACGTTACAGACAAAACTAATAGGATATATATTCCCGCACAGTTGGATTTTGGCTGTAGAGGCGTAATTGTAATTGGCCTTCTTTTCGGATCCGACTAGTATGGTTGTACGGTTTGCCAGCAAGTTATATAAACTGTATTTGTTCGATGGACAATTAAAGGATTTCATACGTGATTCTACGATCTTTACTTTCTGTGAACAAACAGTTGCTGTATAATGATTTTGAAAGTCCCCATGTGGACGTTTTGCAAGAAATCTTAACAAACTTTCCATTAAATGGTCTTGATTACCCGTCACTGTATCCAGTTGCTTCGATGGCCCATCATATGGCATGGACCAAAGATGAGATTATAACTACATATCCAGCCATTAGGCATTTTGTTTTTCACGATATTTGTTCGCTGAAAACCAGGACGAAGTTGAGGAGCCGTTATTGTCACTTGCTGTTCTCGACATGGACAATGACAAACCTTAGGTTATTTTTTCCCGATACTGTTGTTTTTGTTATATTCTAAATTAAACTGACCAGCATTAACTCGGTTATGTGCACAGTTCTATTATGCATTCTGCAGCGAAGTGAATCTGCAATGTATCTGCTATGAAGTCGGCGGCCATATTGGTATTTATTTAATAAATCTGTATTATGGACATTTCATGCCACAACCGAAGCAAACATGCCATACCATATCTCTGATATGCAGTCGGAGAGTGTTCTGGTGAGCTCTGCTGTTAGTCTTCGGGATGTGTTTGTAATTCAATTGTGGTTGCTGGGGCGAGTTGGTTGTAGGCTCTCATCACTGCGACCACATATTTGACGAAGTAACACGAGTGGTACATGTGCTGACTCACGTCTTGATGAGTGTGACAATGTATCAACTATTCAAACGATTTTGTGTGACGAAACACACAGAAAACAAGAAACTAAAAAAATACCCTTAATGTATCTTATACAAAACTCATAATTAGATATGATATAAGGTTCTAGTGCTTTGCACTGAAATATGTAAGGCCTGTGTGACGCTAGTATTTCTAAGCTGAGCGATTATACATGTGTGCCAATTAAAATAAATCTATATTTCGGTCGCCATTTTGACAGCCATCTTGGGTTTTTAAAATAAATTTTGTTCTTTCAAGAGGAAGCTTGGTGCAATTTCATCATTGACGTAGACATAGTTTACCTTTTCTGTATTAAATTTTCTTCCTCACTCAGTGCCCACTCAGCAATTGTGTGTGGCTGCCATGATGACGATTTGATATAATTTTCGTGTTATCATTCTGTTGAATTCTCGGATATAAACAGCTATGTTTCACCAACTTTACAAAGCATACCATAAGTCCATGGTTTCCGCGAACAGGATGCACATATATTCACATATATTCACTTTCCCCCAACACATGGGTGATATCAATGAAAATTTTGACAGATTGGGGTGATTTCTCCATTTTGGCAGCCATCTTGGACGTCATCTTAAACGAAGATGCATTATTTTCAGCGTAATTATATGGCAATTCACATATTTAAAACAGTTTTACATTATCTTCATCAAATTCAGTTATGTTCTGTTTAACACTTGGCTATAATCACAGCATTGAATTTTTGTTAACTTTCATAGCACATTTTTGAATTCACAGGTTGGCAGGAATGAGATCCGAAACATGACCTATTATGTTGTGGAAATGGTTGGGTACTAGAATTTATTCAAAATGAGGTCGCTATTAGCTACTAATTTCAAACATCAGTTATGATTCAAGAGGAAAGTGTCAAAAATCATAAATTTTCCGAATTTCGGATGCCATCTTGGTTTATGGTGGCCACCTTTTCTGTCAATTGGCAGTATTCTGTATTAGTTTCACAACATTGATGAGATATTCAATTTTCTATCTTAAATTCACTAGTAACTATTAATTAAACTGACTTAGTGCATACTCTGAAATTTTGGATGGCGGCCATCTTGATGACGTCATAAATCCACCCAGTCGCGACCCCCAGGTGTCTAACATTTGTTTTCTGGTGCTTGAGATATCAAGCAACGTCATTAGCATAGTCGCTATATTTCTTCACAAAATGCACACGGGAGTACATAAGAGCCTCTACTATTTGTTTAGAAAGGGGATACATAAGGTTTTCATTTTGGCAAGTAAGGTTCCGTGCGTTATAAGACAGAGAGGCACATCTTGGTTTTTGGGGCAGGGTTTATTTTTCTGCCTTTGAGTAAAAATATAGTGACGTCCACAAAGGTAACTGGTATACACAAAATATAGCTAATTGATAGTATTTTCTCTTGGTACATAACATAATTTAGGTTTTATGGAGAACAAAAAAACAACAATTTGCGTGAATCATTTCTAAAGTGTATTTGACGTCACATGGCGTCATGGCCAGATCGTTCGAGATTGAATTCTTACCGTACATATATTAACTTACTTCGGCCATCGATCAAAACGGGACGTATATATCACTTTGTCATTTTTTGTCTGATCTGTTAAAACTATCTACATGTAGTAGGCCGAGTATAGGCACCCGACCCCATATATATGATTCTCACCTGGTCGCCAGCGTGGCCGCAAGACGAACAGAGCTGGGTCACCAGACCAACAAACACAATTATCATATCCATCTTGCAATCTGAAAAAAACTAAATAAACGCATATGTAACCCCAAGAGTAGACCTATTGTGAGATGTTCATGTGATGATCCATCTGATATTGTAGAATCCCTATAATTTATTTTCGCATTACAATAAATGCATGAACATATATTATTATCCATATCATCAAGTGTTGTTTTGCTAAAGATCTTTCCGCAAAGGCAATCACATTCCCCGCCGTCTGCACAACATTGTTCGCTCATTCGGTTATTTCGCCCGAATTTTAAGGGAGATATTAATTTGTGGATATTTCGCATTAAGTGGGTCAACAGAATTCACATGGGTCTCGCGGTTACCATTATAAGTAAATATTAGCCCGAAAGTACCATTGCTTTTCTTTTTTATTATATGGAATCGTAGTAAGCCAGCCCCAAATCGATAATACCAGCCCAAATATATTGACAGGGTGTCAATTACCGGTGTGACTAAAAACCGCCGGGACCATCCCAGAACAGGGCGGATCCGGATCAGCCCGGACCGGCCCCATACTGTATAGGCGGTATTTTAGAGACCAGAAACAGCGTGGGATCTCAAGAAAAGCCACACATGCACGGTTGGGGCCGCGGCCACACAGAAGTGCCGATATTAACCCCTAACTTGCCAGACTTTCAAAATATATATATTAAATTTATAATATTTTCCAAATATATACGTTATGAATTCTTGAAAAATTGTTCATGTGCGATCTGATGCATGCATTTTTCTTGTTACAGAAGATTGAATGAATATATTTATTTATGTTCACAACGTGTGCACGGCCGGTAACGAGTTAACGAAGTTGTCCAGTTTGTTCTGGTCATTCAAACTCGGTCAATACTGTGCCGTCTGAACGATGTTCAAGGCAATCGTAACGATAAGCTCGTGTGAGCTTATTCACACGACTGATTTTGCATTGGTTTAACAGAAAAACAGTTATGGTTAAGCTAAGTAATTTTGTCATGGCGAAATTATTTTCTCACCGATCTGAACATGGAAATCAGTCAGTACTTTAACAATATCACGAGTAGGCAATTAAAAACAGTCTGGATGTAATCATTTTACACCCAAATTGTCTAATTTGGAGCAAGACTACACTGAAAGTCCTTTTCGAACACAAGAATCAGTGACATGGCTCTGTCATCAGTCGCTCTAGTCGGCCATATAGTGTATATTTATATAATTATAGATAATACGCATGAGATATATTGCGTTACGAAATGTATCCATGTTGGACTTTCCATGCCACTTAGGTCATTTCATTTGCTAGAAAAACCATGTGCTGCCGTATAATTGTTGAGAAAAGAAAATCGATTGCTGTTTAAAAAATATAAATACAGTTTCCATCATATCGGCACGCAACAGTTAATCAATTAAATCAGAAGGTAACGCACAATAAAGCGGTTAAATTTTACAAATTGTGTATCAAAATAAGTAGCTCGCAAATTATTGCGAATATATATATTATATATAGCATCTTGCATTGGAATAATCATTTTCGTACGTTTGTCGACGGCATTTCGCACTGTATATAAATGATTACCGATGTTACGCCCATAGTATGGGTGCTTACTGCTTCGCTAATCTGGCTGTGACAATGGAGCGATGGGGATATCTGACGGGACAACACATTTCGGGTTTCATGCGATGCGAGTTATTTCAGAAAATTGTAGTAAGGCTGATCTGGCCGTGTCACTAGAGCCATGGGCGATGGGGATATATCACAGAACATAATTCGGGCTTTCGCGGATGTATCTTCGTGGATGTCTCATTGTTGAAGTATGTAACTTTTATGACCGCGTTAATTGCTTTCGATATTTAGTTATGAACAATGGCTGGGCCACTCTTGAATATTTTGATTTTGTTTGCGGGAACACTATGTACAATATAACAACTAACTTCGATGATGAAGGATGTTTCAGTTGGAATGAAGAATAAAGGTCATATTGCGAGGTGTCGTGTGTATATAATCCGTTTAGTGGATTTTTGGTCCGCATTTATGGCTTTCTAGTGTGGTGAAAGGGAAGCCTGCAGCAATAAGCCGTAGTTGTTGTAACAAAATGAAAGATTAGTTTTTTTAACGGAATTCTGCATTCATGAAATCAATATATTTTATATTATAATGTATACACATGTATATGCCTACCAATATGATATTGAGGGCGTTACCATTTCAGACTATGGTTTTCTTGCGCTTATGTTTGCAGCTGTTTTTGAAATGTCACGATTGACGTGATTAGATGAAATTTTTTGGTATTAATAATTTAGTTCACATTCTTTCAGAAGGCGAAACATTTTGGCATTAAAGAGGTACTGTAGTTTAATGTTGTTTGTTTCTATATTAATTGCTTCGCAGAATAAGGTAACCCGATTTCTATTCGTTGCCTGTCTGCCGACTACGAAATTATTTTATAGATGGCAGATAAGCCGGAATGCAGAAATAGAACTGTCTTCACCGATATAATTTTTTTGTAGAATTTCAGGCATGTGTCATCATACAGTATGCATAATAGTCCCAGATATTCCTTAATGTTAGCATACAGTCAATGAGGGGCTCGACTTCACGCCCGTATCAACATAAGTTTTACACGTTGATGCCATGCGTTGTCCAATCCACTATCCGTCAATTACTTTCATTGCGCGTTGTACATCGATTGGAAACTTAGTTTATGACTGAAGTCATAAAGAAACTCTAAATTAAAATGTACATATTTGAGTAAAAGTGATGCGAAACAGTCTGGCAAGGTTGTCAAATAGAAATGGAGATCTTGCCGAAATAAATTATGTTTACGAATATGAATTCAAATTGACAACACACACACTGTCATTCTGATATATGAATTAAATGCAATGACTCTCGATGTCGAAATCATTTGTTTGTTTATCGCCGATATTTGCGTCCCGAATCCAGATGTAAATATTTACAATTGACCGTAGTTCAGACAACGATTTCTATGGTGTGGTATGGTCGATTTCTTTGACATGTTCGGCGATGTTATTAGAATGCTACATTCCCCAAGTTGGCATAACGACTGAATACTAACTTATCAGTTTCATGCACCGAACAAGTCCATAAGATGTCTTTAAGATAACTTGTTAACCTGAACGTTTAGAGAATGCATCTTTGACACATGTTAATTATGATTCTATATATCAGTATTGAAGTTATTACCGGGAATCTATCGAAATTGATGTACATCATCCCTTTACTTTATCAGTTTGATTAAATTAAATCAGAACATGATACGTATTTAAAGGCTAATAGTTTTTGTTCGTAGCTTTGCCATTCATTGATATTACGTTGTAATTTCCAGTGTGACGGCAACATTGAGTTACGTTACAGAAAGCAAAATTCCTTTGATTGAATGAATAGTGCATGTAACCATAAATTGTATACAAGTCATATTCTTTTATAAAAGTTAATATTACACAATCTATCAAAATGAACGATGAGTTTGAATATTTATTCACAATTGCAAGTATATATTACAAGGTTTTCTATGATACTTCTATTTAGCCTGTGTTTTCACGGCAATATATTTCTGCTTTTTGCAGGTCATCGATTGAGATATTGGTGCGGTCGAGCATTCATTCTGTGGACGAGCTTTGTTTCTATTCATTTATGGCCGGATAGCGAAATTATTTCGACGGACATAGTTGCGGATGTCAGCCAAATTTACATAATGTTCCAGTTTTGGCATCTGGCCCAGGGTGTAATACGAGATAATGATGGCACCTTGCGTATGGTTCGTTAGTAAGGAGCTATTCGAAACAGTCCTATATATTCGTGATGTGCTTTGTTCGACGTAGCGGATGTTTCACCTGGAGGAGATTGCATGTCAGGGTCCAGATGCGGTCATATGTGTTCGTCCGGATGGGCATTCAGCTGGTATCTTGTGAAATGTTGTACCAGATGAGTTTCAGTTAGGACACAGATGTTTCTATATTAATAGCCCAGATGCGGCCATGTGTGTGCTTGTCCGGTGGACATTTAGTTCTCTTGTGAGATATTGCGACCAGATGAGGCGTTTCAGTTATACATGGCTCATATGTGGCTATATATGAGTGCATGTACGAACAGGCACTTAGTTATTTTGTGAATTGTTTCGCCCAGACGAGGCGTTTTATTTACGGCCCAGATGTGGCCACGTGTATGGCCACGTGTATGGCCCAGATGTGGCCAGTTGTAATGTATGTAGGATCATAGAGTTCTTTGTTCGTAATATTAATTGATTAGCAATAAAGTCAAAGCATCTATGAAATAGCATTAGCTCACACATAGTGACACTCGGTTAGCGTTGCTTGAAAGTTTCGTCAATGTCAATACTGTATTAGATTTAAATGAGACGTCATGCAATGTCGCCTATATTATTTCCCCTAACTTTGTTGGTCTATCGCTACACTTCACGTTTGTCCATTAAAGTTTACATTTAACATCATGCATTCGTTGTAGTTATTCCATACAATCTTTGTTCGTTCGAGCTGCAAGCGATTTAGAACATAAATATATGTATTGATGTTCGCCAACGTGTGCACGGTCGGTAACGAGTTAACGAAGTTGTCCAGTTTGTTCTGGTCATTCAAACTGGGTCAATACTGTGCCGTCTGAACGATGTTCAAGGCAATCGCAACGATAAGCTCGTGTGAGCTTATTCACATGACTGATTTTGCATTGGTTCAACTCGCTTGACACGATGGTCAAGCTTCACTCCACTCTTGAAGTTCCGCGTTGTATCCCCCCCCCCCACCACACACCCCATGATTGGGAGATGCTTATAACAATTGTAACACTATAATATTCGTATATATTGTATATATGTATTATTAATGCTTGTGTGTGTATTCTTCTTTTATACTGTTTGTATAATCCCTCCATACAGGAGGCAATAAAGATATATATGTCTTATTTGTTATATGACTGATCGTCGGCGAACGATATATATATCGCAACACTTCACGTTTGTCCGAAATGGCCACGTGAGTCTGGTGATCCATTTCCGTTCGCAATAGGATAACGTATTATAAGTTACACGCACTGAACAGTCACTATATTTAAGGCTCTTAGAACTCCACATAAAGGAAGGACATAAGTTTGGAGACGTGTACGTGGACTTCCATTTAAAGCATGAGTAACATTGGAATTATCTTTTGCAAAGGACAATAAGATAGAGAAATTCAAATTCGAACACCATAGCTTTGTGAATAACCATTGCAAACAATTGGGGGCGGGGGGTGTGTGTACTCAGGAGACTTTAATGTATACTATAACATTTAATATTTTATGTTATTTTAATTCGAATGAAGGACATTCTGAAGAACTATACAATGTGGGGACAACATAAATTGCGCATCTAAAACTCAACGTCCGATCGAATATATTGTTTTTTTTGTGGAGATCATACCAATAATGAACCAAATCCCACAATTATTTTGATCAAGATTGGCGAATATATACGTTAGCTTTATTGACTTATCGCGCGTCATTAACTTTCAGGAACAGTGCCCAGTAAATTGAATACACAAATGTTTACGGGGATTCCCCATTCATTATAGCGTAACAGAATACGATACCCGCAAGATATGTGACCCGCCATATCCACCCCCTGGTCAAGTGGTCCTGCAGAAATGCTATGATGTTGGTGGGTCCTGCTGTTTTGCTATGATGCGGTTAGTACAAAGCGATGCTGGTGACCGCGTGATATTTCAAAACTCACATCGAGAGTTTAGACGTAAGTTGAGTAATTTAAAATGGCGTATTGTTGATTCAAGTGGTGCAATCGTCTGCTGGAATGCTTCTGCAATCACACTAAAGTTTTGTTTTGGCTTAAATAGGAATTAAATAGGTCATTTTAATCCAATTTGTGACATTCCTGTTATTTTGCCATTTATATCCAAATAATAGGAATAATTTATAAACATGACATGTAGAGAGGTACAAACAAGCATACTGAAGGCTTTAGGCAGTGACAAGTGTTTGGACATTGCATATATTCGACACAAGCAGGTGACGAATAAATTGATGGATCCAAACCGATGTTGTTGAGGATTCGCTATGCTATGTTAAATATACAAACCGATGTTGGTGGGGGTACAACATGATGTTGTTTGTGAAACAACATTCCATTGTTTCGGTCGCTATTTAGGTCGTGTGACAAATATTCAAGAACGAATGAAACACCTCTACTCATCGAATGTCCTTCTTCGCGCTCAAGTGTGTTGGTCGCAAAAACAGAAGAATTATCGTTTTCTTGCTTTTTCTGGAAATGGTATCCCTAAATGTATTTTTATATATGTGTAGGCATATTGCATAGGTCCCCAGAACAATAATTGACCCCATCCAATAGTACTTGATCATATTAGTACTATTGGGGTGGGCAAAATTTTGTTCTGGTGAACTGTGTCATATATGCGCCTATACTATAGGGCGTATAATTCCGCCATTTTAAGGCGGATTTACATGTATACGCAGTATTGTGATGTATAAGTACGGCGGATATATGCCGTACCATTAGGCATAAGTACGTTGTACTACATTGTGTTATTACGCCGTACAAAAGGGCGTAATTACGCCATATTACGGCGAATATATGTCGTACTGAGACGTAATTACGCCGTATTACAGATAATATACACCACATTATAGGGCGTAAGAACGTCGCGCTCCACTTATAATTGCGGCGTATATATGTCGTATTATGTAGGGCGTAAGTACGCCGCACCATGGTGTAATTACGCCATGCTAGCGCTATAGGTTTTTAATTCATTCAGAAATGAAACTCGGTAAAATATTTTGGTCTTCAAAATACAAGGAAGAAGAATTAAAATAGAATGTGAATACAGTGAATGGCATTAGAATATCAACTCAATTCTTCTAATACCACTTTTATATAATGAATGTGTACCGTGTTAAATCATGTGGTCAAGATTAAATGATAGAAAAACCGAAAAACGATTGTGCCAAAATAAACGGTGCGGTATGGTAGCCCACCTCAATTTATATTAGAAAAAACGAAAACCGCTTCCCTCTAGCCAGTGCGGTTGGCACAGAAGGTGGCAAAACGGATATCCAATGCCGTTTCGGTATTTATGGACCAATTTTGACAAATAAACGCCGTAGTAGGGTGGCCCACACCAAATTATACTATAAAACAGAAAACCGCACTGTCTTTATTCCGTGCGGCCCATATAAAAATGTACCTGGGTAAATCCACCCAGGTTTTTTGGGCCGAAACCCAGGTAAAAATCTATCTACCAAGACATCCACCAACCATCAAGACCCCGCGAAACCTGGGTTTTACCATGATTTACCCACCTGAAACTGGATAAAAACCCTGGTATGGGTAAACCTGGGTGTAATTACCCAGGTGACCACACCCAGGTGTACCCTACCTGGGTGTTTCCCACCCAGGTCTACCCTGGTGTTTCCTACCTGGGTGTTTCCCCACCCAGGTGTACCATGGTGTTATTTACCCAGGTGTACCCTGGTGTTTCCTACCTGGGTGTTTCCCACCCAGGTGTACCTTGGTGTTATTCACCCAGGTGTACCCTGGTGTTTCCTACCTGGGTGTTTCCCACCCAGGTGTACCTTGGTGTTATTCACCCAGGTGTACCCTGGTGTTTCCTACCCAGGTATACCTTGGTGTTTTTTTTACGCCGGTGTACCTTGGTGTTTTCTTACCCAGGTGGATTTCCCATTGAGATGCACCTGGGTTAGAAAACCCCAAGGTACACCCAGGTAAGGAAACACCAAGGTACACCTGGGCAGGAAAACACCAAGGTACACCTGGGTAAGAAAACACCAAGGTACACCTGGGTAAGAAAACACCAAGGTACACCTGGGTAAGAAAACACCAAGGTACACATGGGTAGGAAACACCAAGGAACACCTGGGTGAATAACACCAAGGTACACCTGGGTGGGGATACCAAAGTGAAATGATGAGGATGGCAATGAAGTAGATTTTGATGGGATGCAGGGGTATTGTTATCAATGGAGTTGTTTTAGTATAATAGAACATTAAGGAAACTGATTGTGCAGCAATACAAGTTTATTCAAGGACAACAAACTAACTAAAGATAAAATACATGTATAGAAACACATGTAATATATAAATATATAAACTCATTAAACTGCATGGGTTAAAACTTACTGACAACAAGAGTTGGGTTAAAATTTTGATTAAAAAACACTTGCAAAGTCCCTCTTCATACATGTATATGGTATGTTAGGCAAGTTACATGTACATGTAGTTGCAATGTATACTAGTACCGGTACATGACATACCGGTGGACACAAAAATCATTATTTTAGTTCCAATGTCATTTACCAGAATACATGTACATGTTGTACCTTGCAACTACATCTACAGTGAGGTAGTTTTGTCTCATTTAAACTTTCTAAATGGGTTTCTCCCTTTGAATGACATAAACTAATGTGAGTATACACATGAGCTGTGGTGTGAAATACACACCAAAAAATTATTTCTTAGTCTGAGGACATGTTTCCTGTCATTATCTTACTGCTTACAAATATAGATTTGTAATAATGTGCTGTAATGCTCCAGAAATAGTCATATTTTGTCCTGGTTCATAAGAACATATTATTTCTTAGTGTTAGAAGGACATGTTGTCTGATATTATTTGACTCATAAACCCCCAAATGTACATGTAAACAGAACATTCGGGAAAGAGACACACCATCTTTATCCTGTTTTATATCAGTACTAAGTAGCAATATTGATCAGATAGCAAAATATGCTATAAATAGATTTCAGATGGTAGAGATTAAACAATCACATTAATTGCACCAACTCGAAACAGTTAACATACCCTGTAGAATACAGACTATGATCAAGGAGGGTGTCACACACACCCCCACCCCGCTTTGGTATGTGATATTCAAGCCATTTTCAGGTGGTATGCTATATACATGTACATACCCAATGTTATCTGGTACTAGGATTTCACACGGCAATATAACCGGCATTCACGATTCAGCAAAAAGGCTAGTATGCAGATATAATAGCAGAAAATTTTAAAAATTTTGAGTATTTTCCAGCTTAAACAGACCCAAGTGATATATTTTTATCTAATTCAGTCTAATGGCTCTTGATATGTTGATGTTTTGGATACTATTTCAGCAAATGTGAGAAAAAGTGGCTTCTTTGGGGCATCAGCTTGTCTGAAAAATATATCAAGGTCCCCTAAATCCGATACTACATTTCAGAACAATCCAACCAGTGTCCCATGAAATGGTGGATAATAAACTATCATACCAAATTTGATTCAGATTTGATCACACAAACTAAAATTATGATGCGGAAACCAGAAATTAACACGATTCTAAGTCGAAAAAGGGCCATAACTCTCGCAAAAATGAGCGGAGCACACCTATATTCGAACTTGACCTGTATTTTGGTATGATAAACTTACATACCACATTTGGTTCAGATATGATCACACAAACTGAAGTTATCATCCGGAAACCTACAATTTTCAAAGTTTAAATGTCTATTAGGCGACACCAATTTTTAAGTCTGGTTTACGAACATGTGGGTTGATGTGGGGAGAAAAAAAGTAGATGCAGGAGGGGAAAAAAATAAAAATAAAAAAAATTGTCCCCCCCCAATTTATATCAAGTAAATCTTGAAATTTTACATAAATTTTACAAAAATTGTGAAAAAAAACTTTTCGAATGAAATTCTGAACCAAACAAGACATTTCTTGTCATGAAATACATGAAAATATGGATCTGCAAATGATCATAAGCAGAACCGGATGCGACAGCACATGAAAATCAGTACGCGTGTAAAAAAATTTGGGACAAAAAATTATAAAAAAAATTCATGAAATGGAAAAAAAGTTGTAGGAGGTGTTCGTAAACCGGACTTAAAAATTGGTGTCGCCTTATGTGTATATAACTCATATAGCTAACTATTAAAGGTGCTCAATCAGATTCGATGGTCCCCATATAATTAGATTCCAACAACAACATTTTTTTTAGAAATGCTGCTTCAGTAATATCAGAATCGATTAATTGCCCAAAAATAATGCTAACCACTGTCAACTACATGTATAGTATAAAATCGCCTGATACGTTATATTTATCAACATGCTGTTCGACGAAGTTTGACCTTATTATCAACACAAAGCCTCTTCATTTTAGAGTTATCCATCTTCATCCGCAATTTGGTCTGAGACCGTCGGCTCGTCAAATTTTTCTGGGCCACTATTAAGTATCGATGGTGATAAATATTAAAATTTTAAAAATTTATATCTAATAACTCTGAGCTTTGATACATGTAGGTGGGTCCCTCGACTTGATTAAAATATTTTTACCCCCCCCCGATTCCATATACATGTATATGTAAATAGCAAATGAGGGGCACTTAATCGGATTATGCATCTTTAAACTGTATTTGAATTTAAAGATGCATAATCTGATTAAGGGCCCCCTGAATTAATGCTCGCACATTACTCTTTATTTGGACTTGGGGGGTAAAAGATATTTGGTACGAGTCGAGGAACCCACCACCTATCAAAGCTCAGAGTTATTAGATATCAATTTTTGAAATATACTATTTTTCACGATCAAGAATTAATAGTGGCCCACGGTCTCGGACCAAATTTCAGATGAAGATGGATAACTCTAAAATCAAGAGGCTTTCTGTTGATAATAAGGCCAAATTTTGTAGAACAACATGTTGATAAATAACATATGTCAGGCAATTGTATACTTTAGTTGACAGTGGTTAGCATTATTTTAGGGCAATTAATCAATTCTGATAACGTAACTGAAGCAGCCTTTCTAAATACAAATGTATGATGTTGGAATCTGATTATATGGGTATCATCGAACCGGATTGAGTACCTTTAAAATGAACTGTATCCAGTATAAACATGTTAAACCTGATAATTAATTAGAGCATGCAGTCCCCGTTGACATGCGGTATCCGCTGGTAATCTTACCACAGTAATATGTGTTAACTGTGATAACCAAGTTAATTGTTTTTACCACAAAAATTCTGAATTCTATCTAGACATTTTGAAACAATAAAAAAAAATTCTGGTGTGATTACAATGTCAACTTTAAAACAAAATTCATATAAACATCGCATGAAAAATACAGCCTAACTGCAAATGTGAGGTGGACCACATTCTGCGGCGGTATAACTGACTGCGGTTGATCGCATGAACACGCCTGAATACTGCAGTAATACCCGAGTAATATAAGGCGAGTTGATTAATTAAAGCATAGCTGTAATTTTACATGTACGTTCTATACACTTTGTTGGGAAAGAGAATATAGCTGTGCGACAATGTTAATCCTGATGAGCTAAGTTAGAAATTTTTCAATCGAAACCTCATAAAAAAAAATTTAAATTCAGTTCTCAATTTTCGAACACTTCTAGGAAATTGTTCAAAAATATTGTTAAAAGATGCCCATTCGATTTGACACTGTAAATATACCCTGTTCAAGTGTTCCTGCTAATGTGCTATGATGCGGTTGGGTCCTGCTTAATTGCTATGAATTGCACTACCCGCATCATAGCAATTCAGCAGGACCACCAGCATCATAGCATATTAGCAGGACCACTTGGCCAGTGGTAAAATAGTTTGTCTTCCATACGGATATGTGTTTTCAAATAATCATGTAATGATATCTAACATACATGTATATGATCCCATTTATAGGTTTTATTCATCACGGCCAGATAAACTTTGTATACAGACAGTTTTACCAAACTTAGAATTTTTATTAGGTGCTTTCATTGTAGCTGTAATTACTAGTATTAAAAGAGTGCTCAATAAAGTTTGTTTTATCATTTATGCTCATTTGGAATTTGGATGCTATTTAATTCTGTTTATCTATATAATTGGCTGCACTGCTAAATTTTGACTCATTTCAGTCATTTGATGTCAGTACATGTAGTTGTCCATCGAAATGGCGAACACAACCAAAGACAAATTACAAGAGGAAAGACAACAAATACATTTGATGTGCACTAAAACAGATACAGTAGTGCCCTAAGAAATCGACCCCTTAACCACAGCAGAATTATGTGTAACTTTCAGGATTTAGTCGGATATATGGCTTGTTGCCATTCATCGGAAAGCTCTCCCCGAGTTTAATACCCGTAATTCTGCTGTGGTTAAGGAGTCGATTAATTAGAGCATTACTGTAGTTACAAATGTATGTCTAGCCTCCTGTTGTGTCACTAATAAGATCTTTAATTCACATACGGTACACATGTACATGTACATGTACTATATAGTACCCGTTCAAGCGTTTACAAGTGTCAGTCATCGAGAAACTGACCAAAAGTTTTGGTAGTATATAATATAGGCTAGCACTGCACTTGGGCTACATGTACATGTACTGTAAGTGATTATAATGTACTATTTTTATATTCTGCTGTGAAAGTGTTGCTGAATGAAATTTAAGTTTACCCCGATATTCTAAGTCCGCTCGACTAAGATGGGTTTTTTCTCGAAAACTGATATCTGAATATACATGACTTTTTGTACGTCTTCCACTGGTTGGTATTCCCTCTAAAATGACTAATTTTAACTGATTAGATTAGCCCTGGTATGGAAAACTCTAACTGTTATAGCCCGATGAGCGGTTTACTGCCAACAGCGGTGATGATATGATGACCAGCGTTGTGCATGGCATATGTTGATCCAGGTAAGAATGCTACCATACATTCCAAACATTCATTAAATATCTTATTAATAGTAACCCAAACTACACAAGAGACTAGTATAACTAAGATTGGGCTCGATTAATGATGTGACACTTTCAGTACTTCATTTACTAGTAGCCTGGTACTGGTGGGCCTGGCTACAGATACTTGTTTGGCGTGTTTGAGGCCTGTGGCACAAGGGCAGCAGAATCAATTAAAATTTCTCTTATTGTAGTGTAGTACATGTACATGAATAGTACCGGTAGTACAGCACACAAAGAGGTATATAGTACCGGCACATGTACATGTATTCTCTCTGTTTTCACACATGTTTTTTTTCAATTTAACAACATGAGTCTTTTATGACACATACATGTACTAAAGTGAAAGTAGGCCTACATGTATATAATGTGCACCCAGTATACCGGTACATGTACTGATATATTACATTGCAATACAGTTCGAGTACAATGATATAGCAAAATTATGCATAGTAGAATAACAACCTTTTGTACAAACAGTCCTGACAATGATATACCGGGATATCATGGTGATAGTTCATACATTTGGAATTACCGAATACCTGAGTTTGTGGATAGACCGCTTCATGCGATGTTTATGTGAATTTTTATTTTTAAGTCGGCATTGCGTACGGTAGTCCTATAAACCACACCAGAGAATAGCAATTGTCGGTCAGTGACCAACTTCTTAAGTTTATGCAATCGATACAATCCGGTTCTGCTTTTGATGTCCAGTTCGATATTTGTGGTGTGTTCTTGTGCAAAAATATAATTCTAACTAATGCGCCAAAAATCAGGTTTATAAATTTATCCATTCTTGAGCAAGAGCAACTCGTAAAACTTGTATGGTATAACATTCCAAACTGAGTATTTCTGCTATCAAACCATATGATAATAATGTTGAACCGGACATCGAAATCTGAACCGCATTTATGGATTGCAGCACGTGATGTTGAATAAACAGTTATAGAGGATATACAGTAATGCTCTAATTAATCGACTCCTTAACTACAGCAGAATTATGGGTAACTTTTCAGGATTTAGTCGGAAATATGGGTTGATGCCATTCATCGGAAAGCTCTCGGTGAGAGCTTTCCGATGAATGGCAACAAGCCATATTTCGGACTAAATCCTGAAAAGTTACCCATAATTCTGCTGTAGTTAAGGAGTCGATTAATTAGCTCTAGAATTACTGTAACATGGTTTATAATATACAAATGTATACTGTATGGGAAACATCAGAGGTTTACAAAGTAATAAAAACAGTTGATTTGTTCTTTATTCTTGTGGTTATATACACGTACATACCGCTATACTTAAAGTAATTGACCACCAATAACCAGGGCTGGCGATCTAGAAAATCTAGGAGGGCTATTAATAGCCCTCCTAGATTTGCCTAGGAGGGCTATAGCCCTCCTCAACTTTTACAGTTTTGATATTTTACCTGATAATTTCAAGAGGGCTGAAAATTAATATCCCTCTTGGGTTGCCTTAATAGAAGGGCTAATATTAGCCCACCTAGACTTAACTCCCCTCTTCTATTATATTCATGTTATCTGTCCAGTGGAATCGAGTGGATATTTCTAGTGGCATTGAACACTGTTTGGTTCTTTGTTAATGAGAACATACCACAAGATGTCAGATTAGTAGAAAGTTTTTGTTATATGTCCTAACTGGTTAGTTTCACAAAATGAATTTCATGTTGGCAAGATCTGACAGGCTTTAGGGGGGGGGGGCTGAAAATAGCCCTCCTGGAGTCAATGTTGCGAGGGCTGTAGGAGGGCTATCAAATAGCCCTCCTCAGATTTCCAGGCCTGAATAACGTGGTGTCACCCCGTTAATATGGCGGTACTATACCGCGGTATCCTCCAATACCGCGGTACTGATACCGCTTGTTAACGCGAACAAGTATGTGTGAGTAAATACCTCCCCTAAAAGAGTTCCATGAAAATCACCGCGGTATTCAACAAAATTAATGCGGTGCCCGCTAAAAGACCACGGTATCATTATCGCCCAATACCGTAACTCCACGCCATGACCGTCTCGATACCGCTACCGTTTATTACCGGTATCACCGTGGTCATGACCGGGGTATCACCCCGTTTTTCTGGTCAATTACTTTGAGAATAGCGGTACATGTATTCTAAAAATAAATGTCCTTTACAACGTGGATCAATGAAATGCGGTTGTTGCATTTAAAATGCATTGAGGGTGCATTGTGTCACGCCACTTTGTAAATGCCTTAATGACAGCATTTAAATTAAATGCACTGCATTGGGAATAATCGCAGTCGCATTGAAATTACCGATCATTGCGCCGAAAAAGTATACTAGTATGAACACCCAAATAACGATACGATAGTGTATTTTGCAATTTTAGTTATAATTTGTTTAATTTAAATTCACATCTGAATAATTCTGTGTTATTTTCCCACTCCTGGTGTACATGTATATGTTCGGAATCGGACATTCATGATGTAGTTTTCCATTCAAAATGGAATAAACATACCCGGTAAATAAACACTGTTGACATTAATTGTTTTATAATCAGAATCTGAGAATCATGATTCTCATTTTGATTCTAGTAAAAAGTCTTGATTCCCTGTAGAAAGTGAAACACTAACATTTTGATTATTGCCAAAAATCTGATGGATTTTAAGGCCTGCATCAAGACATTTGTTTGTGAATAAATCAAGGTAAATGTGTTAAAATATGAACGCATTTACAAATGCGTTGCTCCAAAATCGCAAAGTAGATTCGAACATTTGGTCGCTTTTCTAAGAAATTTGTGAGTGGTCTGTACATGTACATACATGTAAGTTACTTGACCAATTACACAAGGAGTCGAGGGACACAATCAATGAGGACGTTTGTACTAAAAAATATTTTTTTACGCAAGGAACGAACACAAGGCCACTTTCTTAATTTATATTATGAGCCAACAAGACAGATCGTAAATCGCTGTTATATGACAATATATGTGGCCATCATAATGGTCGACAGGCATGACGCCAACAAAAACCAATCTGTCAGGCCAATATAAAGAAGTCGCGACTTATTGCTGGTGGAACCTATTAAAGGCATCGTTCCATTTCGTTAATAACAACTTACATGTAACATTCACCTCCACCTCTTTACTCTTGGGCTCCAAATAAATATGCATGCACCAGCTGCATCCACGTTTATTATTTTTCTTGGGAAATCCCCCCCCCCCTGCACAGTGCTTATTTGGGTCTGCACGTTTATTAATATTTTGAAGCTATGAAAATTTAAATCAGCACAAATTCAAGATTTCTATATGATTCAGATGTAAAAATGATCAACACGTCTACATTAGTTACTAGCTAAACAAGACATTTTGTCATATGTTTATACTTTACTGTGAAATTGCGTTTCTTCCGTTCTCCATGAACGGATTCTCAAAATGTTTGGTTTTCCAAAAAACAAGGATTCGAACTGTCTGAACTGAACTCCATGCGTTTGTTTAAATAGATGAATAAATAATGGGAAAGACATACAATCCTAGTTCATAATGAATTTAAGTATATAAATATAAATAATAAACGGCGGATTCAACGTGGTCATGGGTTTTGACCGCGTTAAAAAAATCAGCAAACTCTGCATGAACCCCGAAGTTTGCTGATTTTTTCTCGCGGTCAAAACCCCATGACCGCATTGAAACCGCCGTTCATTTCTTATATGAATAACACAATTTAAGATTGGTGAATTATTTCTTTTGGTTAATTTAATAAACGTACAGGACCAAATAACGATCGTACAGGTGGGAATTTTACCTCGATTTTAATAATCGTACATTAGGCACTCAAGAGTAGTACATATTCAAGTATGTGGCAAACCAAAAAAACACCACATGATACATACATGTACCTGTACTACATGTTGACTCGTATACCTGAACCTGCTATAAAAATTATTTGGTTAACCACAGTTGATGTTTTGCTCAGAGTTCCCCCTGCACTATTATTTAGGTCTGTACTTTTATTAACTTTCAATGGAATTTCCCCCCCCCGCACTATTATTTGGGCCTGCACTTTTATTTGGAGCCTGAGAGTAAGTTGCATTGACATTTATTTTCACGAATTACCATGCTAAAGGCCAAAGAAAAAAGATTGTATGTTTCCGGTAAAAAAAATTTAGGGTAGGTAGGTAGGGAATTTTTTTTATTTTATTTTATTTTGATATTTTTTATCCAGCTGCAGAAATATTGAACTACCTCGACCAAAGTGACATAAAATGCCAACCCGTGCCATGGGGAAAGTATTACTTGATCAACACAGTGGAAATATACATTAAGATTGATAAAAAATCAAACTTACTTCATGCTTACGTATGTTTTTTATTATATCTAATACCACATTTTCATAAATTTGGCTATAAACTTGGTACAAAATTGATGTCACTAACTTTTTATAAGAATTTTACCAATAATACCGCCATTATACCGTACATGTATTGTGACGATTACATCCCATTGTCTGGGGGTAGCCAGTACACCCACCGAGCATGCCTGGTTTTTGGAAACAGTAGCTACTAGTACATGTATACCCCTAATATATGCAGTGATAACCTCTTTACATGTATATATACAGATACACACCCACCATGTCTGTTGATAGTGTTCCATAAGTCCCAAACAAGACATAAAGCAGGCAGGAGATCCACTCTCAGGAAATTAAAATTGCGAAAATTTTGACTTTTTCTCAAAATATCAATAAAAAGTTTAGGGTCGGCGGGTTATTTTTAGGGTCGGTCGATGTACGGAAACATACCGGTAGTATCTTTTTTCTTTGGCCTAAGGAACATTGCAACTGGTTTGAAGTAACATGACCGCGTTGCGTCAACACTGGAACTGCATTGATGGTAATTTTCAACATGGTCTCACTGAGGTTCTATCAAATATAAATACTAGTATGGTTGAGGCCAACTTGAGGGAGACAATTATTTTGAGAATATGTGATCCTGTGTTAACATGAGCCTAAGGCGACACCAATTTTTAAGTCTGGTTTACGAACACCTCCTACAACTTTGTTTCCATTTCATGAAATTTTTTTTAAATTTTTTTGTCCCAAAATATTTTACACGCGTACTGATTTTCATGTGCTGTCGCATCCGGTTCTGCTTATGATCATTTACAGATCCATATTTTCATGTATTTCATGACAAGATATGTCTTGTTTGGTTTGAACAGAATTTCATTCAAAAACATTTTTTCACAATTTTTGTAAAATTTATGTAAAATTCCACGATTTACTTGATATAAATTGGGGGGACAATCTTTTTTATTTTTATTTTTTTCCCTCCTGCATCTACTTTTTTTCTCCCCACATCGTAAACCAGACTTAAAAATTGGTGTCGCTTAAATATCATCTGATGGAGTCAAAATCATTGAACCGTCACTTATGCATGCACATGTTGTCTTGATGTTGAGTCTGGCTTTCATCATTTTCATTAGTTTTACTGTTAATATCCACCAAAGGTTGAGGTGTTATGGAACAACTGTATGGCATCGTATACTGTTATCTTCCGAGTAAATATGGAGTCTCTAATTCTTTTATCAGTCACGCATCTACTCATCAAATAGTATAATCCTCAAATATTTGTAGTCCAGGTGATCTCGACTGCACAGTACATGTATAAACATTCATCTGTGCACAGTGTGTTTTAAATTTCTTTGCCGTGTAACAACTGTTGTCCCAAGTTTCAATGCCTTGTCCTCCTGGTATGTAGGGATTACCAATTTACCATTGCCGTGTTTTAATTTGCAATTTTGATGACGACGCTCACTAAGCTTGTTGATAATTTTCTTTGTCGTGTAACAACTGTTGTACCAAGTTTCTACGCCGCGTCCTCCTGGTATTTAGGGATTACCGGTGCCTTTAATAGCGTCAGATGCATCATTGCCAGTTAATGTACATTAGAGTGGAACTGAATTAACAATGTCACATTGACACAGTACTCAGTTAAGACCAGTAAAACAGCAAAAGTAGTATTATTGTACAGCAGGCTTAATATCACTATCAGTACTTACTACATGTACTGACCCCTTACTATCGTGGATCAATCTGAATCTGAATGGTTACGCTGCAGATCCCAATTATGGTAATTTCGCAGCGGGCGAGAGAGTCTCAGATCTTTTCCTTCAGCGCACTCTTGAAGGAATCCACAGGCTGTTGTTGTAGGATTAAGGATTCCTCCAGCTGATTCCAGTCGCATATAGTTCGAACAAATGTGGAATTAGCGAACTGAGCTGACACGTATGGTATACATGTAGCCTCGTAGCACTGACTGTTGTTCCTTTAAATTAGGTGCCGAGGAATTTGGCTGGTGACGTAGCCTGTCAGAACTTTGCTCTGCGATCTAAGACGCCTTGTTTCGGGTGTAAAGTATTGATTAGGTGGTATAGCCTGGACCAATCCACCCACCACCTTACTCATGAATCCCAGCCGATTTATTTTCCGCCGTTTCTGCAATGTTGGTAAATCTAGCTCGTAGAGGATCTTGGTCATATATCCATCTTCTTTGCTCTTATAGTCTCTTTTAATGAAACGGGCTGCTCTACGCTGGATTCTTTCCAGCTTGTCGATGTGATTTTGTTGGTAGGGGTCCCAGATGGTGTCTGCGTAGTCCATGATCTTCAAACTTCTCAATTCTTCTTCTTCTGGACAGGTGCATTATGAGCAGGCCACTGGCACTACATCATGATTGTACCGGTACCACAAATTCAATTTTGAGAAAATATTCTGGTTATGGCCAGGTAGCTGAGGTACTGTTCAATACTATAGTTGATCCGTTTCGTTATCGCAGCTTAATTCTTACTGTTCCGGGAATTGAAATATTTTTTATCACATGAAATTCAGTCTTTTTCGATATTTGCGCACATCCATGGGGAGAAATCGGCGAATCTTATATATAAGTCCACAGTTTATCCGTTTGTAGCCAATACACCATTTCCTTCTGTCAATCCGCGTTGATTCGCGACAAAATTAACTCAAAATACCACAAAGAATTATCCGCGCTTCATTTTGAAGAACGATAACTAAAAGTTAAGATTGTAATTTGGCTGCAGAAACGAAACGAAACGAATTTTGAAACACAATAATTGTATTCACTAATATTTTCCTGTTGGTATATGGTCTACTATAGTATATGCAATCATTTATTGAAATAATAAGTATCACTTAGAGAATCATTCTTACTGATAATTAGAAATCTCTTTATTTTGTATCCCTTTAATATTAAATAATGGCCCTGAAAATTGTCTGTTTGTCAGTTTAATGTTCACTAATTATAGCTAGGCTGTTAGATAAAGTATGATATTGCTTCATTTGTCCGGGGTAGTGTATTGTCATACTGTCATAATAAACTTCAAGTAATAAGGTAACTACTCGTCAATGATGCTTGAATACATAAATGATTAATAAGGTAACAACTACCCGTCAATGATCGACGTCTTAATATAGAAAGGTTTTATAAGGTAACTAACTACACGGCAATGATACTTATTATAGAAGGTTAATAATTTAACTTCTTGTCAATGATGCTTTAATATAGAAAGGGTTAATAAGGTAACTACCCGTCAATAATGCTTTAGTGTAGAAATGGTTACTAATGTAACTACATGTCAATGATGCTTTAATAAAGAAAGGGTTAATAAGATAAAGTTCTACACGTCAATGATGCTTAAATATAGAAAGGGCTAATAGGGTAACTACACGTCAATGATGTTTTAATATAGAAAGGGTTAATATGGTAATTACACGCCAATGGTGCTTTAATATAGAAAGGGTTAATATGGTAACTACCGTCCATGATGCTTTAATATATAACTGGCTACTATGATAACTACATGTCAATGATGCTTTATTGTAGAAAGGGTTAATAATGTAACTAATCACCAATGATACTCATTATAAAAAGGGTTAATAAGGTAACTGCCTGTCAATTATTGCTTCAACGTAGAAAGGGTTAATAAGGTAATTACACGCCAATGGTGCTTTAATATAGAAAGGGTTAATATGGTAACTATCAGTCAATGATGCTTTAATATAGAAAGTGTTATAATATGGTAACTGCACGTCAATGATGCTTTGATACAAAAATGGTTAATAAGGTAATTACCCGTCAATGGCGCTTTAATATAGAAATGGTTTATAATGTAACTACTCACCAATGATACTTAGTATAGAAAGGGTTGTTTAATGTAACTACCTGTCAATTAATGCTTTAATATAGAAAAGGTTAATAAGGTAACTACACGCCAATGATACTTAGTATAGAAAGGGTTGGTAAGGTAACTACACGACAATGATACTTTAGTATATAGAGGGTTAATTAGGCAACTACCCGTCAACGATGCTTTAATATAGAAAGGGTTAACAACTACATGTCAATGCTGCTTTAATACAGAAATGGTTAATAAGGTAACTTCACGTCAATGATGCTTTAATATAGAAAGGGTTAATACTGTAACTACTCACCAATGATACTTAGTATAGAACGGGTTAATAAGATAACTACCCAGCAATAATGATGCTTTAATATAGAGAGGGTTATAATAAGGTAACTACACGTCAATGATGCTTTAATACATAAATGGTTAATAAGGTAACTACCCGCCAATGGCGCTTTAATATAGAAAGGGTTAATAATGCAACTACTCACCAATGATACTTAGTATAGAAAGGGTTAATAAGGTAACTACCTGTCAATTAATGCTTTAATATAGAAAGGGTTAATAAGGCAACTACACGCCAACGGTACTTAGTATAGAAAGGGTTAATAAGGTAACTATATACGACAATGATACTTTGGTATATACAGAGTTAAGGAGCCAACTACCCGCCAATGATGCTATACTATAGAAAGGGTTAACATTGTAACTACACATCAATGATATTTTAATATAGAAAGGGTTAATAAGGTAACTACGCGTCAATGATGCTTTAATAAAGAAAGGGTTAATAAGGTAACTTCACATCAATGGTGCTTTAATAAAGAAAGGGTTAATAATGTAACTACTCACCAATGTTACTTAGTATAGAAAGGGTTAATAAGGTAACTACCTGTCAATTAATGATTTAATATAGAATGGTTAATAAGGTAACTACACGCCAATGGTGCTGTAATATAGAAAGGGTTAATAAGGTGACTTCAATGCAGATTATACAGTTTAACAAAATACCACAGGTGTATATATCCGGGTGAACACTGTAGTAAATACCTGGGCAAAACCCTGGTGTAAATACCTGGGTGTAAATACCTGGTGTAAATACCTGGGTGTAAATCCGTAAAAACCCGGGTAAACTGGGGTTTATACCTAACATATATAGAAAACACCTGGGTAAATCTATATAAATCCCTGATTTACCTGGGTGAAAACCTGGGTGTGACCTGGGTGGAACCAGGGTAAAACCTATATGTACCGGGGTATACCTAGGTAAACACCAAGATTTACCCAGGTACATTTTTATATGGGGGTTGCCACATGAGGTGGCAAAAAGGGCACCCATTGCCGTTTCGACATGTATGGATCGACTGGGCCAAAATAAACGGCGAGGTATCGTAGCCCACCTCAAATTATGTTTGAAAAACCGAAAACCACACCATTCTAGTCCGTGCGGTTGCCACAGGAGATGGCGAAACGGATATCCAATGCCGTTTCAGTATTTATAGACCAATTTTGACAAAACGGCGCAGTAGGTGGCCCACCCAAAATTATACTATAAAAACCGAAAACCGCACCCATCTAGCCCGCGTGGTTGCCACAGGAGGTGGCAAAAAGGGTACCCATTGACGTTTCGACATTTATGGACCGATTGTGACAGAATAAACGGTGCGGCATGGTAGCCCACCTCAAGTTATGTTACAAAGAACGAAAATCGCACCCCTCTAGCCCGTGCGGTTGACACAGGAGGTGGCAAACTGGACCCCCATTGCCGTTTCGATATATGGACCTATTTTGACAAAATAAATGATGCGGTAGTGTGGCCCACCACGAGTTATACTATAAAAACCGAAAACCGCACCCATCTATAGCCCGTGTGGTTGCCACAGGAGGTGGCAAAAGGGGTACCCATTGACGTTTCGACATTTATGGACCGATTGTGACAAAATAAAATGTGCGGCATGGTAGCCCACTTCAAGTTATGTTACAAAGAACGAAAACCGCATTCCTCTAGCCCGTGCGGTTGACACATGAGGTGGCAAACTGGACACCCATTGCCGTTTCGATATTTATGGACCGATTTTGAAAAAAATAAACGACGCAGTAGTGTGGCCCACCCCGAGTTATACTATAAAAACCGAAAACCGCACCCTTCTATCCCGTGTGGTTGCCACATGAAGTGACACCCATTGCCGTTTCAGTATTTAGGGCAACAACATGGGCTAGAAGGGTGCGGTTTTCGGTTTTTCTAACACAACGTTGGGTGGGCCACGCTACCACACCGATTATTTGGGCTCAATCGGACCACACATACAGAAACGGCGTTGGATGCCCTTTTTGCGACCTCCGGTGGCAACCACACGTGCTAAAGAGGTGCGGTTTTCAGTTTTTGTAGTGTAGTTTTGAGTGGGCCACCCCACTACACCATTTATTTGGTCAAAATCGGCCAACAAATACCGAAAAGACAATGGGTATCCTGTTTGCCACCCACTGTAGCAGCCGCGGGGTCTAGATGGTGCGGTTTTCGGTTTTTCTAACATCACTTGAGATGAGCCACCCTATCGCAGCGTTAATTTGGTAAAGTTTGCTTGCTTCCGAATAAGTAATAAGTAACTGAGAATAAGTAACCAATGTCACGGTATAGTCCAATTTGTGATATTTGGGTCATTGCTCTCGATTCTAAAGATGTTTCTGACTTCACGGTGTACTGTATTTTCTCTCCTTGTGGTGTTTAAAATCAATTTGTTCATTATTTGAGTTCAGTAATATGGAAGAAAAATATTTCAACAACATCAGAGTGGATCCTCACCAACATCAGAGTGGATTCCCACCAGCATCACAGTGGTCCCACACCAACATCAATGTGGACCCTAAAATACCAAATCGGACTTGTTTCAAGCGTACGCTGTATATCTTTTGAATGAATGTGTATCTTTGTTATTAAAATCATCATTCCCGTCATATGGGATGATTTCAGCCATGTAACGCGACAAAACGTGGGTATTTGGGCATAACAATAACTAGGTTAATACTCGCCAAAGAATGCCACTCTTAAGTCGTCCGCGGAGTTGTAGAATGTATGTATGTCGGAGGTTTTAGTGCATTCATGTGTGATCATCAGAATGTTTACATCATGTTGTAATTGCGTAGTTTCGATGTAAACACGAGGTGGAACGCGCACGCGGTCACCAGCATCGCTTTGTACTAACCGCATCATAGCAAAACAGCATGACCCACCAACATCATAGCATTTCTGCAGGACCACTTGACCAGGGGTGATATCAAATCCAGTCGTAAGTCGGGATTTTTTTTACCCTGTGCCAATGCATTCTCTTATATATGCGAGTCGACCATAGGTCGCCTCGCATATATAAGAGAATGCATTGGCCTAACAATTTTTTACAATTTTAATAATTTTGTCTTGTATTCTTTAACAATTTTATAATTTCACACATACAGATCCCCAGACAAACATGAGCAGACGACACTCTTCTATATGCTTCTATATATGTGTGGGGCTCCCTGCAGGGTAATGGATGTTTTTTATTTTATGTCCTAAAAATTGTAAGAAACATTTATTTTTTAAAAATGATAAAAAATTGTTAGGCCAATGCATTCTCTTATATATGCGAGGCGACCTATGGTCGACTCGCATATATAAGAGAATGCATTGGCACAGGGTAAAAAAAAACCCGACTTACGACTGGATTGATATGGCGCGTCATATATACGTTAGTTTATTGACTTATCGCGCGTCCTTAACTTTCAGGAATAGTGCGCAGTAAATTGAATACACAAATGTGTACGGGGGTTCCCCATTCATTGGCATAACAGAATACGATACCCGGAAGATGTGTGCCTTGACTCACGAGTATTTTGAGTGCATATCTTTATACGTTCTGAGTATCACTGAGAGATAACCACAAATTATTCGTAATAAGAAAGAAGAACATGACTGTGCTTGCAAAGTAATGATATTACGGTGGATAGGAAATTATAATAGGCAGGTCGGGAAACACAAGTTCCCCGTTCAATCGGTTAACGGTAATCACGCATTCCTCGTGTTGTACGTCATCATAGTTTGTTCTTGTTGACTTGAAGAAAGTGTCAAACGGGTAACATTTATATTTCAATTGTCACTTTCTAAATTAGTATGTTGTGAGTTATTGAATGGGTATGGGTCTTTAATAGTATATCAATTGAGTACACCCAAGCTATAACATATAACGCGCCCTATTAAAGACATAATTATTATTGATCTGGTGCGTTTAACATTTTCAGTGCCAGGTCTGATTTCTGTATCAACACAATTACCCTGTGCCAATGCATTCTCTTATATATGCGAGTCGACCATAGGTCGCCTCTCATATATAAGAGAATGCATTGGCCTAAAAAAAATTCATCATTTGTTATTATTTTTTACAATCTTTTACAATTTTAATAATTTTTTCTTATATTCTTTAACAGACTTATTTTGTAGGTTTAGTGCCAGGGAATCTCACGTTTTTCATGGGCATCAAAATTATTACTATGAATACTTGGTGATAGTTTTGAATTATAACATGCTCCGAAGGTTTTATCCAGTTTGTTTTTAAATTCGATAGAGCATGCTTAAGCATACCCAAAAACAATTCAACCAAAAAAAATAATTATATTTTTTCATTTTTTAGGGCCGATTTTACAGACCGTAAATTAGGGCCGATGAAATCGGCCCCTGGCACTGAAAAGGTTAAACTGATCAGTTAGTATCCATGTAGCATTCTACTAACATTGCCGAAAAACTGAAGCAAATTGACCGTTCCACTCCATAGAAAAAAACATCGTCTGAACTGCGTTCAATTGTAAATATTTACTACTCGAATCGGGACGCATCTATCGGCGATAAACTAACGAAAACGATTTCGCCATCGAGAGTCACTGCATTGCATTAATATATAATCATGACGGTGTGTGTTGTCCATTTGGATATACTATTTGTAAAAATTACTACTTTGAACAAGATTATTCTCCATTTATATTTGATCACCCTACCGGAGTGTTTCACATCACTTTAATGTCACATTGCACTTTGTTTGTGTGCGAGGCGACGTAAAGCCGATCGTCGCACAGTGACCATGTATCGAAGATCGAAATTGTAATATTGTTTCTTGTATCACAAACGTATAGATTTATCCTTTAGGTATCATTAATATTCCATTTCTGGGTTTCTTTGTTAACCATTCTGCAGTCGAATGTTCTATTATCATGCATGCAATTCCATCATGTAACCCAGTGAATATTTTAAGGTAAAATCACATAAGAGGTAAGGGGTGGGTGACATATGAGACACAAGTGTCAGGTATGCGATGGAGCTTGTATGAGGCCCCCTCCCATCCACACTCTAGTAGTGCCCCTTCCATTGCAATTTCACCCCGATAATAGCTTAAATTTGTTCCGATATTTAGATTTGTTCAACCAGTATTTTGTGCAAAATGTTTTAGTTGTACAAAAATGGGTACCAGTTAGGAAATTCGAACAACTCATATGGTGAAATGGTATACCCCAAATCAAGGGGTGAAATGGTATACCCCGAACTCAAGGGGTGAAATAGTATACCCCGAACATTGGCATTCCGATTTTATCTTGTTTTATAAATAAGGCCCTAATATAAAATAGTCATTACAACTGTGAATCTTCATATATTTCATATTGACTTTATTCTCTTCATGCAGATTCCACTTTACCGGTATCGAAAAGAAGAAAATCTGGAATGTTGGGAGTATCTAACTCTGAAGGCAACAATGGAGATAGATTGGAAATCAAAGGAGTTGGAGTTGCAGAAGGAAATTCTTAAGATAGAGGACACAAAACAGATGTGATGGAAAGAAGAGATTTGATGCAGAAAAAAAGCGGAGCAGCTTCAGCATTTAGAATTGGAGAAGAAGGGAATAATAATTATGTATCACATTATTAAAGTGATGTGAAACACTACGGTAGGGTTATCTAATATAAATGAATGTCACTGAACGCATAATATATTGGGATGTGTGTACTAGGGCAATTTAATGACGCCATAGAATTTATTTTAATTCGAATGAAGGACATTATGAAGAACTATTTACAGCATATATGGCAGATGAAATTACCAGTCTTGACCACTGTCGCTCGAATATGTTGATTTTGAGGCGAGTAATGTTTGCCGCGGGGATACCCAAATCAATAAAAGAACAGAATACGATATATTTACAGGGACGATATCCGCCATAATGTGTATGTATATCCTTTATAGACTCGAAAACGGCTCGACCGATTGAGCCCAAACTTGCTATCTAAGGGTAGAAAGACACGAGAAGTGCCATCGCACCGATTCTGAGAACGTCCGAGCACTCCTTCACCCTTCGCCCTGCCACCGCCACCGTCGTTGGAATTGATGGGTTAATGATTAAAGAGCGTTCGTATATGCGGTGTCGTTGTTAAAGAGCGTTTATATACACGAGTATAAATACGGCTCAATCGACCGTCTCGGAAACTGGGGATATCGAGACGAAATTTCGTACTTAGGGCTTCCAAGGGACGCGGGAGATTTTCTATTTTTGTCCGCCTGAGGTGACATTGACCTTGAAACGGGTACCCACAAATGACCTTGGGCGATATCTCGATCGTCAGCGGTGACATCGACGTGAAATTTGTTATGTATGGTCAACTCGGGAGGGGAATATTTTTGTCGGGTTATTTTGTCCACCCAACATGACCTTGAAACGGGTACCCGCAAATGATAGCATGCATACGGGTTACCTTGAAAAAATTAATGGATCGACCAAAGCCATGGGACCAATCCCGCCAGTGGTGGGCTAATCTGCTAGTATATATATAAAAGGCAAGTGTGTGTATACATGTGTGTTTATCTGTCAGGTTTTTGGTGCGTTTAAAAATAGATCCTCCCCATGTCCGATTGGACCCAAATTTTGACCATGTCCTGAAGCACATAATATGATCGCACGTGACACGTAGTGGAGCAACCACACAAATACATCAAACTGTCACAACAATTTCAATCTATACACGTAGTTTCCAACTGTTGCTGTGTCACGGCATGGGATTTCAAAATGTTGAATATTTTCAGTTGGAGGGGCGGATTCCGCGGAACACTACAGTACAACCACCCTGCCGCCACATCTCTCGTTAAAGCAACTCATACACCGCCATGCCAAACTAAACCTAGCAATTTCCCACGTTTATCTATGACAAATATAAATGACTACATGAGCGCATTAATGCGGCATTATCCCAAAATATCACTGGGTAAATCTTTCGCACGAACAGTTTCATGGGCTCTTGTCAATAGAAAACATCCCTCGTTTGAATCCAGTCTGTATTTTTTCTAGAAAATGGTTTATAGAGACGTCTCTTATTGCATTTAAGTGTATACATTGTGGAAGGCAGCTGAATTAGCTCATGCAGGTCAAAAATTCAAACTGATAGTCAAAAGGACATTTGAAAACATAATGAAGAATACAATCTTATATATACACACTAGGTCAAAAGAAGAACAAACAAAAAAGGAACAATGAAAACCAAACAAACAAACAAACAACACGTTTGTAGGGGGGATCCAGGATCCCATATGTATTGTGTGCATATTGTATATACAAAGTTGTATATGTGTTATGCGTGTTACTCATTAATGTGTGTCGTTGTAATAAAACTTTGATTTGCGTACTGGTGACTAAAAGACTTATCAAAGTCAAATATACATTATATACGCTGTTTCCTAACTTCTAACAAAAAGCGATTATACGCTGATAGAGCCTCTATTTATGTCCCGTGTTAGTACGGTCAATAAAGCGTGTATCACAGTGTATAAACCGTACAAACATTAAATCGGAAGTTGTTTTCGAAAAGACGAAAAATGCTATTTTTAGAACGTAAATGTGACAGAAATATCACAACAACACCACAAAATCCAGGTTTCAGACGGACACACGGTTGCACCACATCTACTAACGTAATTATAAATTGTACATACACATTTGTCGATCGTAAGCGGTGGCCATTTGAGCGAAGAACTCTGTTTAATAGATAAAAACGGCCTTTGATCACTTCAGAAAATAATTTTCTCGCAAAAATTCCCTCTTCAAATGTCATTTTAACACATATCCAACATCTGTCGGAAATCCCACTATATTGCAACGGCTTCAGGTGCTCTTGTTTGTTTTAAACAAATTTTGCGGAACAATAGAGGCTCCCATTTAGAGGCCACGCCGAAGATCCATATGGAGTTCGGTGACGATTGGGTGAGAAATGTGACCTGTAAGGTGTGCTAAAGGATTTAGTGATACAAAGAGTAAAATCCAAGATGGCCAAAATGGCAGCCATTTATTTTACAAAATTTGGGAAAAAATCGAAGGCACCCACCGAGAGGTCAGAACGAAGATCTATATACAGATTGGTGATGATCGGATAAGGGATAAGCTCTGCATTTTGTGTTAAAGGATTTAGTGATGCAAAGAGTAAAATCCAAGTTGGCTGCCAGTGGCCATATTTTTCATAAAAAATCATTCAAATTTTACAGCTCCCATCTATAAGTGATCCTCGACCCATATACCGAATAACGTTGAAATCGGTCAAAGTTTGTTTTAACACATTTGTTTTATTTTATTACAGTTGTTTAATAGTCTATTTTTATTTGAAGAATTAAAATTACTCAATCCGAAATGTCGCTCGCAAATCTGCGCAAATTACTATTTCCTTGGCATCGGCGGTAAAAGATATTTGATTCGAGTCGCGGAACCGACCCATCAAAGCTCAGAGTGATCACATCTCGATGTTTGAATTCTATTATTTAAATTTTAAGTTGCCCAGTAAATAGTCGACGAGAAGACTTATCTGAACAAATTGCGGATGAAGATGGATAACTCTAAAAACAAGTGACTTTTTTGTGTCAGATAGTTGACAATAACATGTTTTTGGCAATTTTATACTATAGTTGACTGTGATTAACATTAGTTTTGGGGCAATTACTGGATTCTTATAACTGACGCGGCATTTAAAAAAAAATGTTGTTGTTGGAATCTGATCATATGGGAACCATCGAATCGGATTGAGTACCTTTACTTGAAGAGTTTACATTTATTTGAAGAATCTATTATTGTGTTATGCTTTCATTTACACCAGGTTGAATAAATGATTTTTAATAGAACTAGTTAAATATCAGCCTTTCCATGCCAATGCGCCTTGATAGATCCTTGAGCATTTAGCAAGCTGACAATTTATTACCCCTTGGTGTCATTCCCCATTATTAACTGCTGGTGAACTCAAACCCCCTACCAATGGTTAAGTGGATACATATTATATAATAGAAGCATTCTTAAAACCTTCTGTCCCATTATTTTGAAGAAAAATTACTCTAGGAACAAAATTACAGGGCCAGGAAAAATGTGTAAGCAGGGCTGCAGAAGCAACCACCGCCCCACCTAGTGTTCGGAAAAACAATTGCAGACCCCACCCCTGACCTATACACAATTTCATCACAGAATACAACATATTTCCTCAACCCCCAAATACAGCTTTGTTACATGCGGAGTCGAATAAAAGTAACTAAATAGTTTAGGAATACATTGTTTGATTCAGGCAGAGTCTATAAGTTCAATGACGTGACATTTCGAAGACATAGTTATGTTTAAGTGGATCGAAAGGAACATATCATTACTGTACGATTCCTGTATAACATCGCAACTAGCATTGTCGTCGTACACACATAGGCGTACATAGACTGACGAGTGGGGTGTCCAAATAAATACTCTCTACAAGGGCATGTCGATATATGTTGCACACATAACGGCCTTTCTGTTGCAATATTGTGGGGTTTCCGACAGATGCTGGCTATGTGTTAAAATGACATTTGAAGAGGAAATTTTTACGAGAAAATTATTTTCTGAAGTGATCAAAGGCCGTTTTTATCTATTAAACAGAGTCCTTCGCTCAAATGCCCCCCGCTTACGATCGGCAAATGTGTATGTACAATTTATAATTACGTTAGTAGATGTGGTGCAACCGTGTGTCCGTCTGAAACCTGGATTTTGTGGTGTTGTTGTGATATTTCTGTCACATTTACGTTCTAAAAATAGCATTTTTCGTCTTTTCGAAAACAACTTCCGATTTAATGTTTGTACGGTTTATACACTGTGTGTATGTGTATATATAATACCGTGGCTTAAGGGCAGTATATCGCTCTTTAGCTATATGGGCCTGACACGCTATACCGTTCTTTAGTACCAAACGCTAAAGAGTGGTATACCACTCTTCATCTTTATGGATCTGATAAAACGGTAGGCTATATAGGTTACAGTGAAGTAATTCGATTGGTAGCGCCCTCCAACGGATTTTGGACCGAAGATGCAGGAGAGAATTAAAACAATTCTGGGCTCTGGTTGGTTAATAGTAGTTTCGATATTTAAACATATAAAATACATGCAATCACTCCTCTTGAAATTTCAGACTCCAAACAAAACATTGGCAAATTGTAAAGCACGTGGTTCCTAGATTAAATTTTTTGGTGTGAGGTAAAAAATGTCAATATTTTTTTCATGCAATTCTGACTCTCGATTATAAATCCCAAATTTAAAGGTACATTCCATGCTCGACGATATGATTTTTTTCATGCAGAAACTTTGCGCAGATGCCAATTCCGGTGACCATGTACTCATTTATCACAATTCGTGGATAGTCAGGGCTGCAGGCCATTATATGTTAACACTGAGGCCTATGGGGAATAATTACTTCACTGTAACCTATACCGCTCTTTAGCGATTGGTACCAAGGAACGGTATGGGCCTACCGCTCTTCAGCGCTGGCACTAAAGAACGGTATCCTGCTATTCAGTGATAAAAGTCAAATAACGGGGCACCGGAGTGGTGTACATCGGTATATACCAATATTTAGCTATACATGGTCCTGGCGCGATAAATAACGGTCTTACATTATCATCCGTACTGCTCGATCTCCAGTGTCCGACTCTAAAGAGCCGTATACCGCTCCTTAGCCCTCATCGCTAAAGAGCGGCATACCGTTCTTGAGCCCTCAGTGCTAAAGCCACTTCGTATATATAATTGCGTCTATAGTCTAGTGGTGTGAAATCAGTGTTTCCGGTAGAGACCAAATGTGTCTGGATTCTGGCACACAAAGCCAAATGACGTAAATGACGTCATGGACCATGTCATGACGTCTTCGCTGGTTTTCGTTCAGCCAACCAACGAAATTGGTCAAAATGAATCTAATCTATAGGCCTAAATCACATAGGAATTGTTCAGAAAAACTGAAGTTGTTAATTTCATAACCATCCCGTTGGTCCACTTCCGATTCTGTGATTTCACCATTTCTTTTTGGGATATTATTGTTCCCATGATGCTATGCGAAAGCGGAGCGGAAGTCACGTGATTTTTAACCCATTTTTGTGCGCCGTTTTTCATCGGATCAGCTCTATACGGACCCTCCAACCGGACGTGGATGAATCGTGAATCAACAGGCTACGCAAAATGCAGAAAGTTGGATATTGAATGAATCGTCCGCCAACTTGACCTTGACCTTTGCGGCGACTTTGGGGTTTGACTTTTAGCATTCTAGACTGTTCTAGATGCCGTCTATTGACAGAAGTTCAGGGTGAATAACTCTATTGCTTACAAATGCACGCATTTTAGTAACCTTTTAATCATTCATGTCAGCTAAATGTTACGGATCGGCGAACTGTCAATATGACGTCACGAATTACTATATCCGGTGTGAGGGTCCGTATAGAGACGTCGCCGTTTTTCGTCGCGTCGAAATTCTGTTTCATGGTATTGTAAAAATTAATGACGTCATTCACGTCTAAACTTGAAAAGCAACAACGCGCCTGCGGTGCGTTGTGGTTGCTATTAGAATACGACACGCAACATTTCGGTACAAGACAACCTGAGATATAACGCGTTTCCCAAAGATTATCAAGGCGATGTGTTTACTGATATAATGCGTCACCTTCTATAAAGATGAATGTGGTTTCAGTGGCAAACTTGCCAGCTTTCTGTATTGCGACATCTATGGTGTTTTCTGTGATCGTGTTCTGGGGATGTAAGTGGAGACATGGAGGTTGTATTTATAGAAATGTGATTAAAAGGGTACTAGCAATTTCCGTACCGGTTAGACTTTTGCAGGATGTATGTATTCGCTGGTGTATCTTCGCGAATGTCTCGTTGTCGTATATCTTCGTTATGACTAAAGGTCTCATTGCGAAGTATCCGGAGTGTATTTTATCCAATTTAGAGATTTTCTGGCGTGGTGAATGAGAAACGTTCAGTGATTAGCCGCAGTTGTTGTAATTATTTGAAGTATTAGTTGTTTTAACGGAATGCTGAGGTGGTGCTTTCGTGAAACCTTGAAGGCATTATGATTAATTAATCTCCATAATCGGTGGTGAATGAAACCTTATCGGATATTATTTCACAATGACTCTTGAGATTGTGTGTAAATCATTCAGAGTTCAGCCGCCATATATTGGCTTTTGTCAGTCAATTTCAGACCTCTATATCGATAGAACTTAGAACAAATAACAAAGAAAAGATACATGCCAGTCGAAAACAATTCTAATTTCGTATAAGAGAACCGAGCAAATAACAATTTAGTGTAATTGCCAACTGGCGACACGTCAATATAATAACATGTCAATCGTCAAGGCGTTTGTCATTTTAATGGCAATGGGTGTTTGGTTATAACCAATAATATATTGGTGTGTCAACGCATTGACCGTTGCGTGTTTGGCGGTGAACCTTTCAACCAATTGGAACATACGTTCCCTTTGTGAACATACGTAACGTATATGTGTACATATTTCATAATTATCATTACTTTAGTTTGGCACGTCCGATTTTAAAATGTGTCCATATGCTTTCTCACCAAGCACATATATATATACTATACACATATACACAAATCTACCATATTTGCATAGCCATTACTTATATAGACATTTTTCACAATCTAGAGGCGTTACCATTTCTGACTATGGTTTTCTTGTACCGTTATCATCGGTGGAGTATGGAATACTATTAGTGCCATTAGTAACGCACCGTTAAGAAAATGTTCGATATTAGCGCATGTTTCGGCGCGCCGAAAGCGACAAAATGTGCGCCGTAACGGCGCACATTTTGTCGCGTTCGGCGCGTTCGGCGCGTTACTAATGGCGCACTTTTTGTCGCTTTCGGCACGCACCGAAAGCGACAAAAAGTGCGCCACTATAGCATATGTTTCGGTGCTTTCGGCGCGCCGAAACATGCGCTAATATCGCACATTTTGTCGCTTTTGGCGCGCGCGCCGATAGCGACAAAAAGTGCGCCGTGACGGCGCACATTTTGTCGCTTTCGGCGCTTTTGGCGCGTTACTAATGGCGCACTTTTTGTCGCTTTCGGTGCGCGCCGAAAGCGCCATTAGGAAGTGGCCCTAATAGTATTCCATACATAGATTTGTTTGTGCCTTGTCTCAAGAGTATTTTGAGTGCATATCTTTATACGTTCTGAATATCAGAGAGCATTAACCACGAATCATGCGTAATAAGAAAGAAGAATATGACTAAAATTACCAAGTAATGAAGTATAACATAATACGCTACCCGGAAGATGTGTACCTTGTCCCAAGAGGGTTTTGAATTTTAACGTATATATTACCGCCGATCGTAAATGGCTATGTTTATTTTCTTTGATTTGGCCCCGAATTTAAAGGTCCATATAATGCTCGGAAGCTCAACAGTTATTTTATATATATCATATTTTCAAGCTTGATCTGGGTTGTAGGACATCTCAATGTGCCATTTCCATCGATACCTGGCCTTTAATTTCGATAAGAAATGACTTCAAACAAGAATTTATTCACGAACATTGTCTCAATGAACTTACAGACTGAGCCAGTCCATGTCTCTATAATTCTGATACAGGTATATCACTGACACGAAGAACGATCACAGCATGGATATCGAATATGAAAATTACATGTAACATGCTTGGCATGTTGCATGCATACAACGCTGTTCACTCGCGTTTTTTTCTCCATAATTCAACATAGTCTCCTAAAAATAATCATATAATTTACAGAATGAAGATTTGGATGTGCATGATATGTGCTGTTTCGTGGTGTGCATAATTCCCTGTTACCCACAACATATGACGTTTTATGGGGAATCTCGCATGACTATATTTTATCATATTTAAAGGCCCACTTAATTTTCGAGTCGCCAATTATTTTTTTTATAGTGAATTGATATACGGTTTTAATAACAATCTATGCCATAAAATATGATTAAAATGCTATAATTCACCACTATTTGAAATATATCTGTGTCTCAGAAGATGCCCACAGATAAATAGAAGACTTTCCCCCTCTGTCACCCAGAATGCAACATAATTCAAACTTTTTCAATGGAAAGGGAAGAACTCTATCTTTAATATATAGAGTTATTCCCCCTGCATTGAAAATAATACTGATTTTTACTTCATTCTTGGTGACAAAACGCACTGGCAACTCAACAAAAACAACATGTCCACAGTTTATTACACCGGATAAGTTGATATACAATGTTTTGGAGCTTCCTCTTTCAAATGGTATATAATATGGCATATATTTTATATAATGTAATCTGGGGGTTCGAAAATTAAGTGGGCCTTTAAATTATATTAAAAAAATTAAACAAGAAATGCATGTGGCAACCGCACGGGTTAGATGGATACAGTTTTCGGTTTTGTAGTATAATTTGGGGTGGGCCACCCTAACTCGTCGTTTATTTGATCAACATCGGTTCATAAATACCAAAACGGCTATGGTTGCCATTTTGGTCACCTCCTGTGGCAACCGCACGGCCTAACGGGTGCGGTTTTCGATTTTTATAGTATAGTTTGGGTGGGCCACCATACCGTATTGTTTTTTTGTAAAAATCGGTTCATAAATACCAAAACGGCTATGGTTGCCATTTTGGTCACCTCCTGTGGCAACCGCACGGTCTATAGGGGTGCAGTTTTCGGTTTTTATAATATAGTTTTGGGTGGGCCACCATACCGCGCCGTTTATTTGGTCAAGATTGAATGTTTCCGAATAAGGAACTGGGAATAAGTAAACGATGTCACCGTAGTGAAGGTATCCACTTCCTGTCTCCTCGACATTTTACTTATGTTGATATGATACAACGAATGAGATAAGTGCACGCTGCTCTGCCAGAAACAACAAACGTAATTAAAATAATCAACTGAAATGCAATAGATCTTCTTAATTGAACTGGTGTGCATGACAATGCAAAACAAAAGAAAAAGAAACACTAATGGTATGTGATATAGGGTATATGTACATGTACTGATATTCAATGTCACTGTCATTAACCATTATTGTACAAATGGGGTATTTCCACTTGCCTCGTGTCTGCTAGTTGCCAAATTCTTGCAACAATGTTTGCACGGAGACTGTGCAACTTCAATGATGCATGAAACTTCAATATAGCTTTGTTTTTGGCCCAAACATTTTCTTTCAAATAGTTGCTTTCGACCATCATTTACCATTTTGTGGCGACACCCATACGTATTCCTCAAGCTCGTCTGCAACCTTACTTTCAAGAGTCCACGATGATCCCAACGTAATAAATATCCCAATAAACTTGTCATATTTCTCCAATGTCTTCAGCATACACTTTTACCTTTACGAAACAACGATGAGATGTAGTCATTTCCGGTAAATGCAAGGAATCCTATCAAATCTTTCATTTTATCTTTGCTCAAATCTATATCACCCAGCTTAATACCCTTGCGATGTATTTCGCTCCCATAATCAAGGTAAACCTGATCCACCCTTCCCAGCACACCGAACATTATTACCAGTATATCTGATTCAGAAAATCATTAAAGTTTCTTGGAATCTTTGACTCTGGTGATTGGGTCATAACTTTAGCAGAATGATCCCTTTTACTCATTTCGGCTGATTTGATCGATTGCTCTTGGTATGTATCGACAACAATGTATACCCTTATGTAACCCGAAGGCAGTGACTGCAAGAACCTCCATGCAAGTTCTTCATATCGGGCAATTCAACGAGCATGTGAATACATGCCATCATGTTGACAATAAATGTTGAAACACTAGTTGTACAAGGTAGTGACTCTTTTGGGTGTAGAATAAGTGCCTGTGAATAAGACAGAATTGTATTTTGTAATTCCACCAGGGGGGGGGGGCCGAAGTTTTTTTACGAGACGTGAGGTAGGGGGGTGGGTGGATACCCGAGGCCGGAAACAGTTTTTGACCACTTTTTTTGCATTTTTTTTTCATTGACATATTTTCAACTGTTTTAAACATATTTGTTTATATGTTGTGGCTTGTTGCAATATGAGAAGCACTAATACATTCAATATTGATATAATTACCCCCATAAGTTGATATAAAATGGAAAAATAGTGAATATTGTGGGGGTGGGTCCCAAAATTTTCATTGATATTTTTTGCGCGCAAATTTTTTTTATTGTGTCTGTTTCAGCTTGCTTGGCAGTTTTTATAGTGAAAATTGTCTAGTTCACGGTGTAGTTATATAAAAAAATACTTCAGATAGCTCTAGGGTAGGGTGAACTTAATGCAGCCTGACAATATCAGCTAACAACTCATGACAGAATATTACAATAATTCTTATACTTCATGACAGTCTCTTTACTCATACAGTTAGCTGATGCATGAGTGTAATGTATGAAATAATGTATCAGAATAATGTATAGTTAATAATATATAGTAGACACAGGTAGACATATAATAGTAAATCAAGAGTACAGCCGGTATACTGTAAACAGAAGACCAAATTGGAGTTATCTTCCCTACACCAACACAATGACGTTACGCTTACTGTGACCTCGTCTCCACGGTCACGTCACTAAAGTGCACATCCGTGTATATGGATTTCGCACTAAATTGACCATCCGCGTTCAAACTCAAAGGGTTAAACATTATTTTAGGCCTAGCCAATCCTAAGTCGTAATGCGAGGTCGGGTCGGTGGTCATGCAGGCATACATAAAAGCTAATTCGTACACTGGTACATATGCACATTTTCCTTTTTGGTGTTACTATAGGCTCTAGGCCTACTAGTTGATGCTGGTTGATGTCTGAAAAAAAGTTAAATTTAATTTTGTGTAATTGTTTATTCTATTATAGGCCCTAACACTGGCCCTAGTTATTTTTTTTGTCATTCCAGGGGATTCAACATACTTTTCATCTACTCACACACATGAATAGGCTGGGTTATAAATTTACCAATATAATCACATCATATTCTACCTTTGTTCGATTGCTTAGAGTTCAATTTTGCACATGTTTGTAACAGGAAGTCAGCTGAGGAAGTAACATTTAATTTGGTCTTTCAAAGAAGGGACCAATATAGAGCGGTTGGTCGTTACAGAGGGGACCAATATAAAGTTTTGGGGTTTTGGGGGGTGGGTGTCTAAAATTTTATGAAAACAAAATGCAAGAAAGGGTGGGTGGGTGTAAAAAAATGGCAATGTAAAAAAAACACCCCCACGTCTCGCAACTTGTTTACGCCCCCCCCCTTGATTCCACCGGCTGTTTTTGGCGTCCCTGTTCAAAGTTTGCTCGCCTCTCTGGTCTATCGCTACATTTAAAAGGAACTTTATCTTGACCTAGTAGCGACATCCCCTTTTCACGCAAACGTTTCATCAAACCAGGATACAAGCTTTCAATGTACTTCAGTACTTCAACATAATACGACCCATTCTATCTTGCATAATTTGTCTTCTGTATTGCAAAATATAATGGAACAAAATATTCCCAGCAAAATAGGCGCAAATCAAATATATTTTCTTGTACTAAGCGGTGTGCCAAGTGTTGAACCTCAATCATGTCTAAATATAAAGTGAGCCAGAACTGTGCAGTTTCACCGAACTTCCGGTGCCGAATGTCTTGTTTGAACAATTGTATTTGCCAATGATATCAACATATTGAACTGATATCGGGTCATATATGAAATCCGAATCCCTGGCTGACTGAACTAAGACTTCTGGTATATGGGTGTCATGCTCCAACAAGAATCTTTCAAACTATAGCCTTTCTAGTGCTTCCGACAATGCACTATGAACTCTCCAACACCAGTTATAATGTTTTCCAGACAAAACACAATGCAAGCTACCTGAAGAGCAAACACCTGCTTGAAACACAATGTCCTCAAAACCAGAATCTTTCACAATACCCCCATTAAACAAAATTATCCGCAATAAATTGGAAATCTCCCAAATGGATAACAATATTATTGAAGCGTTGTGGGGAAATTCCAAACCAACTTGTATGCATTAATTGCTGCACCGACATCAAGGGTCACATTAACATATTACATGTTAAAGGTGTTCAATCCGATCAGAGGGTCCCCATATCATCACATTCCAACAACAACAAACATTTTTAGAGTTATCCATCTTTACCCACAATTTGGTCAATGAAATTCTTCTCGTTGACTGTCTATTGGGCCACTTTAAATTAAAATAGTAGATTTCAAACATCGATATCTGATCACTCTGAGCTGTGATAGGTGGGTTCCTCGACTCGAATCAAATATTTTTTACTCCCGAAGCCAAGAAAATAGTAATTTGCAAGCGTTACTTCGGATTGAGTACCTTTAACGTCTACGGCGAGTTTCTGAAGATATACCATATATTGCTCGATTGTTCTGAAATAGGTGAGCTTAGAACTGATGGGTGGTAGGTATGTTAAAACTGTTTTCTTATGACCTTCTGATGAAGCATGTTGTCCTGCTAATGTATATCACCATGAATAGCTTGTCACAGTCTGATCGCTAGCATTTATTTTCCTAACAATTGAAAAGATAACATGTCGTTATAACGACATACCTATTTCGTATAACGAGATATTCTATTGAAATAACTTAATATCTTGAAATAACGAGATATTATCGTGAAATAACGAGATCCTTATCTTGAAATGAGATATTATCTTGAAATAACGGAATAATATATTGAACGCATTTTATCCACAGAATGTGCATTACAAAATCATATATGTTTAATTTGAGCCTCTTCAAACTTGTATTCGAGCGGAAATTCCAGTATTTGGTGTCGCAATATTCGCACTTACCTGATGTTCCTTCTGGTTATTTAACCAATATGAATGTTGACAGGCGCCGATAGTGATTAATAAGTCGCCACTCACCGGTTCAAATGTCAGAACTTCCTGGTACATACGCTCGTCCATCCGATAGGCTAGTTACCCCCGGCCCCATATTTAATATTAAATTTGAATAAACACTGCATTTCTATGCCGATATATTACTGGTTATTTCACAATGCTGTCAGCTTTGTTCGGCATTTGTTCGGTTCTCCAGTTCCCATTGAATTAATGTTCGTGCACTATTCATATAACGCGGATGTTTACTGTGCCCCACACACCGATTTAACACTTCCATGACTGGAGCTTCCTGCATGATTGTTTGCGAAAACCCTGTGCCAATGCATTCTCCTATATATGCCAATGAATTCTCTTATATAATGCGAGTCTCCCATATGGCTGTCGTCCTAAACAAAAATGAGACCATGTTCACACCGTCTGCAATACAATTATCTCAGTATACAGAGCTTCTAAAACGTGTACATGCACGGACATCGGAAAATTGGCAGATAAGTAGCATTTACCTCGACTTTTAACCAACAATGGTTATCCACATGTGATTTATAACTTATCTCATATATATTTTGAAGACCTCTGTCTGTATGTATGTATGTTTGTTTGTTTGTCTGTCTGTCTGTCATTTATACAAATCTACGATTCTCGACCGATCGGGACGAAACTTGGTACGTGTGTGTAGTTTGACCAGGCGGTGAACGTTGTCGTATTGGCGAGCCCGTGCGGCGCCCGCTTCGCGCATGCGCAGACGAGATCTCGGAAACGGGTGGAGCTATCGACTTGAAATTTGCTATGTGAATGTATCTTGCCCCGGATACGAATTTTATCGGGTCGCCGAGCCCGTGCGACACCAGCTTCGCGCATGCGCAGACGAGATCTCGGAAACGGGTGGAGCTATCGACTTGAAATTTGCTATGTGAATGTATCTTGCCCCGGATACGAATTTTATCAGGTCGCCGAGCCCGTGCGACGCCAGCTTCGCGCATGCGCAGACCAGATCTCGGAAACGGGTAGAGCTATCGACTTGAAATTTTGTTTTTGAATAGCCCGGACAACGTCGGGCTCATCGGCTAGTCTATTATATATTTTGAAAGATCTGTGTGTGTGTGTGTATCTGTCTGTGTGTGTGTAATCGATGGACTCGAAAATGGCCAGCCGATTTCGATGAAACTTGGTACGTGGGGGTATTTTCGGGTCAGGAGTAACATAGGCCTATTGATTTTCAGATACGAATTTTCTCGGGTCGCCGAGCCCGTGCGACGCCAGCTTCGCGCATGCGCAGACCAGATCTCGCAAACGGGTGGAGCAATCGACTTGAAATTTGGTTTTTGAATAGCCCGGACGAAGTCGGGTCACCTTCTAGTCTATTATATATTTTGAAAGATCTGTGTGTGTATCTGTCTGTGTGTGTGTGTAATCGATGGACTCGAAAATGGCCCAGCCGATTTCGATGAAACTTGGTATGTGGGGGTATTTTCGGTCGGGGACGAACATAGGCATATTAATTTGTCCGTGCGACGTGACCTTGACCTTAAAATCGGGTCATTTCAAGGTCAAACGCCCGAATATCACGGGATTTCGATGAAACTTGGTATGTGGGGGTACTTTCTTATGGCGAGTCTCTTAAGCATATTCATTTGCCCGTGCGACGTGACCTTGACCTTGAAATCGGGTAACTTCAAGGTCAAATCGCCAATTTTGATGGGATTTCGACGAAATTTGATACGTGGGGTTTCTTTTGTCCACTGATTGTTTTGGACGGGTCCAATCGTGACCCCGACCAGACCTTGACCTTCAAAATGATCAATTCAAGGTCAAATCGGGTAAAACCGGATGGATTTCGACGGGCACGTTTGTCGGGTACTTTTGTCCGGGCAGTGTTTTTGGACTGGTCAAATCGTGACCCCAATTGACCTTGACCTTCAAAATGGCAAATTCAAGGTCAAAGCCCGGACGAAGTCGGGTCACCTTCTAGTATTATATATAGACAGACATCGTATGTTAATGTAAAGAGCGATTGTCTCACTTCAGTGTGAACGATTGAAAGCAGATGGAAAACTGCAAGTCCACCCCTCCTCCACGCCGCCAAAAGAAGAATTTAGATTTTTGTTTAAACAGACCAGTTTCTCTCTCCGCCCTGCTCATGCTGCTCTTACACGGGTTCATGTTTTCCAACTGGTTCCTCAAAGGTTTCCAACAGTACTGTTTCCAGGCGGGTAGGTGAGACTCAGCCCCTATATATATCAGGCGGGCGGGTGAGTCTCAGCCCATATATATATCAGACGGGTAGGTGAGTCTCAGCCCCTATATATATATCACAGATTTGTCCAATGCCATGTAAATTTGTTTCCAATTCCATCTTTAAAGAAAAATTATGGCTACAAATCGTTACCTGAGTTCGAAAGTGTTCTAAGTGGCCTAGTGGTACGAAACGTCCGAACCATACTCACCCGGGGTAAATTGTCAAGCTCAACCCGATGCGCTTATGCCCGAGGTCGTATCTTGCTTCGTTGTGGATATATCAGCGATTCTCCCTTGTTCGTTGTGCTCTAAAGTAGGATGGATTCAGTTCCACTTTGTCTTATAGTTTATTTGCTTAGTTATTTTTTGTCATCAGTTATTTGTGATACATAAATCAGTTCCAATATGTTTGATATGCTGTTATGGTGGTACTTTTCTGTGCAACTTTGGTCGATGTGACAATTGTGAGTAATTTTGTGGTCACATCGATCAACGCGTAACTGTATTATACGATATTACGTAACATCGGACAAAGTGGAACTGAGTACCTGTTCTGCTATTCAGCAACCAGACTTACCTACCGAAGTTATATGCCAGAGTTTGATCGAGAAACCACTCATGATGTCAACAAACGTTGATCCCGAAGTTTCTATTTCTAATGTTAGCGCGACCAACGGTGCAGTTAACATCTCTGTTTCGCAACCAGACTTACCTACCGAAGTTATATGCCAGAGTTTGACCGAGAAACCGCCCATGATGTCAACCAACGTTGATCCCAAAGTTTCTATTTCTAATGTTTGCGCGACCAACGGTGCAGTTGACACTTTTGTTTCGCAACCAGACTTACCTACCGATGTTATATGCCAGAGTTGAACATTTTAAATCCGGACACTAGACTTTCTCATATATTTCAGCCGTCCATTGTGATTAATTAATGGCATCATCAGAATGCTGCCCGATATACATTGCTCTATACAAATCATGTATGTAGAGTTTAATGGGATAATTAGTGATGGATGCCAGTTATACAGTACATCACTAATTAACCCACTCAACTCCGTAATTAGTGATTCTACAATCTACATAGGCTTCACTATACCCTACAGTAATGATGATGCATTCAATGACTATGTGTCAAAATGGACGTCTAACTTATTATTGGAAATTTGTAAATCTCGACCTAAAATGTTTATAACGCTGCCATTCTTTATTCCAGTACCAGATCATTTGGCCACGATGGTTGTTTAATAATGTAAAACTCTCGCAGTAATAAGACCAACACCATTTGTCGCTTCTGAACCAGCTAAACGATTAAATTGCATTTATGGTGTGAGGATAACTACAGTATATAAGATGTTTATATTTGTTTATAGGGTCTAAGTGCGACCCCAATTTTGAATATGTTAGAGTTCCAGGAGTTGGTGACACCTCCGATGTTTAACGTTGTTTAAGAGGGTCTGAGTGCACCACCGCAGTTAATTGTTTGGAATTTGTGGACATGTCACATATCTGATGTTTATAATTTTGTTCGTAGGGTTTGAGGACCACCGTGAAGTTAACTCCTTTTTAATTTGTATCAGCTGTCATGTACCCACAGGTTGTGGGTCGGATGCATTATCGCATAAATGTATTTATGTTGTAGATGTTGGAGATCCTGTCCGAAAGTGAGCTCATATTTTAACAGTGCACTTCAACGAATAGAAAAACAGGGGCATGCCATGAACGCCAATGACACAACAGCCACTTAAACTGCTAAACTGTTACCAATGAATGATCCCTATACCTAATTCAATTGCAATTTATAGCCTGACCATGATGCTAATGGAATTCGTTCCAAGAAAAGGCTATGATGCGCGGAATCATATTTTGTTCTGTCACATGCAGTAATGGGTGGATATATATTTTGTCAAAAAGTAGCGTTTTGATACAGTTTTTCCAACAACTTTTTGTATACACCAAGGTGGTATGTTTCGTTGCTTTTGGTTGTTATACGTGTTTGGAATATGCCTTTTAAACTCGTCCTATATATGCCCAGTTTTTGAATATATAAAAAGCCACCCGTGTGCCACATACATGTATAGCACACATTTTCTATCAACAATGATATAATGCGGAGTGGTTGCGATTAGGAACCCTTTGCATGTTATATTGATCACCTGCCAAGCTTCTGCTTCGTCGAAAAATAGTCGTTAAGGGGGCGCTTCATTCGTCAATTCTTCACAAATCTATTTTAAAAAAAGACAAGTTAACAGGATTTCATCCCTGCTTGTATTTCCTCTAGCTATGATACATAGAGACAATACAATTAACCCCAAAATGTGACATAAGTTGGTCATTATGATTTAATAGAAATTATAAAAAATATATCCAAAACAATTTCCAAGAAATCGTTATAAAGAAAAACACATTTATACAAACCTTATAATACCATGCATCTGGGAGATTGCACAATGTTTGCAGTGTGCAGTGAACACTGTTCTGCACAGTTAGCATCAAACTTGCAGGAATGTACTTTGATCTACATGTAAACAGAAAGCATGTACGTTTGTTTTGATATGAAAACCAGATTCACATAAAACACAATTCTGTCTTTGGATGGTTTCAGGACTACGGACTGACTATACAACACATATGATAGGCTTAGCATATAAGTTGTCAGTATAAGCGGCAAAAGACAAAAATGTTATTTATGGTTCCTTGAACTATAAAAAGACAAATTTTTATTCCACACCCATTGGCGCGAGTCACGTGTATTCAACGGAATCCCAGCCATTGAATACATATTAGTGTATACCTCTAGTGGAATACAAGCCGGAACTATTCTTGTTGACGTTGTCGCCAAGAAAGATGACGTACATTACGCTTCGACCATCCACTTCCGGTTATCCCCCAATAATTACTGGTTATTTGTCAGACTTAAATCACAATAAAGGTAGCTATAGTAACAATGAAGGTGACTTTCATGGATTGAAATTATCTGACTGAACGGTGTAGAATAAATACAGAACACAACTTGCATCATAATCACCAATCTTTTATCGAATTCATTGCGGACGGCGCAAAGGTATATTTCGCTCGAGCTACGCTCTCGCGAAATATATCCTTGCGCCATCCGCAACTCATTCGATAAAAGAGTCTCGATTAAGATGCGCGTTGTGTTCTGTATATGTATTGTATGTGATGAATCGGGTATCCATATCAAAACAAAAGCAAATGTTTTTTGTTTACATGCAGATCAAATTACATTCCTGCAAGTTTATGCTAACTGTGCAGAACAGTGTTCACTGCACGCTGCAGACATTATGCATCTTCCAGATGGTATTATAAGGTTTGTATATATGTGATTATTGCTGCAAAATATATTTTGGAACTTTGTAAATATTTTTCATAATTTCTATTTAATCATAATGACCAACTTATATCACATGTTGGGGTTAATTCTATTGTCTCTATGTTGAATAGCAAGCAGGGATGAAATCCTGTTAACTTGCCTTTTAAAAAATATATTTTTGAAGATTTGACTAGTGGAGCGCCACTTAAATATCAACACTACCACTTATACTCTAGATGTCAATATTTTTTGTGAGCGTGAGGGCAATACCACCCGTGATCGGATGAGGAGGCAGGAATCCAACCCATTACACATCGCAATCGCATTTTTGTCATGGTTTCACGTGGTACATGTTAACAGTTTTCAATCAGAAACTCGTTGTTATATATAGGTTTCATTCATAGACATTGCTTGGAGTTTGTGTGAAACATTTAGCATGAACTATTCTCAAAAAGAGGTCATTTTAGATGTCATTTATTATGGAAGGTGTTTCAAATGTGCAATTCCACTCAATGACAGATTCTCTAACTAACGTGAGTAGATTTGGACAAGGGAAACACTGGTGCATCATATAAATGGTTGGACGTATTAGTGATAAGTCCAACTTAAATAACATTATTTTAACTTGACGTGCAAACGTGTATGGGTAAATTAAATGTCAACCTTTGGCAGCTGCTTTGGCGGCTTAATTTTCATCTATTTGACCAAACTAGATGTTCGGTGTGTCTGTGATGGATATCTGCAAAATATGCGTAGAACAACAAAGAAGATGTGCATATCCATCCTTACATTCTACGACGATGAAATTACCCGTACACGTTTGGAATTCAATATGAAATTTAATTTCAACAGATTGTGGGGGGGTCTATAATCTGCACATGATATGCATGGGAACAAATTAGATATGCATATCGTTGCTTAAATATTCCACTTGTCTGCTTGACGCTCCTTGGAATGCAAACTTATCTATGTTTGTATCGATTCACAATCATGCATGTGATGTCAGTGACGTAGTTCTTCGGCAAAACTATAGTAAGTTATTTGATGTCCATACTTATATTGGAGCGTACCCAGAGACAATCTTGAAATATCGTTATTTTTTCGCCAGTAATGTTTACATCGAAAAGAAAAATTCAGAAACATACATGTATTGGTTTGAGTTAGTTCTATGCTGATGTTTTTCCATTAAACATTTTGATATTCAAGAGCTTTGTTTATTGAATTTGTTCCCACGCTAAGTCTTAATACACATAATGTTATATGTAGAGGAACTTCGGTAATCGATAGATCATGACACTTTAGCGCTGGTGGTGTAACGTCTATCGCCTCCAGACAGGTTCTACCTCTGTGGCCCAACATCGTGATGTATATTATACTAAGCAGGTTAGCCCGCCACTGGCGTGCTTGGTCAGAAACATGACAATGTTTTATGTTTTGTTTGTGTTTTTCAATGAGTTAATATTGGGTTTTTCAATATTTTACCCGATTTGACCTTGAATTGATCATTTTCAAGGTCAAGATCATGTCGGGGTCACACGCGCAGACGAGATCTCGGAAACGGGTGGAGCTATCGAATTGAAAAACATAAATTAAATTTAAAAAACATTAAATTAATATGTTTCGTCCCGATCGGTCGAGGTGTTGGTATCTGATGCAAAAGACGAAATTGTGAGTGTTGGTTTGTAACCGGGATTTCTGAGAAGCATTATGCCTATATCCACACTAACTACCCCCCCCCCCCCAAGCCCTGACCTAAGTGTCATACATACGATAACAATGATGTTGTAAGAGTACTATGGCATCCAATAAATCCCCCCGCATAGGAAACCACTCAATGTTCCCGTATATCTCTCTGCAGATGCTAATAACGTTGAATGGTAAACAGACGCTCTTTATAGCGATGCTTCAAAAACAAACGCTCATTAAATAATCACTTGATTAACCACCGCAGTGCAGTGACTGAGATTGGAGAACGGGTGCTCTGAGCTTCTCCAAAACGCCGCGACGACGATTCCCGTGGGATTTTACCTTTAGATAGGAAGTTTGGTCCCGATCGGTCAACCCGTTTTCGATTCTATGAAGTACACATATATATACGGAAGTCTCAACATATATAGTACAGATAGACTAGCAGGTTAGCCCGCCAATGGCGGCAATCGTCAGAAACATGACATATTTTTTTTTTTTTATTAATTAAACAAAAAAATTTCAATGAGTTAATGATGAGCCCGACGTTGTCCGGACTATTCAAAAAACCAAATTTCAAGTCGATAGCTCCACCCGTTTCCGAGATCTGGTCTGCGCATGCGCGAAGCTGGCGCCGCACGGGCTCGGTGACCCGATAAAATTCGTATTCGGGGCAAGATACATTCACATACCAAATTTTAAGTCGATAGCTCCACCCGTTTCCGAGATCTCGCCTGCCGGGATTTCTGAGAAGCATTATGCCTATATCCACACTAACTACCCCCCCCCAAGCCCTGACCTAAGTGTCATACATACTATAACAATGATGCTGAGCACTTTGAGGCAATTATATTGCAGAAATGTTGTAAGAGTACTATGGCATCCAATAAATCTCACCACATAGGAAACCACTCAAAATCCCGTATATCTCTCTGCAGATACTAATAACGTTGAATGGTAAACAAAGGCTCTTTATAGCGATGCGTCAAAAACAAACGCTCATTAAATTATCACTTGATTAACCACCGCAGTGCCGTTTTTTGTGACTGAGATTGGAGAACGGGTGCTCTGAGCTCGGTGTCGGTGGGATTTTACACTTACATACGAAATTTGAGCTCAATCTGTCCACGCGTTTTCGATTCCATGAAGTACACACACACATATATACATATATATATATATACGGAGTTCTCAAAATATATAGTACTAGAAGGTGACCCGACTTCGTCCGGGCTTTGACATTGAATTGTCCATTTTGAAGGTCAAGTGGGGTCACGATTTGACCAGTCCAAACCACTGCCTGGACAAAAGTACCCGACAAACGTGCCCGTCGAAATCCATCCGGTTTTACCCGATTTGACCTTGAATTGATCATTTTGAATATCAAGGTCAGGTCGGGGTCACGATTTGACCCGTCCAAAACCCTCAGTGGACAAAAGTAACTCCACGTATCAAATTTCGTCGAAATCCCATCAAAATTCGCGATTTGACCTTAAATTGACCCGATTTCAAGGTCAAGGTCACGTCGCACGGGCAAATGAATAGGTTCATGCCACTCCCTGGCCGAATGTACCCACACATACCAAGTTTCATCGAAATCCCGTGATATTCGGGCGTTTGACCTTGAAATGACCCGATTTCAAGGTCAAGGTCACGTCGCACGGGCAAATTAATAGGTTTATGCCACTCCCCGGCCGAAGGTACCCCCACATACCAAGTTTCATCGAAATCCCGTGATATTCGGGTGTTTGACCTTGAAATTACCAGATTTCAAGGTCAAGGTCACGTCGCACGGGCAAATTAATAGGCCCATGTCACTCTCCGGTCGAAAATACCCCCACATACCAAGTTTCATCGAAATCGGGTCTGCCGTTTTCGAGTCCATCGATTACAGACAGACACACAGACACACAGATCTTCCAAAATATATAATAGACTAGAAGGTGACCCGACTTCGTCCGGGCTTTGACCTTGAATTGTCTATTTTGAAGGCCAAGGTCAAGTGGGGTCACGATTTGACCCGTCCAAAACACTGCCCGAACAAAAGTACCCGACAAAAGTACCCGTCTAAATCCATCCGGTTTCACCCGATTTGACCTTGAATTGATCATTTTGAAGGTCAAGGTCAGGTCGGGGTCACGATTTGACCCATCCAATACACCCAGTGGACAAAAGTAACCATATGTATAAAATGTCGTCGAAATACCATCAAAATTGGCGATTTGACCTTGAATTGACCCTATCTCAAGGTCACGTCGCACAGGCAAATGAATATGCTTATGAGACTCCCCATACGAAAGTACCCCCACATACCAAGTTTCATCGAAATGTGATATTCGGGCATTTGACCTTGAAATGACCCGATTTCAAGGCCAAGGTCACGTCGCACGGGCAAATTAATATGCTTATGAGACTCCCCATACGAAAGTAACCCCACATACCAAGTTTCATCGAAATCCCGTGATATTCGGGCGTTTGACCTTGAAATTACCCGATTTCAAGGTCAAGGTCACGTCGCACGGGTAAATTAATAGGCCCATGTCACTCCCCAGCCGAAAATACCCACACATACCAAGTTTCATCGAAATCGGCTCGGCCGTTTTTGAGTCCATCGATTACAGACAGACACACAGACACACAGATCTTCCAAAATATATAATAGATAGATAATAACTAACTTCCATCCCGACATTATAACGTAGCGGCCCCGACTTTTAAAGTTGGTAAAGAATATCATCTAATCGTTATAATTTTTTCAATTCGACGAGTTGATTTCCTCTGATGTCTCAATTGTGTTTAGTCGACACAGACAATGTAAATGTATTATCTGTGGCCTTGTGATCTTATGGTGACTGCACGGTCATCTCGCCCACGTTAAACCGGCCTCCGCTCCGAATTGGTCAGTAACACTCCTCGGTGACTAACCAGTTTATGTACTAGTAATGTCTTGTAGATCTCAACGCTTACTTTCATTCATTAAATGTTGCTCACGAGTATAAGTGGCAAGGGATTTATAAGTATGGTCAGTCTGAGCACTCGCTATTATACCGCGTTATACATGGCTCTGATTATCACGTGAATGTCTGTGGGTGAAAAAAAAATTCCGGCACATATGCCGGGGTGGGTGGGTGGTCAAAGCCACCAACAAGCAATTTTTTCCGCAACTAAAAATATTTCCTGCTTGTTTTTTTAGTGTTTGGCAATGAGTTGGGCTTCAAAACCACTTTGAATGAGAGAAATAATGTAATTCTAACTGGTAAACTGACTGCAGGCAGTTATCGTGTTGTATTTTGTTGCAAATTTTGAAATCCAAGATGGCCGCTGGCAGCCATGTTTTTTTGGCCGAATGACCTCAAAATGACTCATTCCTATTTACATGTCCATGTTAACATCCATGATAAATAGTATGCACAAAAATTCATATACAGCTCTTTACAGTGAATTTCCCCGTACATCGACCGACCCTAAAAATAACCCGCCGACCCTAATCTTTTTATTGATATTTTGAGAAAAAGTCAAAAAAAATTCTATTTACTGTTTTTACCACTATTAATGCACATAAATATTGATGGTCATTAGTGTTCAAAACACATGGTTTCTAACATAACCCTGTGAAAAGTGACCTTGAAGTGATTGCTGTCTCAAACGCCCCTAGGTCAACATGACCGCTTTCGCAGATTGCTGCTTCCAGCACGCTTTCGCAGATTGTGCTTCTACGCACTACGTTCATGACTGAACTAAAACGCCCCCAGGTGTGTGATGGGTTGTTGACTGATGGGCATGCATTTTTCAATTTTAATTTCCTGATAGTGGATCTCATACCTGCTTTATGCCTTGTTTGGGTCTTATCATACTTATGGAACATAGGAACACTATCAAAAGACATGGTGGGTGTTTATCTGTATATATACATGTACATGTACATGTACATGTATAGAGGTTATCACCACATGTTAGGTGTACATGTATAGCTACTGTTTCCAAAAACCAGGCATGCTAGGTTGGGTGTACTCATGACTACCTCCAGAAAATGGGATGTAGTCGTCACAATACAAGTACGGTATAATGGCAGTATTATGTGTAAAATTCTGATAAAAAGTTAGCGACATTAATTTCGTACCAAGTTTATAACCAAATTTATGAAAATATGGTACCGGGTATGTGAATAATAAAAAACATACCTTATAAGCATGAAGTAAGTTTGATCTTTTATCAATCTTAATGTATATTTCCACTGTGTTGATCAAGTAATACTTTCCCCTCAACCTGAGTTGACATTTTATGTCATTTCGGTCGGGGTAGTTCAATATTTCTGAAGCTGGATAGAAAATATCAAAATAAAATAAAAAATAAAAAATTCCCTACCTACCTACCCTAATTTTTTCGCTCCGTTATCGGAAACATACAATCTTTTTTTTTTGGCCTAAGAACATCCAACCAATAACAGTGTACTCCTGGTAAATTGTCGTGATGCCGGTAACTTGACGATAACATGGCGAATAATGACAATGTCTCATATCTACACATTTCAATGAACAATGATGAACACAAATGAATTGGTCGGGGTCATTGTAAAGTTGGAATTGTAGATACATGTATGTGATCATCCATCACTACACGGCATCAGTTTCATTGTTTTTGGTGTTTTGTTGACGTTGGAGCTCTGTGAATTACACTGGTGCGCACGCCACATATCATCTCTTGTAATTGTACATGCATGTCAATGTGCTCTGAAAGAATCAGATTCTGAACAAGTACTGTCAACTGCATTTTCACCATTCTAATATTAATAGCTGCTCGTTGAGTCGTTGTTATTATTGTCACTATTACTTGACATCGAAGCTTCAGCCTTGTGTTCATCTGAATGAAGTCAGACCATTGATTCGATTGAATGGATCATGTCATGATTCATCGATTAATTGGGATGCATCACTGGCACTGCTCTCGATGAATTTAGTGGAAATTGTCAATGATTAATATTAAGCCTTTTTTTCGCAGAATTTAAACTTGTGCGGTTATCAAATTTATAAGGAACCGAAATCAGACCGTCTTTAACAACTATCCGCAATCGAACAGGTAACAGTCTCGATCACCAAACCAAGCCGGAATGAACTTCAACTTGGGGTAGTCGTCCACACTGCCACAGCGAAAAACGTTCACCACAATGTATGTACTGTACAGTACTGTGTACGGTACATGTAACCTTTAAGGAGTCATCAGGCACAAATCTAATTTTAGCAGCAAATATTTCAGGCGCCGTTCTTTCACATGTAGAATAAAGATTCAACCTATTATTGACAAATTGTCCACTTGTTCAAGTTGTTGAAAGCAGCTGAATAATAAATTAGTTCAACAATACACGATGAACAGTTTCGCAGATTATTTTCCTAACTTCTCTTTTATCCTGGTTTTATCCGCTCTCCAAATACGCCATGGTTGTTATTTATGTAATATGTCGTCTCTTTTAGTTCTTTCAACGCCAATATCACGTCTAAATCACTCTGATTTTAGTGATTTTTCCGAATTAAAAATGTCAGCCAAAAAATGGCGTGACAATAATTTGCGTTAAATTTACTCGTCCATAGACGTACCGACCCGATTAACACAGAATGAATGCGATATTATATACATATCAAAATGTCAGCAGAGTAAGATTCAGTCATACTGTATGGAGTCATTGCCGTATATAATATGTCGCCGATAAGTATACTATTGAGTTTTGACGGCATGACTGAATCAAGAAAATATTAACCTTAGTAACTAAGGTGTGACTAAGGTCACACTTAGTTACTTTTGGATACGTTAGTCAAAAATAACTAAGTTACGGGTTGACTAAGGCTATGACTAAGTTGTTTTTTTTCAGTGCATGTATGTATTGCAAGAATAATTGAAATGGGTGTCATATATAATTCAATCTTGTCCCATAGAAGTAATCAATAATTTGGTTCCGAGGTTTGGTTCATTGGAAGTATATGAAAATGCTTCTGTAAGTGTTTAAGTAAGTTGGAGCTAAGTTAGCCATTGGTTCCATAATCCATATAGACTCCTTTTCCTATACTCCCATTACTTCCTATGCACTACTTTTATGGTAAATGGCTGGCAGCAGTTTATTTTTATTTTTAAATTTCGCAGTGTGGGTCGGTCAGAACAAAACAAGCTAATTGCACCCTTATACATATAATTACCGAACCGTTTGCGATGAAATAAATGCTGTCCAGTATGCCGGCAATGTGTCTAGAGAAACTTTTGTGTAGTATATCATTTTGTTGCCGACTTCGCGGGCTCTATGGTGACACCCTACAATCCCCACTGTAAACACAGGGTCCAATATCGCTTCCAAAAAGGCCGTCTTCATGGATATGACGTTGCTTCTCAATCAATTCCTAACACTAACAACGCATACTTTGGATAAACGTCAGGTTAGAATACTGTTGGTGTTTCATTTAGGACTGATAAACCCCATTCTTGTTGTGAGGTTCGAATCGATACATCGTCATATTTTGGTACCAATTGTTCTATATACATAATAATACATAAAATTGTGTATATGAAACAATTAGACCTCAATATCTTTCTGATTTCCAATTTGTTATTACGTTATTGTGTAGAAGAACTTCATTCCAATGTGTTCCATGTGACTTAAGTGGTGGTGCAATGGCACATGGAACAATTTCGCCCTGAAAAAACCTTATCGTTGCCAAATGCTACACAATACTGAGTGGCATTAATTCCGTTCTATGTTGTGCTATGTAAAAAAAATTGAGGGGGTATCTCGATGGAACTGTCGCTGGTAGAGTGTCACTAACTGTTGCGGCACTGCCTTTTATTTTGCTCGAAAGAGCATAAAATTGTCTACATTTTGGTGACAGGCCGACCAATGTATCTCTTATAGTTCACGAGTATACTACATCGTCAAACTTTAAATTCGATTATCTCGTAACATTGAAAAAGGCACTTAGAACAAGTTCGAACTCAGGTGACGAAATATGAAATTAATAAAATGTTCAAGCTTATATGATACCAATGTCACATAGGGTGCGGACCAGACCACTTCCACTGGGACCGCCTTAGGCCTGTCAATTCACCCCACCCCGGTCCAGTTGATTTCACCCTAATTGAGTAATGCATGTGTATCGAACAAAATAGGAAACGAAACATTATGACTATATATCTTATTTTCGAACATGGTTGGTTGATCGGTATTGTTCTGTTGTTGTATACTTAACAAATTGACAAGATGTGCTGATTAAAATGAACAATATGTCCCATATACCTTGCCCAATTTGATCTTATATATGTGTCCATGCGATAACAATGGTCTCTGGTGACAAGAATTTAATGATAGAACAGTCCTCCTGCATTTATCAGGGACGTAGCGATGGTGCGAGGGGGTTTCAGACAGGAACATAATATTACTAATATAATAGGCCTAAGTAATTATGTTGAGATGCCTTTGTATTTAAATTTCAACCCATCATATATAGTAATTGCATGATTTGCCGTATCTGCTGAATATATTTATCTTTCTAAACGAATATAGAATGGGTCGCCAATTATTAGATCATGCCACACATTTCTACTCCGGCTATCGTAGAGATCATATTCATCCCGTTCAAAATATGGAACTTTTTAATATTCTGATCTGTTCTAATCGGAACTTTATTAATTGATATTGATTTTTGAAATATGTTAATTTTCACCACCTGGAATATTTGGCGTCCTAGCGATATATACTATCGATACCAAATTGAGTTGAACAAAATGTTGATATAACTTTTGGTAATTTTGAAGAAATATGGTTGTTGTTGGAATCTGATGATACGCGTATCCGAGTTTAAATATCGGAATATTTTAAAAATATTTATTAGTCTGAATTTCCCCGACTATTTATTTTGTTTCTAGCATGCTATCATTCAACACGCGCCTTCCGCTGTGTCACTCACTGGTGGGTATTAGTCTAGGCTGTGTTGGGGGGTTGACCGTCGCACATCGGGGGAATTAATGCGACCATCATTTTCTTATGGGAAAATTACTCTAGTTTTCGAATTCAGAGGGCGCCGAGCCGAGATAGGTGACAAAATATAACTTTTCACTATGTTTCATAGGGTACCCTATACTTAAAAAATGACATATTTTCAGAGGTTAACAGGCATTCGCAACTGGTTAACAGGGCATCAAAATCGGAAAGATTGTAAATATATTCGCAAATTATGGAACGAATATAGACACTTAATCAGATTCAACATTGTTTTCCTGCTTTCGTTCTGATTTCGTGACGTCATGGTAAAATATGTAGCGTGACGCGTCAAAAATTCATGGCGATTCAGACAAAGTGTTGTGCGTCAACTTTGTGCAAATATAGCATATCGGTAGAATTCTTCCAAGTTATATATTTTTGGAAATGGAAGGGTATTCCCTACAAAATGATGTTCCTATCTGTATTATATATCTCCAAATGGTAAACTAATCGACAAAAGCTTAACCCTCACCCCAATTTCACAAATATCCACTTAAATGCATCCATGCAGGTTCTTTCCAATAAAACATCGACAATGCACATTTTGTAGTGTCATACAGGGCAGAACCATCCGGGGACACGGAGAATGTAAGATTCCGTTCAAATTCTAGATTATGAAGATAATAAAATCCAAGATGGCGTCCAAGATGGCCGCCAAGTTTTATATTGGCACTCTGTGCACAACGAGTGTGCACACCGGACTGGAAAATTGCAAGTGCTTTATTGTAACTGATCTTTATTTCATAGAATCTGTATCGTAAGATGTATAAGTCAACTGGTTACGTAAAACCGGTGATGGAGACCAAAATGGCCGCCATAAAACTAAAAAATATTCCGATAAAATTACCGGCTTCCGAGTTGCAATGTTATGTCATCTGCATGTTATGAGTTGTGTAGATTATTCGTTCGTGCATATATGTCTGTTGATAATGTGATCCGAATCCGATAAAACTGTTGGCATTGAGAAAGTAAATGCTCATTTTTTTTTCTCAAAATCGACATGCAATACCAAATTGCCACAATGGGACCGTGTTTCAACCTGACATCAATGTTGTGGTATACAAGTCAACGTTCTGCTTGGTGATGAAACTGCTGACTTTTATATTAGTACAATAAGAATTGAAGCTACAATGCCGCCTAAATATACATACTCAATCCTCAATAACCAATGTAGGTGTCCGTGGTAATGACTCATTAAACCCGCTTACACAAACCGTCAAGCGATGACAATCAATTTAGAATCCTGATAAGTGCGGGTATGCAAAGAATGGACAACTTAGTTTATATATCTCGTCAATGTTGTCAATGCGTAATGGGGTCATTGGTTTTCACGTTCAGTGGAGTGATGTTCCATTGAAATAACCGAAACAAATCTCAAACAAACCTGACATAATACGTATCTGTGTCGTTATATTCTCGCAGCTGCTATGGTCCCATCAGACGTGGATTTATGCTTATTTACTTAAAGGGGTACTGTACGCCATTTTCATTAAATTTCCGGTGACAACAACGATCTATTATCGATAATATATAGAAACATAAGTAATTTGAGTCGAAGATGTATTCTGTAAACGCTCAGGTTAATAGGCTATCTTAAAATTTAATAATTTAAAAGTTAATAATTTGATATAAATTGAATTTATGACTGGAGCCATAAAATGGCGTCAATTAAATTACGAATTACCGTAATCAAAAACAGTAATTGAGGGATACTGGATTGTTAAACCGATCGCACACACGATCGCTTAAAATATTATGATGATACGGGGAGAACACTCAAGCCACTCACTGACTAGCGACGATACAATAACTTAAATGATTATATGGGACTAGTATGCATATAATATAACTTTTATTTGATTCATTTGGTTGAAAACTTTACAAAAATTACTCGACAACGACAATTTGTATTTTTTCATTCCGGTAAATTTGTCATCCTTAACATGACTTCGTACTCAACAGACTTTCAAATAATGGAAAAATTTTTTTTACCTTATTCTCCGACTCGGAGACTATAGAAATCAACAACAACATTTGGCGTACAGTACCCCTTTAAGGAGTTCATTTGAGTATTTGCTCAGTAGTACGTAATTCAACGCCGCTTGATATACGCGGTTGCAGGTGTATTAATTATTTTATCGAATACACATTGACGATCAATGGTATAATTATGTAAAGGATAATGTTCGAAGCAGAGGGAAATCGGTAAAAGAATAGACGAGGGCTTGCCCGAGTCTATTCTTTACCGACTTCCCGACGCTGAGAATATTATCTGACTTAAAACCACTTATTGAATTGTCATTGGAGCCAACTATCCATTTTGTCTCACTCACAGCTCTGCCTTGATTACCTGAGTACACGCCCACGTATCAGCACGGACAGTTTGTGATGTCCGTGTTGACCACGCCGATAAGCAACACATTTCAATTATTATTTAATTCGAACTAGGAGTCGCCAGTTGAGGGACGTTTCTTCCGAAGTTTGTCGTTGCGCCATGGATTCGGACAGTATATGTGAGCAATATATTACTAACCAATTGTGTTTATTTTTTTTTCTTTCTTGATTTAAAGATGCCTCATCTAGTTCGACATCAAATATGTTAACATTCCATAATAATTTATCAGGAAATAAAACATGAAAAATAATGGTAATGATGTAAAAACGCTCTTTATACAATGTGATTTTTCGAATATGCTGGCGCCAACAACACGATACCTGGTAAAACTGTCTCATTATTAATAAGTCGAAAGCACACAAGAAGCTTGCATAAATGGGTTTACTGTTTTTTCCTCATTGTTATCTTGTGTAGAATACGCATGGATAGAAGTATTATAGTGTTCAATCGTATGGGGTATTTTGAATTTCGAATTATTATCAGAAAGAAACCTACATGATGTACTTGCTTGAATTTTAAGTATCATCCTATGGTTTATACACAGGGGCGTGGATAGACGTGACTCAGAACAACATGACAATTTAATTTCGCACACCAACCCCCTTCATGATGTTTCAAACTGAAAGGTATCATAGCATTTCCAGTTATTGGACAATTCTTACATGACATGGGCCACCCCCGTTGTTAGAAATTTCCCATCGCATATGCATGATTTCCAAATATTCACTCAACACGAGGACCTTACATGTACCTTTAAGTATCCCCCACAGAAGTTAACAAATGGTTAGTGCGCAAATGTATAACAAGTATTATATTTTCTTCGAAACGGCATACAATCGCGTAAATAGTGATTATATATCGTTCCAATATATAGTTGATTAGTCACCAGCGACGTGGCTAGAGGGCTCCTGTGATTTTCCGGCTGCATCCCGCCCATTTTAACCAGACCGAGCTCGCAATGTCGTGTAATTTTATTTGCTTCCCACCCCGGGTTTGGAATTTCCTAACTGTACCAATTGTGGGGAGGAATCATGAAACAATTTGAAATATGAGCCTGAAATCTGTAAAATCCTAGCATCTATAAAAAAAAGTCTAACTCCATGAAAACTCAGGCCTCGATTTGTTTTGTTTTGTTTTTAAATTCAGTTAATAATGGAATGTGGTATGCCAGTATTAAACATGGGGTTTTCGCAGTGAGTAAATGTGCACACAAATTTTTTTTCAAACACCAAAACCTCGTTTTAACTGGATCGCTGATGCTCAACAACGACACTTTCCATGTATTTTGCGGTGTCAGACCGGTTTTCCGAAGACCTATTACTACGAAGGCCCACAACTCCGAAAAACCGATTCTCCGACGGCCCACAACTCCGAAGACCCGATTCTCCGACGGTCCATAACTCCGAAGACCCGATTCTCCGAAAGCCCATAACTCCGAAGGGCCGATTCTCAGAAGACCTATAACTCCGAAGACCTATAACTCCGAAGACCTATAACTCCGAAGGGCCGATTATCCGAAGACCTATAACTCCGAAGGCCCGATTCTCCGACGGCCCATAACTCCGAAGGTCCGATTCTCCGAAGATTTTGTTTTATCGGGGTATTATCGTTTACTAAATAGTGTACAGTCCAGTGGCGAAGCCAAGGGGTCCCAAAATTCCCACTGCCCCCATTAAACCTCTACTTAATTGCTATTTCAGACAATATGGGCCCCTACCAAAACATGTCCAATGTCATGTAAACGCCCGGAAATCGTTCATGGGGCATCAAAATATTCAAACTTTTCCTACTGCCCCCACCTAAATGGGAATCCTGGCCCGCCACTGACTACACACCAGATACTATAACGCTACGTTGGCCCATGAGATGCCAGAGTAAAATGTACAGGGGTGAACGGGGAAGAACTTGTCGCCCCTGTGCATGTTAGGCTACTCTGACATTCTTGCAGCGTTTCGTTATAATATACCCGGTGCACACCAGTGGCGGAGCCAGAGCTCCCATTTAGGGGTGCACATTAATTAGCATATGTGGGGGATATGTGGGGGATATATCATGCATATGATATGCCGAAAGCATATCACGAAGGCCTGATTTGGGGAGCGCATACATGAGAGGGGTCGCCCCCAATCGTTGGTCCGGGGGCTCCCCTGGGCAGGAACACTGTGAATATTTGAATGCCTAGGAGGGATTTCCTGACGTTTACATGACATTTGACATGTTTTTTTGGGGGCGGTCTTCCCTAGGGCCCCATTGACCCCGTCACTGGACTGTACACTATTTAATAAGCGATAAAACATGATCTTCGGAGAATCGGACCTTCGGAGAATCGGACCTTCGGAGAATCGGCCCTTCGGAGTTATAGACCTTCGGAGTAATGGGCGTTCGGAGTTATAGGCATTCGGAGTTATGGGTTTTCGCAGTTATGGGTCTTCGGAGTTATGGGATTTCGGAGAATCGGGACTTCGGAGTTATGGGCTTTCGGAGAATCGGGGCGTCGGAGAATCGGATCTTCGGAGAATCGGACCTTCGGAGTTATGGGTCTTCGGAAAAACGCTACGTAACCGTATTTTGCATACTTATGTGAACAGTACTGTAACATTGATAGTCATTTTATCGCCAAATAGTGCATGAATCTCGGTTCTGTTGACCATTTACCAAAGACATTGTATCGATTGTAAAACGACTCGTGCTTCAAAAAAAGTTAAAAATAACAACGCATGATCACGTTATCCATGTCTTATCGACAATCAACACAAGAACAAACCAATCCATTGTTCAACATTTTCTCTTGGTGATAATGATTTTACAGACCAATGCGAACGCCTTACGTACCTAATACCTATAATGTTCACCCTAAAATGTTCAAGTTCGGCACACATGTTGGATCATGCCATGAATCTTTACTCTGGCTATATACCCCCGTATTTTCCATATGTTCAAACCCTGTGAACATTTTCTATTATCTTCTGATGGGGTTGAAGATTGAACAAACCACGCAGGGAATATATTTCTGTGTTAATACTTGTTCCTTGAAAATAAATTCCCAGCTCTAGATTGCAAGATTTGTGTAGCTTTGTGAGCCAACACTAATAAAATTCCAAGCGACGCACAGTACAAGCGATTAATTCAAGTCCCCCAAACCATGCAAACTCGAGTTGGGACCTTTACCTGCTATAAAATACAATGTTATTACGGAACAGGTATAACCGAGCATTATATTAACTGCATTTTTTTTTCAATGTTATAAAACTTCCCTGTCGGAGCAACAGAAAGTTACCATGTTTTGAACTAGTGGAGTATGATATCTTGGCGAAGCCAGAGTAGATATGCATGACATGATCTATACACATGGATATACCCTATTTTGTTTCAATTTGATACTGGAAATGATATTTTTTTCTGTGCTTCACCATTGTATTAAAAATAACCATGTGAGCACTTTCTCGTTCAATAAGTAACGTATAGTTAAAATCTGTGTTAAACGGTTTTGTGTTTATTTGACCGACTTTTGGCGAGGTCCAGACCTAATTTACTGGACAAGTTTTGCAATTTCGGCTATAAATTGGGGACTAGTTGTAGATTATATTTATTACATGATCCAAAACATCGACAAAACATACTTAAATCAACAAATGGGATGCGAAACTAACATCGGCTTCTATAAGGCATGCGATGACGTTTCACGTAACTATATATATGTGTTTTAGCCTGTCTGTGGACTTTTCTAAATAGTTAGTCCAAATAGCTGTTGGGTGTTTTTGTATCAAAGTTTGATGAAAGTTTATTTTATTTTTTGGCAATATAAAACCAAAATCGCTAAATATTTGTCAGTTTTAATTAGCTCAGACAAATTAAAGGTATTCAATCCGATTAAGCACCCCTAAATTACTATTTATTTGACTTCAGGGGTAAAAAAAATATTTGATTCGAGTCGAGGAACCCATCCATTAAAGCTCAGAGTTATTTTTTATGTTTACAATTTTCTCAAGATGCGTACTAATAATTGCCCCTAAGTTTGTAATTTTCTCGAGATGTGTACTAATAATTTTCACAGAAACACTTATTCAAACATGCGAAGCTGGATAACTCTAAAATCAATTGTATTAATAACGCAATTTTGACTGAGACCATCCTTTTGACGGCGTGTTTCTGGGCCAGAAACAATAGAAATAACCAAACTTCAAAAAACAATCTGATCACTATGAGCGTTGATAAGTAGGTTTACTCGTCTCGAGTCAATTATTTTTTATCCCCGAATCCAAAGAGATAGTAATTTATGTGGGCCTGATCGGATTGAGTACCTTTAAGTGTTCCGATATTTAATGCAGCTTGCCGACAGGCTCTTGACTCAACATACATGATTGGGGGAGGAGCCACTCTATGACGTCCCTCAATCGATTTAATCCCTCGCGTATTCGTAAAAAATAATGCCCACGGGCATTCTTAAAAAATAATGCCCACGGGCATTCTTAAAAAAGAATGACTGTTGGCGTTAAAATAATGCTCATGCGATCAAAACGCCTGAGAGTTCTGCCAGATAAGAGCCGTGTCCGGACAAAGGGGTAACACGCCGGTTGGTTTTAACTCATGATAATATCTCGTTATTACAATATTATATTTCGTTATAACGAAATAGGTACGTCGCTTAACGACATATTATTTCGAGATGAAAAAATACTGGTATAATTATGTATTAATTCAACCACCGTACAAATACCTCGTAAAAAGCGCATACAAATGACAACAACTCTGTTTCTAACATTCCATTCCACGCAAATGTTTACTGTCACGTACATGATGTTTAAAAAAATGGACCAGTTTTGATGCGATATAATCCCGATCAGCCATTTTCCGAGGTAGATAGTCGGTGTGAGGTATAGCTGTACAGGGTGTCTCGAGTTGTATATTTTATATGATGGCTGAAAATATGAAAATGGGAGACATAATTGCCAGTGTAGCATGTGTTAAATGTGGCATTAGTGATGGTTTAATTAATTTACAAAGCTGTGAATATTTTGTAATTGCTATAACATGTAAACAACAAAATCACTCAATGCATTCACATTTCGCAGTCCCAGCATACCGCACACGATGCAACTATGTTGCGCAGTGTTGCAGGTTGTCCGCACACGATGAAAGATCACTGGGTCGCGGCCGCATTGAATTCATCCAGCTCCGTTCCGTGGTTTCAGAGATTCTTCCAGCCCCGGTTCCGTGGTTTTAGTGCTACTGGTCAAAGTTTTAAAGTAGCATTTCCATATATTGAGCTTTTGAATTATTCATGACTTCCATATATGGAATGCTACTCCAAAACTTTGACCTTTAGCACTAAAACCACGGAACCGGACCTGTGGATCCAATATGGCGTATATCATGCAACAAAGTTGCGCAACATTGTGGTAAGTCACCCCACACGACGCAACATGCTTGCAACAAAATGTCGACGTTGACAAAAATATCTCATAAACCACTTAACCCTTTGAGTGCCAAGTACGATTTTTGTATCAACCCATATGCCCTGTGCCAATGCATTCTCTTATATATGCGAGTCGACCATAGGTCGCCTCGCATATATAAGAGAATGCATTGACCTAACAATTTTTTTTATTATTTTTTTTTACAATTTTTTACAATTTTAATAATTTATTTTTATATTCTTTTTGTAGGTTTAGGGCCGATGAGATCGGCCCCTGGCACTCAAATGGTTAAAATAATGTTATCTATTGCAACCTTTTGTCCATTGTAATGTATACCATTAATTACAATATAGCCGATAACCAAGAGGTTGAACGAATTTATCGAACACGAAATACTGGTATGATGTAGCTTCATGCAGCCTGCATCGTGGGGCTAAATTTGCTAAACCGATATTGACAGAAAAATCTACAAAAGATTTCGCAACAAAGAGTATAGTTTATTATCTTAAATATTGCTCGGTATAACCTAAGTCTATTTTTTAAATGTCCGCCTCGATCAAGTTTGGGGAAAACCTAGAGCTGAAATTAGCATGCGACAATCACGTGATTTGATGACGTTATGTCGACTGGCTGCAAAATGCAACAAAATCAAAATAATTTGATATTACTGCAACAATGTTGCACAACAAAATTTTGCTGGGTGCAACAAGAAACATGCCACAGCACAGGATGCAACAATGTTTCGCAACATGGAGTTATATCATATGTCAATAAGCGAGTTGCCAATCTCGACCGGAAGCGCCGCCATTTTGATATGACGTATTTGTCCCTCATGTTTTTCCAGCGTCGTTATCTTGTTTTCGATTCGCGATGCCTGCGTTTCTGTTAGATCTTATTTGTCTCTGGTCCCTGTGTGTTAACAATAATTTGGTGTTTATTTTAATCTATACTACAACAGAGTACAAGTTTTTTTTTTAGACAGGAATATAATAATAACTAATATATACGGTAGTAAAATGTACAATTGTCGTGCATGTGCTGAATATATTTCTCTCTACCTCTCTCTTATAGAATATAGGAATGGTCGACAACTATTAGACCATGTCGTTAATTTCTACTCTGGCTACGCACGTAGAGATTATATATTCCACCCGTTTAACCCTTTACCCAACAAACCGGCCAAAACCGGCCAAATAAAGCTTCAACAGCCTAAAATATCTTTGGTCTGTCTCAATAGAACCATACAAATATGGATATCATTGGAACCGGCTTATTGACCACATTGTGATGGTTATAGTTATGCCCTGTGCCAATGCATTCTCTTATATATGCGAGTCGACCATAGGTCGCCTCGCATATATAAGAGAATGCATTGGCCTAAAAAAAATCTTTTTTTAACACTTTTTACCAATTTTTCTTACATTCTTTAACAATTTTATAATTTGTAATGTGTTAAGCCAATGCATTCTCTTATATATGCGAGGCGACCTGTGGTCGACTCGCATATATAAGAGAATGCATTGGCACAGGGCCCTTCTGTTGGGTAAAGGGTTAAAATATGGGAACTTTGTTATGTTGTGGTGGGGAACTTCATAGCATTCAACACACAAAGCAGGGAATATATGTCTTTGTTAGTATACATGTTCCATGATGATCTATTTCACAGTAGGGACCATGGTATCAATTTCAGATTACATGATTTGTTTCCCACGTTTGTGAGTCGATATCGCAATAAACATTGTATTGATTAGCCGGAAGAAATTCCACGACTGCAAGGGGTGCACACCAGACTTGGCTCAACAATTTTACGTAGTTCATGCATGCAATCTCGAGCTGGGACATATAGTTACTGTAGAATATCGTTACATTATTATTACCGAGGAACAGGTATTACCTGATAAATATATTATAGCTGCAATGTTTTTGTCAATGTTATAAACTTCCCGGGCAGAACATGAACGTGATTTGAACTGGTGAATTATGATCTCTATACGGATGTAGTCAGAGTAGAGATTCATGACATGCAATGATCTAGCCAAATATATAACCTCCCTGACAAGAGGGGGGGGGGGGTCTGCAGATTGTTTTTCTCCAGACACAAGATGGTGGGTGGGTGTATCAGGGCGGAAAAGGTGAGTGATGCAATTTAGTTTTTACGCTGAAATTTACTCATGCTGTCCTTTATTAACCGTATATGGAATATATGCATGAATATACACATATCATTTAGAGCATATTTAACTGCATGTCGGGGGGGGGGGGGGGTCTATACATGGTCTTAGGATCTAAAAATCGGTACAAATACAAGCATTCTGGCAGATATAACTCGAAATTGCCAATGGAATTCACATCAGATTCATTCCTTGGTGTGAATTTAGTAATATTGTGTGTATTGTGGTGTGGTGACTGATTGGAGGTCCAGGGCCAGTCAGTATGCGGCTATAAACTATGGTTTGGTGTCTGGAAGGACGAGTTGGCACTACATGTTCCCCATGGATTAAACCCCATGTTTACATTTTGCATTATAATTATTATTACTTCGTCTGTGTATAGTACCGTATATACGTCTGTCACTCACACTGGGATAACAATTTTACGGGGCTAAAGCCATATTATGGCTGAAGGGTCACTCTCACCAAATAAGCTGCTGAAAGGTACACATGGTTTGTAAATGTGCTGAAAGGTACACAAGGGTACACATGGTTTCTTGTCGGCACTAACACCGTTCATTAAACTGTGTTTCTGAAAGTCTGGCAGCCATCTTCTATTCAGTCAATTGTTTTCAAGTCCGTTGCAAACTGGTTCTACGGCACAAAAATGTCATGGAGAACCAGTTGATTACAAATAGCAATTAGAGTGTGAAATAGAAGGATTTATATTCAATCGTGTGAAATGTTCAGATAATAAGTTCAACCAATGGTCGATTGTTGAACTTATTATCTGAATATTTCCTCATAGGATCTTCCAATAATGAAGTATTTAGTAAAGTTAAAGTGCGATAATCTTCAGGCCTCATATCAAACATAGTGTATCGCTCTTGGCGAGCTCAGATGATCAGAATAGCTCGATAAATGTAAACAATCAATACGCAGCCTCAATTATAAATCGATAAATACAAACAATCAATACGCAGTCTCAATTATAAATCGATAAATACAAACAATCAATACAAGGTCTCAATTATAAATTGGGCGACATAAATGAATTAGCACCTGCATCCGATCAATGGAACGGTACATCGTGTATTTTATGTAAAACTATTTTTCATGATGCTTCTGTATATCTTTCTTAGTAGGACATTTTCAGTATCATTTTTGTCTGAAAATATGTAATCTATATCACCCATTTGTTTATGCTGAATATCAGGTGATCGGCGTTGAAAGCTGTAGCTTGAAGTGTCACTTTCGTGAGAAGTTATATAGAAAGCCGAAAGATAATGTAAACCAGTCAATGACTTTTTAAGGTGTCAAAATTCCAAGCGCAGTTTTCAGTTGCACGTTCTTGTTGTAAATGTCTATGCTTAGGAATAATCACAATTGTGATAAATTCTACATCAGAGAACGCCTGCGTCCTAGTGAGTAAAAGTTACAATTTTACTCTCAGGTTTGAGTCTTGGGTTATTTATAGATATATATGGCCCATTCGGCTAACCTCGTCATTCTCCGTACAGTATACTGTAATGTCAAGTGTCGATTGAGTTTAGAATATATATGGACATAACTATACAGTTTTCACGAGGATCTTTGTCATTAAATAGGTGCAAACTATATACATTCCACCAAATATGGAACGTCTGTGGCCCAGAAGTGTCATGCGCTGATAAAAAAATGCTCATTGTTTGCCCAGAACAGCATTACACGTCATTGAAACGATAGCTTCAAACTGGAGTTGTATTGCTTCCGAGAGCCAACTTGTGTTAACTTTTTTTAGAACGAAAAACTTAATATAGTATTAATGCTGTGAACGTTCTTTGTGCCAGTAGGGGCCATGGTGGCTCAGTCGATACGGGTACAACTCCAAGGTGTCTCGCCCTCCAGCTCTAGCTGGCGATAAGGGTTCAAATCCACATGTTTCCATCGTGGACTTTCTAATTCGAAATCGTTAATTGGTCGATTTGCCAGTTACTCGCCGATGACCGGTGGTTTGACGCACATGGTCAATGAGTTTATCAGTCATTGAAATCACTGTTAGATTAGCCGTAAGTGTACGGATTTTCTCCACCACTGAAACTGGAAAATGACGTGATATGGCCTTCGTTGCTAAAAGCGACATTAAACCCCAATCAATAAATAAATCAACAAATCTTCGTGCCAGCGATATACCTGTATCACATGTAGCTCGACTGGCTCAGTTTGTGAGTTAATTGATACAATGTTTGTGAATAAATTCTCATTTGAAGTAATTTTTTATAGAAATTAAATAAAAGGCCAGGTATAGATCGAAATGGTACATTGATATGTCCTGCAACTCAAATCAAGCTTGATATATATAATATGAATGTTGAGCTTCCGAGCATTATATGGACCCTTAAATTGTGAGCCCACAACAAAGAAATTAAACATTACCATTTACGATCGGCGGTAATACGTTCTTAATTGCTTTGCAACTCGAAATCCTCTTGGGACAAGGTACATATCTTCCGGGTAGCTTATTACGTTATACTTTATTACTTGGCAAACACAGTCATATTCTTCTTCCTTATTACGTATGATTCGTGGTTAGCACTCTGATATTCAGAACGTATAAAGATAAGCACTCAAAATCCTCTTGGGACAAGGCACATATCTTCCGGGTATCGTATTCTGTTATGTTACTGATCCGGGGATCCCCGCAGACATTTGTGCCTTAAATTTACTTGGCACTGTTCCTGAAAGTCAATGACACGCGGATGAAACAATAAAGCATACGCATATATTACACCCCCCACATCTTGAACAATATAATTCTGTGGTTTTGGTCGTTATGGGTATATACTAGCCACAAAACAACATATACTCGATTGAATACTGTTTGGATACTGATTAGATCATTTGGTAATAATTTCCTCTACAACATTTTGTATGTAATTCTTCAGAATGTCCCTTTTTCGAATTAGAATAAAACTGTTGTCCCATTATATTGGACGAGACACGCAGCGTCGAGTCCAATATGACTTTTCACCACAACCTGGACCAGTACAACTTGAAAAACTCATACTGTACATAACATTGTATAATGACGTTTAAATTATCCATCTGTATGTTTATCAAAATATGTTTATAACAATTTTTGTCAACTTTGATTGTTTTTAAAATCCTGTATTTGATCCTCAGAAAGCTTTTGAAAATGGGAACAATACACACGGAAGTGAAAACAAAAACTCAATGCGATAGTAAAAGGTCTGCCTCAATCGGAGAAACACGCGCGCATCGCAATTTCACTGATTCACTTGCCAATAGAGTTACTGCGTTTTGATTATTATTACTTCGTGACGTCACCCGACTTATTCAGTACTGGCGAAGCCATGTTCAAATAAAGAAATCAACAGATCTATGGTTCCATGAGATGTCGTGACTAAATACAAAAAGTACACAACGTGAAGTCTGGGAAGACCTATCTCCAACGTACGTTCTGCCACAGTAGCATATACAAAACTTGTAGACTGGAGGAGTAATCGTCTGATAACCGAATTAATGAGGGACCAACTCATATCAGGACAAGCGGCGGGAGAATGGGTTTACCTGTGCGGAAACATTTTATTTTGATTGAAGCCAATTAAAAGTTTAAAACGCAATTTAAGGGTATACATACAGGTGGTCGCATCGTGGAAGCATTTTCCCCACCACCGACTTAACTTGACATGTTTAACTAGACGTTGGCAATATCTATACGCTGGTCATCCATGTAACGAGGAAGCGCATAAGTAATGCCGGATGCGTCTTCGATTGTTTCTTGGTGTTCAAAAGAAAACTTCTCCGTATGATGTACTGTAAGGACAAAGGTCTAGGTGATCATAATGTATAAGGCCATAATTATACAGTTTTGACGATGATCTTTACCATACAATATGTGCAAAATATATATACATTCCGCAAAAAAAAAAAAAATAGAGCTGTCTCGTTTCGCGACCTCTGCCAACTCGTATATATTAACTTGAACGAATAATTTTGATATATTCGGTACCTACATTTATGCTTTGACCGTTCCTCTTATATGTCAGTGATATACCGTGGAGTCGGTAGCCGAGAGGCGGCGTACTGGTCTCTCGTGTGAGCGTACCGGGGATCGCAACCTATCGTCATGGTATTCTGACAAAAAAACAGAACTCGGTCAGATACAAAGTTTGTCAGGCTGAAAAGTCTCACCCAAGAGCACTGAATACAGATCTGAATGCAAAATGCCGACTGCCCCCTTACAACATTTGTCTAGGTATGTTGTCGTGGTTGCAGTACGCTGTCCGATCGGGCGCGGACATTAATGCCTGACACGGGTAAACGGTAAACGCCTAGGTGTGTGCACGTTAAAGAACGCTAAAGTCACTACAGGGTTATAAAGTTGCTCGGCCGTGGTTGCACCTAGACAGGTGCGTCTATGACCATAATTGGTTTCTGCACTGAAATATCTGCAGATTCAAATACCAGTTTCAGAATTGTGGAGGCATTGTCACATATTGTGAGTACATTGTTTCGTGAAGAAATTCTCATTCGAAGTCATTCACCCAAAATAAAGTATAGTCTAATTTGTTGGGTTATCCAAAGTTCGGTTGATGGTTGGGTCAAATTCCAAAAGTTGGGTTCAATTGTTGGGTTAGATTGTTGGGTTAGATTATAGTTTAGTTAATAATCACTCAGACTTGTTTTCAGTTGCGCCACTTGATCAATATTTGCTGGATGTGAGCTCTCTTTGTCATATTTTCTTCTCTGTGTATCCAACTCAAATAAATACACGATGAAGGCATCTGTTATGTCGGAATGATATAGTTATAGTATTGCTTGTGTCTTTGGTAAACATTTTCTTGTCTAGGTTGTTAATTTATTCCCGAAAAGGAATTAATTATATGTTACACCTCGGTTCGGACTTTCATACAACATACTACGTGGTCGAGTTATGATCCATCAATATGATCGTTTGTTTCAACAACTGACTTTGTAATTCCATTTTATATGGGTTGTCAGAATCGCGGAAGTATTATATGGATATGTGTACAGGGACGTGGATAGAGGGTCTCAGTTGACGGGGGATGTTCACGTGTGATTTCCAAAATGCACCCCTCCCCTTGATCCCGGACAATCTCCCAATATCGCATAATTCAATTTGCACCCCATCGGCTTTGAAGCTCCCACCTGGTACCTCACATGCCTTGAATTTGTTTCTTGACTTGGATTTTGACTGTATACCGGGGAGGGAGGGACCTGTATAATTAAACTTGATTATTTATATGTGATTGAACCCTGCAAAATCCTAACAGCAAGAGGTCTTACTCCATGTCAATTACGCCTCGATTTGTTTTTCTTTATTTGATTAGTAGTCATTGATTCGCCATCGGAGAGGTACCAGGACCCACTAGGTCAACCACAATTCGGCCCTTTGTGAGAAAAGTTTGAAATCTGAACCTGAAAACTGCATGCAAAATCCTATAGCATCCGAACTGAATCCATGCAGCTCTCAATGTGTTGGAAATATCCACCTGACACCCACCAAGGTTGGAACAATTCCAACTGCATGCCCATTTCAAACCAATACTTTGACAAAAAGTAGGAGGATATGCAACTGTTGGTCTAAAAACAATGAATTCCAAGTACATTAGTGGTTGGAAAATCAAATTACGAGAACAATTACAACTTATTGTTGGTGTGAAATTTCCAAATGATATTATGTCAGGTGTGAAATTTCCAACTGTCGAAAACATTGACCGTAGTTGTGTGTGGGGTAAGACACGCAAAGCCCCAATGCATGTCACCACACCCCTGTATGTATGGTAGTCAGACATGTGATATACACCACAGCCCCATGAACCAAACCAAAGACACAATTTTATAAAACTTGATGTGGGGTATAGATGGGGTGGGTCAGTCATCCTATTTGCCAAAAAAAAAAAAAAAAAAAAAAAAAAAATCATAATCACTTTTGCCACCCCATATATGCATGTACTATTAAATTATGACATGCGCGCGTGTACGTACCTATTTCCAAATAACGTGACCACTTTCTAATTTCGCTCGGTTTGGACGAATTTTATACATGAGTGCAACAATGTGGCGATAGGGGTGGGTTAAACACCCCACCCCAACTTGGGTAAAAAATAAACAAGAGGTGGCATCAGAGATGCTGTGTCTCGTTTTCGGTGGCTTACCACCGGTGGCTACCGCCAATTGGTGTGCATCAGTATCGGTAGACTAATTAATAGGTAAAATCGAAAAATGACTAATTAAGGGCCATAACTCCATCAAATTTTATCGGGCCAGGCTGGTTTTCGAACTCGTCCGAAATATTCTTGGCAAGTATGTCTATTCCAAATTTTAAACAAATCGGAAGACGTTTGTTGAAGTTATCGCGCTAACGAGCTAAAAATTCACGAAAAATGACTAATTAAGGGCCATAACTCTATCAAATTTTATCGGACCAGGCCGGTTTTCGAACTCGTCCGAGATATTCTTGGGATACACCTATATACCAAATTTCAATCAAATCGGATAACGTTTGTTGAAGTTATCGCGCTAACGAGCTGAAAATTCGTGAAAAATGACTAATTAAGGGCCATAACTCTATCAAATTTTATCGGACGAGGCCGGTTTTCGAACTCATCCGAGATATTCTTGGGAGACACCTATATACCAAATTTCAATCAAATCGTATAACGTTTGTTGAAGTTATCGCGCTAACGAGCTGAAAATTCAAAGGGCCATAACTCTGTAATAAATGTGCGGACGAACCCGATTTTTTGTCTGCAGCTTACGTGCATGGATATCCGTCAATAAACGGTTGAGTTATAAGCAAAACACGCCGACCGCCCGCCCGCCCACCCGTCCGCCGCCCGCCCGCCCACCGTCCCTCATCAAACTATAAGTCGAGTTTTGGAAAAAAAACTCGACTAAAAATTGGAAATTTCATAATGCAATGAATTGTCAATATCGACTATAGTTCAAGTCACTTGAACTTGCACGACTAATACTGGTCTGATTGAGATCAATCATCGCGATCTAAACCGCCGCGTTCTCACTGGTGTAATATCTGCTGCTATAAAATATCAGGGTAAATTTGTGTCTTATATTTTCTTGCAGATATTTTCGTGCAGCTTCATGTGAACATGCCATAAGGTCCGAAACTAATCCATTCATTGGAATTATTTTGGGGAAAACTTAATTAATGATCAGAATCTCAGATTAAATGGTCAAAGCTAATTCATTGAGTTGAAATATAATTAGGTTTTCTCCAACCCCATGTTCAGTTACTTCAAAACCCAATATTTTGTTAATGAAACCCAACGTTTGGATATAAAGTTGGGTGGTTACTTTTTGCTGGCCCAACTAGTTTAGTTAACAGCGCTAACCCAACGTTTAGTCGGATTTGATTGACTAAAAGTTGGGTTAATCTTTAAATTAGGGGCCACACCAAACAAAATATACATTAATTGCCATTTACGATCACCCGTACTATTATACGGTATACTTCATTTCTTGGCAAACACAGTCATATTATTCTTTCTTATTACGTATATGGTTTGTGGTTATTTTTCAGTGATATTCAAAACGTATAAAGATATGCACTCAAAATTATCTTGGGGCATTGCACATATCTTCCGGGTAGCGTATTCTGTTATGTTACTGATTTGGGGGATCCCCCCAAACAATTGTGCATTAATTTATACTTGGCACTGTTCCTGAAAGTTAATGATGCGTGGATGAATCAATAAAACAAACGTATTATTTACATGTTTCACAATGCGTTGGTCGATAGCTAATTCACGTGCAGGTTCGTCGCCAAAAAGTCGGGTGTCTATTCCCGCAACGTACATCTCCATATACCTAACCACAGTAATACGCGTTGCAAGTTATATGTACGTGTGGCTGAACTTAGCTAATATCCAAGCGTTTTTCCCACCGTGGTAGCGCTGAATAACTGTTGGAGGCAGGGGTGGGGTCGATTACATGCCTAAAGTATTTGATTAAATACCATGTTAGTACGACTCAGCATGACACCTAGATACCAGAAGTCTTAGTTTAGTTAGCCAGGGATTCGGATTTCATATATGACCCGACATCAGTTCAATATGTTGATGTCATTGGCAAATACAATTGTTCAAACAAGACATTCGGCACCGAAAGTTCGGTGAAACTGCACAGTTCTGGCTCACTTTGTATTAAGACATGATTGAGGTTCAACACTTGGCACACCGCTTAGTATACAAGAAAATATATTTGATTTGCGCCTATTTTGCTGGGAATATTTTGTTCCATTATATTTTGCAATACAGAAGACAAAGTATGCAAGATAGAATGGGTCGTATTATGTTGAAGTACTGATGTACATTGAAAGCTTGTATACTGGTTTGATGAAACGTTTGCGTGAAAAGGGATGTCTTTACAAGGTCAAGATAAAGTTCCTTTAAATGAAGGGATAGACCAGAGAGGCGAGCAAACTTTGAACAGGGACGCCAAAAACAGCCGGTGGAATTACAAAATACAATTATGTCTTATTCACAGGCACTTATTCTACAGAATCTACACACAAAAGAGTCACTACCTTGTACAACTAGTGTTTCAACATTTATTGTCGACATGATGGCATGTATTCACATGCTCGTTGAATTGCCCGATATGAAGAACTTGCATGGAGGCTCTTGCAGTCACTGCCTTCGGGTTACATAAGGGTATACATTGTTGTCGATACATACCAAGAGCAATCGATCAAATCAGCCGAAATGAGTAAAATGGATCATTCTGCTAAAGTTGTGACCCAATCACCAGAGTCAAAGATTCCAAGAAACTTTAATGATTTTCTTAATCAGATATACTGGTAATAATGTTCGGTGTGATGGGAAGGGTGGATCAGGTTTACCTTGATAATGGGAGCGGAATACATCGCAAGGGCATTAAGTTGGGTGATATAGATTTGAGCAAAGATAAAATGAAAGATTTGATAGGATTCCTTGCATTTACCGGAAATGACTACATCTCGTCGTTCTTTCGTAAAGGTAAAAGTGTATGCTGAAGACATTGGAGAAATATGACAAGTTTATTGGGATATTTATTACGTTGGGATAATCGTGGACTCTTGAAAGTAAGGGTGCAGAAGAGCTTGAGGAATACGTATGGGTGTCGCCACAAAATGGTAAATGATGGTCGAAAGCAACTATTTGAAAGAATATGTTTGGGCCAAAAACAAAGCTATATTGACGTTTCATGCATCATTGAAGTTGCATAGTCTCCGTGCAAACATTGTTGCAAGAATTTGGCAACTAGCAGACACGAGGCAAGTGGAAATACCCCCTTTGTACAATAATGGTTAATGACAGTGACATTGAATATCAGTGATAATCGAGCACATTGTATGCTGTAGTCTTTCTGTTATACATGTACCATATATCACATACCATTAGTGTTTCTTTTTTCTTTTCTTTTGTATTGTTATGCTCACCAGTTCAATTAAGAAGATCTATTGCATTTCAGTTGATTATTTTAATTACGTTTGTTGTTTCTGGCAAAGCAGCATGCACTTATCTCATTCGTTGTATCATATCAACATAAGTAAAATGTCGAGGAGACAGGAAGTGGATACCTTCATTACGGTGACATCGGTTACTTATTCCCAGTTCCTTATTCGGAAACATTCAATCTTGACCAAATAAACGGTGCGGTATGGTGGCCCACCCAAAACTATACTATAAAAACCGAAAACTGCACCCCTATAGACCGTGCGGTTGCCACAGGAGGAGGCGGCCAAGATGGAAACCATAGCCGTGTCGGTATTTATGAACCGATTTTTACAAAATAAACAATACGGTATGGTGGCCCACCCAAACTATACTATAAAAACCGAAAACCGCACCCGTTAGGCCGTGCGGTTGCCACGGGAGGTGACCAAAATGACAACCATAGCCGTTTTGGTATTTATGAACCGATGTTGATCAAATAAACGACGAGTTAGGGTGGCCCACCCCAAATTATACTACAAAAACTGTATCCATCTAACCCGTGTGGTTGCCACATTCATTTCTTGTTTAATTTTTTAAATATAATTTAAAGGCCCACTTAATTTTCGAACCCCCAGATTACATTATATAAAATATATGCCATATTATATACCATTTGAAAGAAGAAATTCCAAAACATTGTATATCAACTTATCCGGTGTAATAAACTGTGGACATGTTGTTTTTGTTGAGTTGCCAGTGGGTTTTGTCCTCAAGAATGAAGTTAAAAGTCAGTATTATTTTCAATGCAGGGGGAATAACTCTATATATTAAAGATAGAGTTCTTCCCCTTCCATTGAAAAAGTTTGAATTATGTTGCATTCTGGGTGACAGGGGGGGAAAGTCTTCTATTTATCTGTGGGCATCTTCTGAGACACAGATATATTTCAAATAGTGGTGAATTATAGCATTTTAATCATATTTTATGCCATAGATTGTTATTAAAACCGTATATCAATTCACTATAAAATAATTGGCGACTCGAAAATTAAGTGGGCCTTTAAATATGATAAAATATAGTCATGCGATATTCCCCATAAAACATCATATGTTGTGGGTAACGGAATTATGCACACCACGAAACAGCACATATCATGCACATCCAAATCTTCATTCTGTAAATTATATGATTATTTTTAGGAGACTATGTTGAATTATGGAGAACAAAACGCGAGTGAACAGTGTTGTATGCATGCAACATGCCAAGCATGTTTCATGTAATTTTCATATTCGATATCCATGCTGTGATCGTTCTTCGTGTCAGTGATATACCTGTATCAGAATTATAGAGACATGGACTGGCTCAGTCTGTAAGTTCATTGAGACAATGTTCGTGAATAAATTCTCGTTTGAAGTCATTTCTTATCGAAATTAAAGGCCAGGTATCGATGGAAATGGCACATTGAGATGTCCTACAACCCAGATCAAGCTTGAAAATATGATATATATAAAATAACTGTTGAGCTTCCGAGCATTATATGGACCTTTAAATTCGGGGCCAAATCAAAGAAAATAAACATAGCCATTTACGATCGGCGGTAATATATACGTTAAAATTCAAAACCCTCTTGAGACAAGGTACACATCTTCCGGGTAGCGTATTATGTTATACTTCATTACTTGGTAATTTTAGTCATATTCTTCTTTCTTATTACGCATGATTCGTGGTAATGCTCTCTGATATTCAGAACGTATAAAGATATGCACTCAAAATACTCTTGAGACAAGGCACAAACAAATCTATGTATGGAATACTATTAGGACCACTTCCCAATGGCGCTTTCAGCGCGCGCCGAAAGCGACAAAAAGTGCGCCATTAGTAACGCGCCGAACGCGCCGAAACATGCGGTAATATCGAACATTTTCTTAACGGTGCGTTACTAATGGCGCACCTTTTGTCGCTTTCGGCGCGCGCCGAAAGCGCCATTAGGAAGTGGCACTAATAGTATTCCATACTCCACCGATGATAACGGTACAAGAAAACCATAGTCAGAAATGGTAACGCCTCTAGATTGTGAAAAATGTCTATATAAGTAATGGTTATGCAAATATGGTAGATTTGTGTATATGTGTATAGTATATATATATGTGCTTGGTAAGAAAGCATATGGACACATTTTAAAATCGGACGTGCCAAACTAAAGTAATGATAATTATGAAATATGTACACATATACGTTACGTACATGTATGTTCACAACGGGAACGTATGTTCCAATTGGTTGAAAGGTTCACCGCCAAACACGCAACGGTCAATGCGTTGACACACCAATATATTATTGGTTATAACCAAACACCCATTGCCATTAAAATGACATACGCCTTGACGATTGACATGTTATTATATTGACGTGTCGCCAGTTGGCAATTACACTAAATTGTTATTTGCTCGGTTCTCTTATACGAAATTAGAATTGTTTTCGACTGGCATCTATCTTTTCTTTGTTATTTGTTCTAAGTTCTATCGATATAGAGGTCTGAACTTGACTGACAAAAGCCAATATATGGCGGCTGAACTCTGAATGATTTACACACAATCTCAAGAGTCATTGTGAAATAATATCCGATAAGGTTTCATTCACCACCGATTATGGAGATTAATTAATCATAATGATTTCAAGGTTTCACGAAAGCACCACCTCAGCATTCCGTTAAAACAACTAATACATCAAATAATTACAACAACTGCGGCTAATCACTGAACGTTTCTCATTCACCACGCCAGAAAATCTCTAAATTGGATTAAATACACTCCGGATACTTCGCAATGAGACCTTTAGTCATAACGAAGATATACGACAACGAGACATTCGCGAAGATACACCAGCGAATACATACATCCGTAAACACATCGCCTTGATAATCTTTGGGAAACGCGTTATATCTCAGGTTGTCTTGTACCGAAATGTTGCGTGTCGTATTCTAATAGCAACCACAACGCGCCGCAGGCGCGTTGTTGCTTTTCAAGTTTAGACGTGAATGACGTCATTAATTTTTACAATACCATGAAACAGAATTTCGACGCGATGAAAAACGGCGCACAAAAATGGGTTAAAAATCACGTGACTTCCGCTCCGCTTTCGCATTGCATCATGGGAACAATAATATCCCAAAAAGAAATGGTGAAATCACAGAATCGGAAGTGGACCAACGGGACGGTTATGAAATTAACAACTTCAGTTTTTCTGAACAATTCCTATGTGATTTAGGCCTATAGATTAGATTCATTTTGACCAATTTCGTTGGTTGGCTGAACGAAAACCAGCGAAGACGTCATGACATGGTCCATGACGTCATTTACGTCATTTGGCTTTGTGGGTCAGAATCCATGTACACATTTGGTCTCTACCGGAAACACTGATTTCACACCGCTAGACTATAGACGCCATTATATATACGAAGTGGCTTTAGCACTGAGGGCTCAAGAACGGTATGCCGCTCTTTAGCGATGAGGGCTAAGGAGCGGTATACGGCTCTTTAGAGTCGGACACTGGAGATCGAGCAGTACGGATGATAACGTAAGACCGTTATTTATCGCGCCAGGACCATGTATAGCTAAATATTGGTATATACCGATGTACACCACTCCGGTGCCCCGTTCTTTGACTTTTTATCACTGAATAGCAGTATACCGTTCTTTAGTGCCAGCGCTGAAGAGCGGTAGGCCCATACCGTTCCTTGGTACCAATCGCTAAAGAGCGGTATAGGTTACAGTGAAGTAATTATTCCCCATAGGCCTCAGTGTTAACATATAATGGCCTGCAGCCCTGACTATCCACGAATTGTGATAAATGCGTACATGGTCACCGGAATTGGCATCTGCGCAAAGTTTCTGCATGAACAAAATCATATCGTCGAGCATGGAATGTACCTTTAAATTTGGGATTTATAATCGAGAGTCAGAATTGCATGAACAAAATATTGACATTTTTTACCTCACACCAAAAAAATTTAATCTAGGAACCACGTGCTTTACAATTTGCCAATGATTTGTTTGGAGTCTGAAATTTCAAGAGGAGTGATTGCATGTATTTTATATATTTAAATATCGAAACTACTATTAACCAACCAGAGCCCAGAATTGTTTTAATTCTCTCCTGCATCTTGGTCCAAAATCCGTTGGAGGGCGCTACCAATCGAATTACTTCACTGTAACCTATATAGCCTACCGTTCTTAAGCGTATCAGACCCATAAAGATGAAGAGTGGTATACCACTCTTTAGCGTTTGGTACTAACGAACGCTATAGCGTGTCAGGCCCATATAGCTAAAGAGCGATATACTGCACTTAAGCCACGGCATTATATATACACATACACACAGTGTATAAACCGTACAAACATTAAATCGGAAGTTGTTTTCGAAAAGACGAAAAATGCTATTTTTAGAACGTAAATGTGACAGAAATATCACAACAACACCACAAAATCCAGGTTTCAGACGGACACACGGTTGCACCACATCTACTAACGTAATTATAAATTGTACATACACATTTGCCGATCGTAAGCGGGGGCCATTTGAGCGAAGGACTCTGTTTAATAGGTAAAAACGGCCTTTGATCACTTCAGAAAATAATTTTCTCGTAAAAATTTCCTCTTAAAATGTCATTTTAACACATAGCCAGCATCTGTCGGAAACCCCACAATATTGCAACGGAAAGGCCGTTATGTGTGCAACATATATCGACATGCCCTTGGCTCGAGTGTATTCACAATTTAAAAGTAGAGTATTTATTTGGACACCCCACTCGTCAGTCTATGTACGCCTAGTTGTGTACTTACTTCTTACTTCTTACTTCTGCAATCCAACCGTCCAGCATCGGACAACCTCAACTTGTTGAGTGAACTGTACATATTTACAGGTACCATATAACGTCACCATATTAAAATGTATAAAATATATAGGTTAAAATGCACCGTGCACGGTCATTCGTCGCCACCAATGTTCTTTCTGTCGATCGAGTACTTCTTTCTGGCACAGTGCAAGCGATAGCATAGATGCATACAGCTGATCTTTAGTCTTGATAGCAGAGCTGCAACCCCTTCGCAATCCTCAATCTGCAATCTGTGAATCCCATTACCCAGGATGACTGTGAGTTTGTCCTTTGTCGACAAGTTGTTGAAATCCTCTTTCGTTATTTCATCATATATGTTCTTGATATGTTGAAGACAACCCCCTCTAACCGACTCTAAGATCTCACATTCCAACAGTAGGTGTTCAATAGTCTCTCTCTTCAAGTTACAGCAACGGCATATCCCTTCTGACTTTGAGATGTTGAATTTTTGGTTGTGTATTTCTAGCGTATATGTGTTAGTCAGCATCTTCAGCTTCACCGCAATCTTTGCTGTGATGTCATTAGCTGAATTCATACCACCAATGATGTTGTTGATCTTTCCTGGTGTATAGGTAGTGGGATCTAGTAGTTGTAAGGTGCTGTACAAATGGCATCTAGTAGTAATGTAGCTCTTCCAGTAGCGGTTGACTGAGTCTTTAGTAATTTTCTTCCAGGCATTTTTCTTCACGGGGTGATGTAATAAGTTCAATGGAGATGGTAGCTCGTATTTATACAGTATTCTCCTGACCTCGGAAAACCAGCTGTTGCTTTTCTCATCTTTCAATATTAGTTGGCGGAGTGCCAGTTTTTTCTCTATTGAAGATTCATCTTGACGGGTGAGATTGTTGAAGAACGTGAGAGCCTTCAAGTCGATTTGTGCCTCTATCGGGAGGAGACCTGACAGTATGTATATAGCAGGATTGGCTACATTTGGTGGTAGAGATAGCAACTGCTTAACGAACTTCTTCTGATATCCCTCCAGCATGTTGACGTGTCTTTCTTCTGGTAGCAGGATTTCACATCCATATGTCAAAGTGGGAATAACATATGTCCTATAAATATGAAGGCATGTCTCTTGGTCCAATCCATTCTCCCCATGGAAGCCAAGCGGCATTAGACTATAAGCTGTTCTTCTCGCCTTTTTGATATTATTTTGTATGGTTTCCATGACTGATTTGGTGGCTGTTGTTGAGCGGAGTATACCAAGATGGGCTGCCACATCGACGTTGGGCATCTGTGTCCCAGCCAGATCCCATGTTTTGTCAATAGTATTTTTTCTTCCGTTTGGTGAAATCTTCAATATTACACTTTTCTTCGGTTGAAGGAGATACCGATGTAAATTACTGTATTGATATGCAGTGTTGATCAGGATTTGGAGATCATTTGGATCACTGCTCATCAGTGCGATATCATCTGCGCATGCTGTGGAGTTCATTCGGATGGTTCCAATGCTGCTACCTAGACTGTTCGCCAGCAGTGAATGCAGTAGATCCTCTATATATAGTTTGTAGAGGTCGGCGCTTAAGATACCACCCTGTCTCACTCCTTGATATATCTCGAATGGTTCCGATCTTTGGTTGTTCCACTTTACAACGGATACACAGTCTGTGTGAAGGTTATCGATCACTGACCAGCAAACAGCGTGAGTGTTTGTGAGGTATGTTTTTCTCATCAGTATTTCTTTTGTGACAACGTCAAAGGCTGACTTCGCATCCAGGAATGCTACATATATCGGTGTGTTGTTATCCAGGCCTTCTCTGACTATCTCCTCGACCATCAATGCACTATTAAGTGGAGACGCGTTGGCGGTGAATCCTCTTTGAGTTGGAGCTTGTGTAGGTAGAGTACATTTTCGTAGGTATTCACGCATGATGACTTCCACAACTTTCAGGATAACTGGTAACACAGTGATGCCCCGATAATTGGAAGAGGCTGTCTTGTCGCCTTTACGTTTATATATTGGATTAAGTAGGCCGATCTTGAGATTTGCAGGCACTTCTTTATTTATCAGGATACAGTTGATTATGCTCGTTAGAATACCTAGCAGGTCCTCGCCACCAAAGATAAAATGCTCCACTGTTAGCCCAAAGATGTCCTGGGCTTTTCTTCTATGTAAAAATCCTAATGCATTGATCACGTCCCCACGGCTGACCTCTTCTAACTTGTCGTCTGGTAGACATTCTGAGATGTGTTGATAGTCCCTTTGACATAGTTTCAGGAAATTGTGATTGTAGCCATTGGCTGCTGGTTTAGCAAGATTGCTGAAGTGCTGATGCCAGCCTTGTAGTACTTGCTCATTACTGTACACTTGTCCGTCCACATTAAGGTCAGATATCATTACGGCTCCCGAATTTCTCTGTTTACTTATTAATTTGTAGAATGTTTCAGAATCAGATGCTCTTGTTGTCATGATCTTGTCCTTATATCTTGCATCCTTCATGCTGACTGCTTCTCGAACTTTCGTGCGGTAGAGCTTACGAGATTCTTTCTTTTGAACTAAAAGCATGTTATCGTGGGCTGATGGTCTTCCAGCTTTTACCCAGCTGCTGTGCGCATTTCTATTTGAATATAGGGCTGCGGCTATATCTCTGTTCCAGACTTCAAGATTTGGTTTATTCTGTGATGGTTTTTTCACTGTAGTTGCCTCATTTGCACACTGCTCGAGCACCGATGATAATTTAGTCACGGCATGTTGCAGTTGAACTGTGCTTGTGGAGCCAGGAATACACTTCAGCGTTGCAGATTTGTGCGTTACAGCGCTTGCGTATAGTTCAGTATTGATCTTTTTCCAGTTAACTTTCCGTGAAATGACAGGAGTCTTATTTGTTTTTGCTATTTCTATTCTTTCATGCAGTTCCAAGTAAACTGGTATATGGTCAGATGGGTTAGACGAGAGATTCATGACCCTGGCTGTTGTAACGTCTGTCATAGACTTTGGATGGAAAATATAATCTATCTCTGAAACCAGTACTCCATAGACATTGATGAAGGTTTTTCCCTTGAGGTTAGTTCGCAGTCCGCATTCTGTCATTAAGTCTCTTAGATTCGTGGCACGTTGATTAGTATTTAATACGGCAATATCTTCATTCATGTCGTCTCCGATGATGACTCGATGTGAGTTCTTGTATGTAGTATTTATTGTGAACAGCTGGTCAATTACTTCGTCGAATTCATGATCTTGATCGTTTGAGCGTGTGGTCATATAAACGCAGACGAAGAGGATTGGTTTCGCACAGTTGAATTCGATACACTGGATTCTTGTGCCACCGCAGCTAACTGGATTCACATAGCGATCTAGAGATTTTTTCCAAAGCACGGCAACTCCTCCATAACCCCGGGGCATTTTATGTTGTTCGATCGGTTCTTTGTCGTCAACAGCTTTGCCAACTCCTGTGAAATCTGAATTTACTTCGTTTAATAGATTCAGCTGACAATTGAATAACCAATGTTCCTGGACCAATATCACGTCTGCAAATTTTTGTAGATCTTTAAACACTAATGACGATGTTTTGATATTCTTAACATTATATGTTACGATAGTTAGTTTTTCTGCGTCATCGAACTTCACGTTATCCTGTGTCACATCTGATTTTGTGGAGGCTTGGCCTGTGACAAAAAAGAATTTTGGTTCTGTTGTGGAGCATCCAGTGGTGGTGTTGACAGTGAACTGCTGAAAGCGGTTTCTGTGTTGGATGTATTTGTAGTAACTTCAGACTCCTTTTGGTTTCTCTGGGTTGGTTGTTGTTCAGTCGTTCGTTGTTTGTTATTTGTATCGTAACGATAAAAAGTCACTTGTTTTTAGAGTTATCCATCTTCATCCGCAATTTGTTCAGATAAGTCTTCTCGTCGACTATTTACTGGGCCACCTAAAATTTAAATAATAGAATTCAAACATCGAGATGTGATCACTCTGAGCTTTGATGGGTCGGTTCCGCGACTCGAATCAAATATCTTTTACCGCCGATGCCAAGGAAATAGTAATTTGCGCAGATTTGCGAGCGACATTTCGGATTGAGTAAATTAAATTCTTCAAATAAAAATAGACTATTAAACAACTGTAATAAAATAAAACAAATGTGTTAACACAAACTTTGACCGATTTCAACGTTATTCGGTATATGGGTCGAGGATCACTTATAGATGGGAGCTGTTATTTGAATGATTTTTTATGAAAAATATGGCCACTGGCAGCCAACTTGGATTTTACTCTTTGCATCACTAAATCCTTTAACACAAAATGCAGAGCTTATCCCTTATCCGATCATCACCAATCTGTATATAGATCTTCGTTCTGACCTCTCGGTGGGTGCCTTCGATTTTTCCCCAAATTTTGTAAAATAAATGGCTGCCATTTTGGCCATCTTGGATTTTACTCTTTGTATGACTAAATCCTTTAGCACACCTTACAGGTCACATTTCTCACCCAATCGTCACCGAACTCCATATGGATCTTCGGTGTGGCCTCTAGATGGGAGCCTCTATGGTTCCGCAAAATTTGTTTAAAATAAACAAGAGCACCTGAAGCCATATTGGATTTAAAATGTCAATCCATCAGCATACCGTACAACCCACATTTATTGGAGAATTGTTTTGAAACTTTACAGTGCTGTTGGTATATAAAAGTGGGAATGCTTCTATAATCATGATACGGGACATTGATAAGAAAAGGTAGATCAGGAAAACTGAGTAAAATTGTCATTTGAAGCAGTTTGGATGGGGTGGGTCCCTATCCCAGATTCGGAAAACGGATGTGGAGCGGAACAGTGCCTTTCTCTTGTGATTGAAGGTTAATAATGACCATCGGGAGGCCGAGTATCTCTAATATGGAAACCTAATTCATGGGTTCGTCTTTTCGCATAAATCCCATCATCACAACTTGGCGTACATATTTTTGGCAACTAGTGATCATCAACTTAAACAACTAGGCGTACATAGACTCAGAGCGTGGTGCCCAAATCAATACTATCTACGTTCAAATTGTCAATACATTCGAGCCAAGGGCATGTCCATATATGTTACACACGTAACGGCCTTTCCGTTGCAATATAGTGGGATTTCCGACAGATGTTGGATATGTGTTAAAATGACATTTGAAGAGGGAATTTATGCGAGAAAATTATTTTCTGAAGTGATCAAATGCCGTTTTTATCTATTAAACAGAGTTCTTCGCTCAAATGGCCCCCGCTTACGATCGACAAATGTGTATGTACAATTTATAATTACGTTAGTAGATGTGGTGCAACCGTGTGTCCGTCTGAAACCTGGATTTTGTGGTGTTGTTGTGATATTTCTGTCACATTTACGTTCTAAAAATAGCATTTTTCGTCTTTTTGAAAACAACTTCCGATTTAATGTTTGTACGGTTTATACACTGTGATACACGCTTTATTGACCGTACTAACACGGGACATAAATAGAGGCTCTATCAGCGTATAATCGCTTTTTGTTAGAAGTTAGGAAACAGCGTATATAATGTATATTTGACTTTGATAAGTCTTTTAGTCACCAGTACGCAAATCAAAGTTTTATTACAACGACAAACATTAATGAGTAACACGCATAACACATATACAACTTTTTATATACAATATGCACACAATAAATATGGGATCCTGGATCCCTCCCTACAAACGTGTTGTTTGTTTGTTTGTTTGGTTTTCATTGTTCCTTTTTTGTTTGTTCTTCTTTTGACCTAGTGTGTATATATTAGATTGTATTCTTCATCATGTTTTCAAATGTCCTTTTGACTATCAGTTTGAATTTTTGACCTGCATGAGCTAATTCAGCTGCCTTCCGCAATGTATACACTTAAATGCAATAAGAGACGTCTCTAAAAACCATTTTCTAGAAAAAATACAGACTGGATTCAAACGAGGGATGTTTTCTATTGACAAGAGCCCATGAAACTGTTCGTGCGAAAGATTTACCCAGTGATATTTTGGGATAATGCCGCATTAATGCGCTCATGTAGTCATTTATATTTGTCATAGATAAACGTGGGAAATTGCTAGGTTTAGTTTGGCATGGCGGTGTATGAGTTGCTTTAACGAGAGATGTGGCGGCAGGGTGGTTGTACTGTAGTGTTCCGCGGAATCCGCCCCTCCAACTGAAAATATTCAACATTTTGAAATCCCATGCCGTGACACAGCAACAGTTGGAAACTACGTGTATAGATTGAAATTGTTGTGACAGTTTGATGTATTTGTGTGGTTGCTCCACTACGTGTCACGTGCGATCATATTATGTGCTTCAGGACATGGTCAAAATTTGGGTCCAATCGGACATGGGGAGGATCTATTTTTAAACGCACCAAAAACCTGACAGATAAACACACATGTATACACACACTTGCCTTTTATATATATACTAGCAGATTAGCCCACCACTGGCGGGATTGGTCCCATGGCTTTGGTCGATCCATTAATTTTTTCAAGGTAACCCCGTATGCATGCTATCATTTGCGGGTACCTGTTTCAAGGTCATGTTGGGTGGACAAAATAACCCGACAAAAATATTCCCCTCCCGAGTTGACCATACATAACAAATTTCACTTCGATGTCACCGCTGACGACCGAGATATCGCCCAAGGTCATTTGTGGGTACCCGTTTCAAGGTCAATGTCACCTCAGGCGGACAAAAATAGAAAATCTCCCGCGTCCCTTGGAAGCCCTAAGTACGAAATTTCGTCTCGATATCCCCAGTTTCCGAGACGGTCGATTGAGCCGTATTTATACTCGTGTATATAAACGCTCTTTGACAACGACACCGCAGATACGAACGCTCTTTAATCATTAACACATCAATTCAAACGACGGTGGCGGTGGCAGGGCGAAGGGTGAAGGAGTGCTCGGACGTTCTCAGAATCGGTGCGATGGCACTTCTCGTGTCTTTCTACCCTTAGATAGCAAGTTTGGGCTCAATCGGTCGAGCCGTTTTCGAGTCTATAAAGGATATACATACACATTATGGCGGATATCGTCCCTGTATATATATCGTATTCTGTTCTTTTATTGATTTGGGTATCCCCGCGGCAAACATTACTCGCCTCAAAATTAACATATTCGAGCGACAGTGGTCAAGACTGGTAATTTCATCTGCCATATATGCTGTAAATAGTTCTTCATAATGTCCTTCATTCGAATTAAAATAAATTCTATGGCCTCATTAAATTGCCCTAGTACACACATCCCAATATATTATGCGTTCAGTGACATTCATTTATATTAGATAACCCTACCGTAGTGTTTCACATCACTTTAATAATGTGATACATAATTATTATTCCCTTCTTCTCCAATTCTAAATGCTGAAGCTGCTCCGCTTTTTTTCTGCATCAAATCTCTTCTTTCCATCACATCTGTTTTGCGTCCTTTATCTTAAGAATTTCCTTCTGCAACTCCAACTCCTTTGATTTCCAATCTATCTCCACTGTTGCCTTCAGAGTTAGATACTCCCAACATTCCAGATTTTCTTCTTTTCGATACCGGTAAAGTGGAATCTGCATGAAGAGAATAAAATCAATATGAAATATATGAAGATTCACAGTTTTAATGACTATTTTATATTAGGGCCTTATTTATAAAACAAGATAAAACCGGAATGCCAATGTTCGGGGTATACCATTTCACCCCTTGAGTTCGGGGTATACCATTTCACCCTATTAGTTGTTGGAATTTCCTAACTGGTACCCAATTTTGTACAACTAAAACATTTTGCACGATATACTGGTTGAACAAATCTAAATATCGGAACAAATTTAAGCTATTATCGGGGTGAAATTGCACTGGGAGGGACACTACTAGAGTGTGGATGGGAGGGGGCCTCGTACAAGCTCCATCGCATACCTGACATTTGTGTCGCATATGTCATCCACCCCTTACCTCTTATGTAATTTTACCTTAAAATATTCACAGGGTTACATGATGGAATTGCATGCATGATAATAGAACATTCGACTGCAGAATGGTTAACAAAGAAACCCAGAAATGGAATATTAATGATACCTAAAGGATAAATCTATACGTTTGCGATGCAAGAAACAATACTACAATTTCGATCTTCCATACATGGTCATTGTGCGACGATCGGCTTTACGTCGCCTCGCACACAAACATATAGTGCAATGTGATATTAAAGTGATGTGAAACAAATATAAATGGAGAATAATCTTGTTCAAAGTTGTAATTTTTACAAATATTATATCCAAATTGACTACACACACCGTCATTCTTATATATTAATTAAATGAAGTGACTCTCGATGGCGAAATCGTTTTCGTTAGTTTATCGCCGATAGATGAGTCCCGAATCGAGTAGTAAATATTTACAATTGAACGCAGTTCAGACGATGTTTTCTATGGAGTGGAACGGTCAATGCTTCAGATGGGAGAGGGGGTACCCATAAGTGAGTCAGCACTTGTTCTCCAATCCCATTGTCTGTATAAACAATGTATGTGTCATATATCATGTGTTATATATATTAGACAAATAAATATGTTTAAACTAATGCTTCAGATTTTCGGGAATGTTAGTAGAATTCTACATTCCTTCAGTTGACATAGCGCCTGAGTCGTTATTTCGCTAAAATCCGGATTCAGAATCCGAAGCCGATTACGGGGGCGGGGCTAATTCCCGATTCTATGTCAGATTTTGAAATCCACGAGGTCTCCGAAACTATGTTTAATGTTCTCCCAGCGTCAAACATGGCTCATGTATTTGACACACGTATCATTTGTATCTTATATTTATAAAGTTCATGTTTGTTATGAAAGTCACGCTTTTCTTCTATGTGTATATACACGGCACATAATTTGCTGCCAATCCGACTTAATCACATCTTTTTTTTCAAGTCAAAGTGTGTTTATTGATGAGGGCAAGCATATCTAAACGTGACAGCTCTAGGTCTCCTGAATCAAATTCCGAAGATGTTGTGAAGAACACACGAAACTTGTCAGTTGAACAGGAACGTGACGACAGGGGTTAGTTGTGTGTCTCGACCCCCACCCCGAACTTTGGTACAATTTGCTTAGCTGTGCAGTCATTCATACGTGAGGAAAATCAGGATTATTTTGACTAACTGTTCCAAATAATGATACGTACAAGCCAGCAAACGCAAAAACAAACCCGATTTTAAATTAATACATATACATACGTATGACTAACTCGGGAGAGGGGGGGGGGGGGGGGTGTCCAGTGATCTGCATATATGTTCAACTTGTTTTGGTAGTCATGTTGCTTTGCCATTACCAATTATTTATTTTTTCTGTGTAATAACATATGGGAGAGGGGGGGGGTACCCTTAAGTGAGTCAGCACTTGTCCCCCAATTCCTTTGTATGTATAAACAAATGTATGTGTTATATATCATGTGTTATCTAAATTTGACATATATTTGAAATAAATATATCTAAACTAAACTTTGGTACATTCCAGCAGTCGGAAATTTCATGCATGACACAACATTAGTTGGACATTAATTTGACACCATAATTTTATATAGGTTGGCATTGTTCTCATTGTTTGATTTTTTTCAACCAGTAAAAGTTGGTAATTTTCCAATCTTAGTGTTTGTCAGGTTGATATTTCCAAGGGGAGCAAATGAAATTCTGCGAACCTGTGAGATTGATGTTTGGTTCAATGGGGGGGGGGGGGTGCAGTTGGCCCGAAATTTGAGGAAACATCTAGCCACGTCCCTAGAACTGTTGTCAAAACAGAGACTATTGTGCAAAACGACTGCATTTAACTAAACAAAACATTTTAAACATGAAATTGCTATAAGACTAGATGATAGTACATACGTGTATCTGATAATCCATCGATAGCATATAATCCTACTATTTCTTGAATAATAAGAAACATTATAATAACGAACACAGCAGAAGACATATCCATGCAGGTTCATATGAATTCGGTCAATGGTGACGTATCCGCCGAATTCGAAATCGACATGCGTTCGGGCGGTATTTTATGGATGGAATTATGAAATGGACATATGAAAGTGACAATCAACAATGATTAAATTTTGCTTCACCATCAACCGAAGTGCTCCCCCAGCGTTACTATCAATAGCGTTATTATTTGGCTAATTTCAGTAATATACTCCCAGTTTACATTCAATAAAACTAATTTGTCTCCGCATTTAAAATTCTTTGATATAGATCGTTTATATTCTGCAATAATTTGTACACAAGAGATTCTTATGTTTTATTGTGTTTTTAAAATCCGAGGTGGCTAAATCTCGGTTTGTTTACATTTGAGTCCGTAATCGGAATCGGAATCCAGATTCAGATTACCACGAGATTGAGATTACGGTCTGTTCGTTTACTGATTCTGCCAATTTCTGGTCTGTTCTTTTGCCGAACCAAGTCGTACGGGGACCAATCTGTAATCTGAATCCAGATTCTGAATCGGGATTTTAGCGAAATAACGCCTCTGGATACTAACTGATCAGTTAACGCACCAGATCAATAATATGTCTTTAATAGGGCGCGTTACATGTTATAGCTTGGTTGTACTCAATTGATATACTATATTAAAGACCCATACCCGTTCAATAATTCCCAACATACTTATTTAGTGTACTTTCAGACGACCACGATACAATCGTAAGTGGAAAGATTTCCGTCGTAGGAAGTAACCGGTAGCTGGACTGCGCATGCGCACGTCAAAATCGTAGGTCATAAAATAATATCAGACACTGTTTGATTTTAGATGCGAAATCGTGGCGTATCCTTGGATACCTCCACTTGCGACGTAATCGCATCCGTGTGTACGTAAAAATCGTAGCTGGGAATGATCGTAGGGTGGTCAATCACATGCTTTAGAACAACCTACGGTATCATAATGCACGTGACATCGCAATCGTCTGAACAAACTATCTCGTCGGGCCCGATTCCTCCACTTACGATTGTCGTCTGAAGTTACACTTAGATAGTGACAATTGAAATATAAATGTTACCCGTTTGACACTTTCTTCAAGTCAACAAGAACAAAATATGATGACGTACAACACGAGGAATGCGTGATTACCGTTAATCGTTTGAACGGGGAACTTGTGTTTCCCAACCTGCCTATTATCATTTCCTATCAACCGTAATATTTTGCTTTGCAAGCACAGTCATGTTCTTCTTTCTTATTACGAATAATTTGTGGTTATCTCTCAGTGATATTCAGAACGTATAAAGATATTCACTCAAAATACTCTTGAGTCAAGGCACATATCTTCCGGGTATAGCGTATCCTGTTATGCTAATGAATGGGGAATCCCCATAAATATTTGTTTATTCAATTTACTGCGCACTATTCCTGAAAGTTAATGACGCGCGATAAGTCAATAAAGCTAACGTATATATTCGCCAATCTTGATCAATATAATTGTGGGATTTGGTTCGTTATTGGTATGATCTCAACAAAAAACAATATATTCGATCGGACGTTGAGTTTTAGATGCGCAATTTATGTTGTCCCGACGTTGTATAATTGTGTTTTTCTTGTACGAGTCCAGGTGGGGTGTAAAGTCTTATTGGACGAGACACGCAGTGTCGAGTCCAATATGACATTTCACCGCAACCTGGATGAGTATAAGAAAAACACATACTGTACACAACATTGTATAATGACATTTTTATTATCCATCTGTATGTTTATTCAAATTTTGGGAATAAAACTTTTGTGGTTATTTTTGGTATTTGTTGGCACTTGATACTCTATAAAAGCATGTATTCGATCATCAGAAGGCAAGCAAGCAAGATTCGGAAAAGTAAACACGGAAGTGAAAACAAAACTCAATGCGGAAGTGAAACGTCTGCTAAATCCACCGCAGTGTTGCGCGCGCATCACAATTTCACCGATTCATTTGGCAGAGTTATTTCGTGACGTCACGTAGTCCCGATAAAAAAAGTCATATTGTACAGTCGGGAGTCCAATATGACTTTTCGCGGTTATCACGTGACGGCTTTTGCCCAATCAGAAAGAGTGTTAGTTAAGGGATGGATAATAATACATTTTATAGTATACATTAAAGTGTCTTGAATACATACACCCCAATTGTTTGCAATGGTTATTCCCAAAGTTATGGTGTTCGAACTTGAATTTCTCTATCTTACTGTCATTTGCAAAAGATAATTCCAATGTTACTCATGCTTTAAATGGAAGTCCACGTACAAGTCTTCAAACTTATGTCCTTCCTTTATGTGGAGTTCTAAGAGCCTTAAATATAGTGACCGTTCAGTGACAAATAATTATAGCCATAGTCTCAACATAGCGACCAAGATGACATGCCCGGACTCAGCCATACGTATGTGTAACTTGTAATACGTTATGCCATTTCGAACGGAAATGGATCACCAGACTCACGTGACCATTTCGGCCAAACCGTTTAAAAGTTGTGTGTCCAGTGTGTAGCATATACAGACGTTGTAGCAAAGATAAATTATCCAATCTTCTATAACAAGAACAATGCATGCATCAGATCGCACATGAACTATTTTCGAAGAATTCATAACGTGTATATTCGGAAAATATTATAAATTTAATATATATATATTGAAAAATCTGGCAAGTTATGGGTAATATCGGCACTTTTGTGTGGCCGCGGCCCCAACCATGCGTGTGTGGCTTTCAATGAGATCCTGCGCTGTTAGTTGGTCTCTAAAATACCGCCTATACACTATGGGGCCGGTCCGGGCTGATCCGGAATCGCCCTGTTCCGGAATGGTCCCGGCGGTTTTTAGTCACACCGGTATTTGGCACCCTGTCAATATATTTGGGCTGGTTTTATCGATTTGGGGCTGGCTTACTACGATTCCATATGATAAAAAAGAAAAGCAATGGTAATTTCGGGCTAACATTTACTTATATTGGTAACCACGAGACCCATGTGAATTCTGTTGACCCACTGAATGCGAAATATCCACAAATTAATATCTTCCTTCGGGCGAAATAACTGAATGAGCGAACAATGTTGTGCAGACGGCAGAGTAATGTGATTTGCCTGTGCGGAAAGATCTTTAAGCAAAACAAAACTTGATGATATGGATAATAATATATGTTCATGCATTTATTGAAATGCGAAAATCAATTATATTGATATAAGATGGATCATCACATGAACATTTCACAATAGGTCTACTATTGCATGGGGACACATGCGTCTGTTTTTTTTCTTCAGATTGCAAGATGGATTTGGTAATTGTGTTTGTTGGGCTGGTGGCCTTGCTCTGTTCGTCCTGCGGCCACGCTGGCAACCAGGTGAGAATCATATGAAAAAATGACAAAGATCGATGACCGAAGTAAGTTAATATATGTACGGTAAGAATTCAATCTCGAACGATCTGGTCACGACGTCATGTGCCGTCAAATACACTTTAGAATGATTCACGAAAAATTTTGTTTTATTTTTTTCCATAAAACCTAAATTGTGTTATACATAATTTACCAGGAGCAAATACTATGAAGTAGCTATATTTTGTGTATATATACCAGTTACCTCTGTGGACGTCACTATATTTTTCCTCAAAGGCAGAAAAATCAGCTCTGCCCCAAAAACCTACAGGCGCCTCGCTGTCTTTGAACGCACGGAACCTTACTTGCCAAAATGAAAACCTAATGTATCCCCTTTCTAAACAAACGCCGATTTGTCAACAGATTGACGCGGGATGTGACCTCTCGACGTTTCTGGATGCTTTAATGGAATTCGATTGTGTCGCCGATAACGGAACACCACTGGTGACAACTGATCTACAAACAGTGGAAGTGGGGACACTATGCTTTGTGTCTTGTAAACAAACACAATCCGGCATGACATGGAAAAGGTGCACAGAGAACCTTTTATGGGAAGGACCCAGACATAGTTGTGAGAAAGGTAATCCAAACCTAAACAAATACTTGAACGAATATATTGGCTGCCATTTTGGTAACAAAATACGCCAAACAACAACCAGTAAGTCAATTCCAAATCAATAAACGTAGTTTCAAAATAAATGTCGAATGAAAACCAGTAGGTGTTATAAAACAATAAATATGTCAACTCCAAATGAATATAGACATCGTTTAAAATCAATACTTAAAATAAGATATTTTATTGCAATACATCGATGCAGGCAGTTGCAAATAACAGAAAGTAGAAGTAAATTAAACATAATACGTAATATATGTGCATATAACAGTCAACAAGCGTATACATATCCTACATTATTAAGATTCTTAATTAAATATAAATTTCCCATCTTTTTCATTTCCCCATATTTATATTTGTTCTCCTTTGGAAGAATAACCCGACCAAGTTGCACACGGAATTGATAATTACTTTGTCTTCAATTTTAATCAAACATTTTAATTAAACAAAAAAAATACAATATTAATTTTTTTTTTAAATATTTAAATTTATATTGAAACATTTAATATAGAGAAGATCTACAACTCGTCACCAGTTTATAGCGGAATTTACAAAACGAGTCCAGTAAATTATGTCTGGACCGAGCCTTTGGCGAGGGTCCAGACCTAATTTACTGGACGAGTTTTGTAATTTCCGCTATAAACTGGGGACGAGTTGTAGATTATATTTATTACTTGACTCAAAACATCGACAAAACATACTTAAATCAACAAGTTGGACGCGAACTAACATCGGCTTCTATAAGGCGTGCGATGACGTTTCACGTAACTATTCATTGTTTGCCCGCGTAAAGAAATAGTCCCAAATAAATAAAGACTCTTTGGCGCATTTAATGGCATATATTTAGTGCCATAACTTTTCAAACTCTTCATTCATGATAGTTTGTTGGAAAATATTGGAAGCCATAGTATTTTGAGACGTACCGCAACGGAATGTTAACAGACGACAAAGTCAAATGTCATCTGGCACCATGTCCTGTTATTAAACGAACGTTTAATATCACAATTTATAGAATAGGTTTATTGAATGGAATAAGGGTAGGATCATGTAACAAAAATTTAAATTGAGTCAGGAGTTCAATCTAAAAACATTCAAGAATTAAATTAAAAACAATATTTAATAAATTGTTGTTTTAAAAAAAAATCAGCTGGTTAATACATAATATATGGACAAGAACTGACAAGCATAGCGGTGTGATTATATCACATCGCGCGGGTGTGGCTTATTGCCAGTGGGTGGTTGGTCCTATCGCTGTTGCCAGGGACGTGGCTAGAGGATCTTCGTTTGGGGGATGTCCACTACTTTGGAATGTCCAATGGCACCCCCTTGGACATTGGACCAATTTTAAACTCCCAAATTCGTTTGCACTCCCCATTTGGCTTGCATTTCTGAATTTCCGAACTATTGTAATGAATATTAGTCTTTGGCTGACTACCGATGAGGGAAGTGGGCCCACTGGGTTGGCTGAATGGGAGAAAATTTTGAAATCTGAAACTGCAAAATCCTTGCATCTAGAAGTCTTAATTCCAAGCAAATTCAAACCTCGATTTTTCATTTGAAATGAATTGATTGAATGATTGAAATGTAGCTACCAGTCTTCGGACCATTGGCATACATAATCTATGTAATTCTGCATTTCACATTTGAGTGGATTTACAATCAACTTTGTGTCGTCAGCGAAGATTTTGCTCAAACATTCTACAGCTTCTGGTAGGTCGTTGATGAAAATAAGAAATAACGCGGGTCCCATGTTCTTACCCTGTGGGACTCCACACGTCATATTTTGCCATGAAGAGAAAGTATAATTTATGCTTACGCACTGCTTTCTTTCAGACAAGAAAGATATAATCGTGTCCTGAATTCCGTACGGTGATAACTTAGTCGTTGATGTGGCACAGAGTCGAACGCTTTCTTGAAATATAAGTAGAGTACTGAATTACTCTTCTATAATTCCGAAGAGATATGTTCAAAGCTGGGCTTGACAGGATCGTGTTTTCCCGAACCCGTGTTCACATGGATTAAACAGCTTATTGCTTTACATGTATTCCATTATGGCGTCTTTTACGAATGATTCCATTACTTTACATAGAATGCAAGTAAGTCAGGTTTACGGGTCAGTTGTTTCCCGGTTCCGTGTGCGACCCCTTCTTGTATATGCATGTGACCGTGGCATCTCTCCAAATTTACGGAAGTACCCCTTCTTCCATCGATCGGTTTAACAGGATACTAAGTCGGGCACTCAATTCTGAGGCCAACTCCTTTAGAAAACGTGCTGGAATATTGTCCGGTATCGAACTTGTTGCCACATTTCGGCCAGCAAGCTTGTATCTCACTGCTTCTGGTGTGACTCCTAAATCCGTTATGAATCCTCCGTTATGTCTCAAGGTCGTTCTGTGTGTTTAAAGACGGAATTTAATATTGATTTCGTATCGATATTTTATTAAATAATGCGATAATCAAATGGGACAATTTGTTTTTACTATTTTTCCACTTGCAACGTTCCGAACGTTTCCTTGGGCCGTAAAATGTCGCAAAAAATATTTGTATGAATATATACGAGTAAATTCGAAATAAAATCAACATTAATTGATAGAAGCGTTTCCGAAAAGGGGTTTTCGATTCATATTTATTATTTCATACCAAGGACTATATCAAATTTGTAATAGGAAGATATAGACCATCATTAAACTGTAATTACAATACGAAACATATATTATTTCTTAAATAATAATCTCAGGAGGGCACTGGTTTTCTAATCTTTCAACCCAATCAACACAGGTCTATCAAGATAAATAATTTGGAGGAACAAGTATGATGTAAGAATCTCAGACATTGTCATAATGTCCACTCTTGGCCTTTATACAGCAGTATTTGGATGGATATTATCAGGTCTATATTGGACGACATTCCACAGTATCCTACTAGGATGTCAGAAGGATATCATATCATATCTAGCTGTCGTGAATCGTTACTCAACCCCAATAGTCAAATTAACGAACTGTGCGGTCATTCATCCACCAATAAAGCTACTAAAAGATACTGAATCCGCAACTGAACGTTTAAAAAAAATTGCGAAATACCAGAGCTATAGTCCCTTTATATGCTTATACCATTTTGCTCAAGATTGTGATACTATCAGACACGCCAGATTTCGTGAACGTTCAACATGATTTGGTCACAGGAACGCTGCTAGGGGGTTCCAGCTGGGGGGGGGGGGCATAACATTTCCAACTATATAGGATTTTGTCTAATAAAATTTCCAACTATATAGGATTTGGCTTTGAGTGATGTAAAATTCCAATATTGGCTTAATGGCTTAATGGTTTGGGTTTCTATATGTTCTTTTGAAGAGTACGGATTGTGTAAATAAAGACACTAGTAATAAAAATGACATAGCATTGATCCATGTTTTATATGTTGAGTACATTGTGCATACAGTACATTATATATACATGATATTAATCAGAATATGGCTGAGGAACGAATGTGAGTTGCATGTATTCAAATTCCAAGGAGTCACAAGTTATAACTCACACAATGGTAACAAGTATGCATGGTGAATGATTGTTATATTGTTAAAGCTGTCCCCAGAATGATATGGAGGTTTGACAATACTAACAGATTAGTGACCATGAATATATGGTTGGTAAAACATACCAGTCTGAACTTGAAGGAAATGCTTTGCTTTCAATTTCATACTTATATGTGTTCAGGTAATGCGTGCATTACTGGAATTTATTTACTCAAATGACTGTGTATTAACATCAACAGGCATTTCTGTACAAACTACAATTACAACTGATACAATACCATTATGCCAGTTTGCCGATGTCATATGCCATGGGCATGATTCCCCACGATAGCCCAACACTGGCAGTCGTGGCAGTAGTAAAAGGGTTAAAGCTGTAAAAACAGCAGAAGAAAAAACACTTTCCCTAAATTATTCATTATTTTCAACAACATTAGCTCATACACAGCACTCAATAGCTCAGAATTTAAACAGTTCGTTCATTGAAATGCAAGAAATTTGGATAAATTGGTAAATTTGACGTAGATTCGTACGAGTAAACGATCTCCCCTGTTATTCGCGGTAATAAAAAACACGTTTCGCAATTTGTTCAAACCTGTAAAATTATTAATATACCTCCAAATGACATGGCAAGTTATCAACATATGATCAATACTTACATATCGATGATAAATCAAGCGTACAGCGTAATTTGACATTTTTTTTCATCTTAGTCATGATTTATTGGATTTTATTCAAGTGTTTGAGATTATATTCTTTTGCTTTGTAACAGTCACTTTATTCGGCTCCGGAGTTACCTCACCGCTCAGCGGAAAATGACGGAATTCGGAATCGGAAAAAACAGTTTGTACAATTCCGGAATTGGATAAATAGGTGACAAGTATTTAAAATTGGAATTCGGAGTCGGAAAATAAACAACCGGCACAAATTCGGAGTCGGAAAATCGCGAACTCTGATTGAAACACTTTTAATTTCCAACTATTGAAAATTATGGGGTCCTCATTGTTGGGGGGGGGGGGGGGGGGGGGGGGGTAAGACACCCCTTCAATGGTTCGAAACATATTACATAAAACTACGCAATGTATTATGTCGAAATGTCAATTCAAGTCTAATAGCAGATCGGGAAGCACCAGTTTACCTTCAAACGAAAGGAAAACACATAAATACCTACACCAACTGGATGTAGATATCATGATTTCATGGTCATGGAATCAGGCCTCTAGTTATCATTGAGATGCATGCACGAAGTTAGAATGTCTGTTGCAGGTTCACCTGATATAAAGAGAACTAAATTAATACTGAAATAATAAAGGCCATCCATGGAATTATTTGGGGACTCAATAATTGTGCTCGCTCTATTCCAGCTGAAGAACTTCCCACCGAAGAACGAAAAAGAAAGAAAAGATGGTGGGGGTCACGAAGGCGATCTGGGGGGTGCGGATCTTCTGGATGGTGGCTTGGGGAACGAAGAAATAGTTGTACGTCAAGATTAAAAGCGTATGCTGTTAGATTCTCCGATTATCACTAAAATAGATCCATTAGTATACATTGTAATTGATGACAGGTAAGGAAACAGGAGCGAAAATACACGCATCCTTGTATCTATAACAAAGGCATCGATATGGGAGACCCTATACGGGCAGACCCTATACAGCTAGTAGCGCTAACAGTAACTATAACTGAAGCTTAAATCTGTTGTGCTAACACGCATCCTTGTATCTATAACAAAGGCATCCGATGTGCCCATACGGGCAGACCCTATACAGCTAATAGCGCTAACAGTAACTAATAACTGAAGCTTAAATCTGTTGTGCTAACACGCAGCCTTGTATCTATAACAAAGGCATCGGTGTGTATCCGTACAGGAATCAGGGAGCTAAATTTGTTCTAGAGTCGGGGAGCGAGTACACCGTGGAATGCTAAAGGTGAAGGTAACTGAAGAATGACCTTCACCTGATACAGGCGACACGTTATTAAAGGATGACATCGCGTTTATTTTATTTGTACATCATATCTAAATAATTTAAACTGGTGAATGAATGGGGGAATGGATTTTTGTGTGCGGGAAAAAGTTATTTAACTAGCTGCTGTAGTTCTGGGTTTTTCCAGATCAAATTTGGCTGTGGGATAGCCCTGTCGTACACTTGGGGATTTATTTAAAAAAGTAAACACATGAGCTATGATTTTTCTAGCATTTTCGTGATCAACTGGTGTCAATCTAGCTGGGTAAACATCACTGATATGGCCTGCAGGCTTCAATTCAGTGAATTTGGCCGAAACGTTAACACTGTCGCCCATGGGAAACCATTTAGTTCAGTGACTCCTATATTATCCGTACAGGCAGACCATATACAGCTAATAAGTGAATCGCCCATCTATACTGGAAGCGCCGCCAATTTTGATATGCGGTATTTGTCACAACAAGCAAGCATCGCGCATCGAAAACGATAGCGACAACGGAAAAGCTTGCGTGGACAAGCATGACATATCAAAATGGCGGCGCTTCCTGTCAAGATGGGCGATTCACTTATGGAATCATGTAAATTTTCTCCAAAGCGAATACAGGTGCACCGTGGAATGTTACAGGTGAAGGTAACTAAAGGTGCCGCCTCTAGAGGGAATTTATGACACCTATACATTTTTGGTCAGCATGCACACTTAACTTTCGGAATCCGTATGTTGGATTTGTCAGATAAGCGGACTTTTTTCTCACCACATGGTTTTATTGAGGCACCCGATGAAAAAAAGTGTCATTTTTAAAAATAAAGCCGACATATTTGTTTGACAGAGTACATTCACACCTATCGAGAAGAGATATTCATCCAATTGTGATACCTGAGAATTTGGCTATCGATAACCAGAGTAAGGTTATACATGTAACTATTGAATCTCGGAATGACAGTCATGACGTCATGTTGTCTTTCGTTTCTTATAAAACCAAATTAAGAATGTTATGCCAATTATATTATACTGCAGGAAACAACTGTAAATTAGCTACGTTTTAATATATAAGGTATTGCTGTTGGCCATATTATTTGTTATCAAAGGCAGAAAAATCAACCCTCCCCACAAAAGCTAAGATGCGCCAGGCTGTGTTATAAGGCACATAGAACGCACGATTGCTTGCGAAATTGCGTAATTAACACATCGGAAAAGGCTGCTATTATTTAATATATAGGTTTCGATCTACATATTGGAACATTAAAGTTAAAATATTACATAATGTACACCCTGACTGGAATTTTTAATAAATTTTAGATTTTTTCCTCCAAAAAACAATCTAAAACGCATTTTGTCATCTTCCCGGAAGGTAAAACAGAAAATAATGTAGAAACGGTGGAAATAATTTATGTAATCGTAAATTCATTCCGTCTTGGTTTAAAAAGTGACCTAATAACCCCAAGATGGATGTCAAGATGGTGTCCGGTATATGGGTGGAAATTGTGAAATCTGTAAGAACGCACGATTACATGCCAAAAAACTTAACTAACACAACGGCCGTAGATACATTGCAACATTATTATTTAATATATATATATCCCGATCCACCGACAAGAACATTTAAGTGAAAATATCATACAATGCGCCGACTGTTCCCAATTTTTCTCAGAAAATATTCGAAAACCTATTTTTGCCAATACGGTGGCGGGTTTATGAATGGACATTAACACCATGCACATTACCACAATGACATGTCTTATAAAACCCAGAGTCCTAGTATATTCATTGCATATTGCAATACCAGGACGCAACGTTGACCAGTTCTATTAAAAGTGCCAACCAGATTGGTGGCCCCGAGTATAAGAGGAGTGACAAATTTTGCATTCATTCGTGCTCAATTAATATATGTTCTTTGAATCGGTGGCATTTCGTGAGCATTATTTCCCAATAGACATGATTTTATAAAAAAGTAAAAATGGACGTCGGCTTGTTGCTTATGCCATTCAGTATACAAATTTATATAAACAAGCAAGTTAGTCGATTACGTATCGAGAAAAGGTGGCTTTCAAAAAGTTGGTCGACGTTGTGAGTCTGTGACTGCTTTTGAGAAATTAATAACGGAAATATGTATGTTATATTAAATCTAACACATTTAAGCATACTTGGACACTCTCTGGGACTGCTTGTCTGAAAATGCGAACGCGAATAACAGAATTAAGCATTTCGGTAGGCGTGGTTACAAGAACGAAGCCACCGATACACTGCATCTCATGTACGCCGTTCGAATAGCAAGTTTAAATGGATCTTATTGACAACTAGTAATAGCTGCCAAAAGTCCAAAAGAGAACATATCCAGTAAATTAGCAAGCCTCACATAATACATGTTAGTACAGATTCATCACCCTCACAAGACTCGTTGAATTGTTTATACTAACATTTACCGGACTATTTTCCATGATACATATTTCGACCACAATGAGATGGAAACCTGGTTGTCTTTTCTTTTGTAGTCTGTCAGTTGCTTACCTGTTGGGAGGTTTTTACTTGTACTAGCAGTAGATAAGTTGCACAGCAAAGTCAATGGTCTAAGTTGCATTTCCAACAACGAAGCTCCTTGATGCGTTATATCAGCTAAACTGTAAACTATGTTGCTACATCTTTCGATTGTATGTTACTATGTTTGGTACTGGTGTCTCGTGTCATCCCATGTGCCATCGTGGTTATCCAGAAGTGACTGAACACTTGCTTGTAGGATGCAGTACCCTAATATGGACAGTTATCCCATGCTAGAGCAACATCAAACAAATCAGGAGATACAACCTACATTCACTGATGTTCTGTCTGACAGACATTTGACTTAGCGAACTGTCATGTGACTTAGATGAACTTCTGTGATATATTTTTTTGGGCCACTATTAAAAATATATTTTGTTTAGAGTCACAATTGTCCTATAGTCGGCCGTAGATCGTGTCTCCACGTTGGGTAACACAGGTCCAGACACAGTTTTAAAGATACACAGTCTTTTATTAGAACAGCAAAGAATGCATGAATATACGAATACCACAACAACTTTCAACAAAGCTAGCAGTTTGAGATTTAGCCTGAAAGTCTGTCGTGGGGCTATCGGTCTCTTCAAGAACTTACGACCAAAAGCCACGACCGAACGCCAACCTAGTATTTTATTCCAACATGCTTCCCAAGTCACATGACTTGTCGCATCCCCGTGATACGATATACTTCCAGACCAGTAGAACTACTTCCATGTGACATTGATCTGTTCCCACACACTTATTGATTAGTTTGTAATTGGTTCTATTGACATACTCTACACAGACTTTCAGGCCAATATTAACCCTGACATTCCACTATGGTACACACCTCCCTTTTTTTCGAGTTTAATTATTTAAGTAAACTGACAACTCCACCGGTGATAAATCGGTTTCGTTGATTAAGTTATATGAAAATATCAAATGTCTTCATTCCACTGTTATGGTACTAGCCTCCCTTCCAGTACGCAACTATACCATAGTGTACTACTCGGTCAACTCCAACTTCTAAACAAACTGCTTTACATAACATCAATTTCTATTAGGTCGACTATTACAGTTAATGTGTTCTATTTCACCCTTCATCATAAATCATTTAAGTTCTAAACAATTCTACACGTACAATACTGAAAAGACATCCGGATTTACGTAATTGACTACAATATGTCATACATAGTGATACATTCAATTCAACATCAATAATCATCAATAAAATCTTATACAAAACATCAATACATTTCAAATCATTCAGTTTTCATGAATTCTTTATCAACTTCCCTTGTTGTTGTCACTTTAATTCGTGACTATTCAATATGTTGTACTCTTTTTCAGAGACGGAACAATGCCCTCAAAAACAACATACCAATAACATCATGAAAAACTAATCAGTATACACTGATCATTGAACAACTTATTTTGAAACCACCGCGGGCTTGAAATACCACAACTTGTCAATATTTTCTAACTTGACAATCGCCCAATGACCCATCTCTCTGGTATCGCAAAACAATTTCTATTCGAATATCTGTTATCTGTTCCACTTATTATCATCTTGGATATAAGACAATTAACTTATTTTCGTTTCCAATTTGGTTATTATGTCCGTTCAATTTCCATAACCAATTAACTTAGAATTTTCAATCCCATTTCCAATTTACTTACGATTACTTTTTGTTCCCGTTACGTGGTAAATGACTCTGTTAATAAGCCTTATTTAAGCAGATATCATTCAATTACACCACCAAATTGTTGCAATTTACTTACTATCACTTATTTCCGTGATACATAGCTCTTCTAGAATTCTTATCTAAGAAGATATTGTTCAATTATCCGACCAATTTACTTCCATACGCAAACAATTTATTTAGACTTTGCAAACACATTTACAATTTACTTACAATTACTTACAGTATCCTATTTTTGCGTGATAAATGGCTATTTTAATAGGCCTTTATATAAGAAGTTAACATTCAATTATATCGTTCCCACATTACATTCAATTAAGTCTATCTTATGACAATGTCATTCTCGTTTACCACTTTTCTCATTCCCAAACTCATTAGATTATTCCGTTTTGTTTTTCGTTAGGACAGGTCAATTATTTTCTACCGAAACGGAATTGTCTAATCCCCAAAATAGCCTTCCATTATACTTATTCATCTTTATGAAAAATCCATCTCTCCAATCCACTGTATAATATACATGGACACTAGACCGATACACGGACATCGGTTCGATATAACCCAATTTACACGATTCACGCATATCGCTTCGATACACGGATTCCGCGCCATAGGAAGTCTTTCCCTTTTTTACAACTTGAATGCGAAAGCATCCAAGTATAGTGTTATAGAATAAGCTTTTTCTCTCATTTTTGGGACCTTCCACCCCCTATATCACACCCATTGTAATTACCAATTAAACAGACCATTGAACCCAAAACCAGCATCACACCCTGCTAATGTGGTGCATCGAATATACAACGACACGTTTAACAGAACGCTCTTTATTGTATTGGTTGCCTATTTTCACTTGTAAGCCTACCTCATTTTCCACAAACTTTTATTTTATCACCTAATTGTGACACTGATAGAGACTTTTAATCTTTGTTTTTCTCTCAACACAACCTTACTTCAATTCACTCACGCGTCATTGAGTGATTATAGTGCCTAGCCTGAGGCCTATAGAAAACTAGTAATTGTATTTTTAACACCTCTCATGTATGAGACTTAACAACATCTGGGGTCCCATACTTTTAACACCTCTCATGACTGACACTTAACATGATCTGAGTCCCTATTGTTTGACAATCGGCGCATTCATAAATTCCATATCTATTGCTCTCTTTTTAACAAAATTTGTTAGATTATAGCATGTCAGAACAAAGAACACAATCAGACAGAAAACTCGACTTCGTCTCGTCGTGTAGTCTGATTGTTAACCTGTCAACATGACTTATCACCTGATTCACTTAACATTCTTGGCTGGACATATAAACATCATCGTCTTCGACTTGAATTATATCTTCTGTGTCTTGGCTATTTTGTGCATTCATTTCGTCGGAAATTATTGGACTTTTATCCTTAGATTGAGCATTACACGTTCTTAGCTCTCTTTTGAGTTCATCCAAGGGAATTATTTCACTGTCCAAAGCAGAGGTTTCGCGATTCGCGTTCCGAAGTCGGTTCCGCAACTCACATAACGGTAAATTATCTTCTGAAGCACTGTCATCAGCTGGCCTTAGAATTATATGCCTATTTATGATTTGATTCATTAGATCTTCTGATTCTCCTTCACTTGACCTGATATCTTGGACGCTATAAGGACAAATCAATTGTTGTTGCCTCGTTCTGCTAGTGATTGTCTTTTTTGGTATTTTCCAGACTTCGACGCCGCGTGTCGTAAGTTCCTACTGTGACTTTTATATGTTTTTCCCGTTATCAAATCCTTAATAATAAATGAAATAGACCTTTATTTTCTAGTATCACGTGATATGGAGCCCATTTTAATGACAATTTACCCGATGTTTGTCCAATCTTAAGATATACTTTATCACCCACATTATAATCGACTTCTGTGGTCTTTACTCTTTCCTTTTGTTTACGTTTAGCTGAAGTTTGAGATGAATCTGAAATCATGCATCTTTGTGCTAATAATGCTTGTCCCAAAACAAGATCCCATGTTCGCTGATTTCCTTCCATAATTTTAGAAAGTATATCATTCAAGCAGCGATGGGACCTTTCATTGCGGCTATTCGACTGAGGTGAATAAAAACTTGTTAAAATATTTTATTCCTAGATTTGTGCATACTTCTTTAAATTTATTTGAAGCGAACTCTTTCGCATTATCGCTCATGATCTACATTGGAACACTAAATCTTGGTATAATATCTTCCAAAAGACAATGAATAATCATATCCGTGCTCTTGCTTGTTATTGGAAATTATTCTATCCAACCACTATACAAACAAAACCAAGTTAACCAATATTTATTATTTGCTAGTGTCAGAGGGAATGGTCCAGATGTATCTATACTCCATTTTGCCCCTGTAAAAGCTGGCATGTCAGTGTCCTGTATTGGAGGTCTCAGTTTCACAAAATTCCGTGATTTACAAATTACACACTTCTCATAGTGTTCATATATACACTTGTACATATTTTTCCAGTAATATTTACGACGAATTATTTGAAATGTGTGTTCAATTCCAAAATGTCCCAGTTTGTCATGATATTGTATTAGTACATTTTCTTGCAAATGACTCGGTATATATAATCTCAGCATAGGGTCATCGTCTGCATTTGATATGTAATATAACACATCTTCTATAAGTAAATGTTTATTAGTAATTGATGGGGAAGGATTATTACTGTTATATGATGCAATAATTTCCTGAATTTCTGAGTCTTTCCCTTGTTCAATTTTCATATTAAACTGAGCGACTTCTTCATTTGACAATTCGCCTTGTGGTAATGGATCATTGGTTTCCACTTTACATTCTGCAAATTTCGAGAAATTTGGAATTTGATTTGAATTAAGAACATTTATTTGTAAATTGTTATCATTTATATTGATGTCGGAAAGTTGGGCTTCTGTTTCTACTGAATCTGGAATTCTGCTTAATAAATCTGCTACACTATTTTCACTACCTGGCAGATATTCTATAGTGCAATTATAAGCTGATAAACACAACATCCACCTCTGAATTTTCGGATTATTATATTGAGTTGTTAATAAATATTTTAAAGGTTGATGATACATTTTAATAGTAAAGGTGGCTCCATTTAAATAATGATCAAGCTTTTTAAGAGCATAAAATATTGCATAGGCTTCTTTTTCAATCACTGACATTTTGCACAATGTAGGACTCAATTTTGCTGACAGAAAATAAATTGGCTTTTCATTCCTACATTGTGGTATATTTATTCCCTAATTTTGATCACAACTTTGAACTAATACCGCACCAATCGCATTTTGACTACTATCTGTATACAAGGTATATGGTTTATTCAAATCTGGATAAGCAAGTTGAGGTATGACAACTACACTTTCTTTTAAATATTCAAAAGCATCTTGGCACTGTTTATCCCACTTAAACTTGGCATATTTCTTAGTTAAATTAATCAAAGGAATAGCTATTTCACTAAAGTTAGGGAGAAAACGTCGGTAATAGGACATAGCTCCAACGAAACCTCTAACACCTCTCACTGTAGTAGGCGCTATCATGTTCTTTAATGCCTTAACTTTGTTAGGATCTGGTGCTATACCTGATTCATTTACTATAAAACCCAAATATTTTGTCTCTGATTTGAAAAATGAACACTTCATTAATTTCAGTTTGATGTTATGTTCCCTTAGCCTTTGAAATACCTGAGTTACATGGGTCACGTGACTAGATATACAATCACTGAAAATCAATATATCATCAATATAGTTTATTACGTTAGTTAACCCTTTTAAAACAATTGCCATCAACTCACTGTACGCACCGGATCGTTCTTCATACCATAGGGGGTGCGATTAAAAAACCAGTTACCATAGAAACAAGTAAATGTAGTCTTTTATCTGTCCTTTTTATCGATAGGTATGGCAAAATAGCCTTGTCTCGCATCCAATAGACTGAACACCTTGGATCCCTTTAACTCCGAAATTATATCATCAATTATAGGCAAAGGATAACAAATTGTCTTTGTTATCTTATATAAAGATTGAAAATCTCAAACAAATCTCCATGTACCATCAGATTTAGGGGATAAAAGACAAGGATTGGACCAACTGCTCTTAGATTTGGTTATTATCCCTGCGTTTTCCATTGAATCAATAGCATCTCTATAGAGCTGTCTCCGGTGTAAGGGTACTCTATAAGGTTTTAGTGAGATTGGTTCATGATTTGCGGTGTCTATGGTCATTTTATATGTTGGTGTTTCTCCCAATTGTTTATCGTTTGCAGCAAAATATCCTGATTTTTCAATACCAATTCAGTGACCCCCTTTAAATGTTCGGGTGGGGCATTAATTCTCATCGACCCGTACCTCTCCCACTTCAAAAGAATTAGAAATTTGATTTATTTCTGCTTCCTGCATAGGCCGTATTTTCCCTACAACACAGCCACGTTTCAAATTATAATGCCTGTCAGTTTGATTAATGATTTTAATAGGAATACAATTGTTTTTAGTTGTGGTTATTGACTCTTCAAAAATGACCCCTGGATGCTGTCTGAGAAACCCGCTCTCTGTACTAGTCGCCATTATGAAGGGAGAATTAAACATCTTAGCTCCACCTACTATTTTGGCTGAACAAATGGCACCTGTCCTAGGGTGCAGTTTACAATTAACTTTCAGGCGTATTAAAGAGACTATATGGATGTCTGGTACTAGGCCCACTAATTGATTTCTAATTTGCAGGGCTCCCAAATCAAAATACATTCTTACTCCATTGTCTCTTAAAAAATCTCGTCCAAGTATCAGTGACCTGTTTAAATTCTTAGTTACATATAACCTAATAACCTATGAATAACCTTTAGTTTGTTTATATTAAAATCGAGGTTTATATACCCTATTATTTCTAATGTATCATTGCTCGCTGAAGTAACAGTTGCTTGTTTATTAATCAGTTTGGGTCAATCTTGTAATTTTTCATACAAGTTTATATTAATTAGTGAACAATCAGCTCCACTAGGCAACAAAGCTCTTACTCTTTGTTTTTTAATCATTATTACAATGGAACATGGTACGTGTTCCTCCAACAGTTTCCCAGTGTCTTCAGTATAATTGTAATTTGTGCTACTAATTTTAAACTCAGGTGTCTTTGTTACACAATTCATATCAATGTTTTTATGTTTCATAAAATCCCTATTTTTATTTTTCACTTCCTTTTTATGAGTGATAGTTTGTTTCTTTTGCTCAATTATTATTTTCGGAGTTGTGTTATCAAGTTTAGATTTTTCTTTTCCACTAGTCAACTTATTTTTAACATTGCCTCTCTTTAACTCATTTTTACCAAATTTTATTAAATTTTTCACTGGTGGCTCATTTTTACTTTTTATTTGATTACCTTTAATGTCATTTTTTGTTTTTCTATTTCGTATACGAGATGTCTTATCATCTTGTAAACTATTTGAGTTATTCATTCGACGTTTACCTGACTCAAAATATTTAATTTTCTCGATTATTCCGGCTTGAAAATTGTCTATTATTTTCTTTTGATTTGTTTCGTTCCATTTTTCGGCCACCTTAAAAATGGAACCCCTTAGTTAAAATGTTTCCTTCGTTTATCATCTGCCTGGCGCAACCAACTCCAGTCTATAGAATGTCCCCCTTTTTGACAATATTCACACCGAAATGGCGTCCCAGGGCGTTGATTCCTTACAAAACCCAGTGAATTTGAAGGATTAACTGGCCTTACTGTTTCATTTCTCATTTGTATCGCCCTCCCATTATGTTGGGGTCGAGGCCCCCTAATTTGTCCCGACATAACGCATGGCCCCTGATACCTATTTTGAGATTGCACTGGGCATGGTTCCTGATGCCTATTTTGAGATGGCACTGGGCGTGGTCCTATTTGGTTGAGGCCTCTGAACTCTGTCAAAAACCCTTCTACGAAAATGATCAACCTCCATTGCGATTGGCTTTTCGTTATCAACCACATTCCTTTGAGACCCATCATATGGACTCTCTCAATACCTTAATTTAAAACGGTTATGTAAATTATCTTCCCTCATTGCATAACCTACTGCCATGTCTAACTGTGGATGATTTTCCCTCATTAATTTAAATCTCAATGAATCATTATATAACCCATCCACAAAATATCCCACCAATTGCATTTCAATGGCTGGATCTTGTATATGATCCTCAAACGCATCCGTAGAGATCTCCCTTAATCGTTCGGCATATACCTGAATACTCTCATCTTTCTTTTGTCTAATATTGCGTAAAATAGAGAGGGCATGTTGATTATCTGCTATCTCGCCATAACGGGTCCGTACTTCCCTTTTAAACTCAGCCCAAGTAATTCTTAGGACCCCATGAATCGTATTTTGTTTCATAAATCATTGTACAAATTCTGCTACTGGTCCCCGTGCAGTTTGATTATCTAACTTAATTTTATCCTCATCAGCTGCGTCCACAGCGACAGAATACCTTTGTATTTGTAAAATCCAGTCTTTGAACCCTTTGGGTTCACCTGAATAAGTTCCTATTATCGTAGCAGCGCCAAAAGCTGCATGTACTGCTGTTGACTGCCTCGAGGCCTCGGATTGTTGACTGAATTTTGAAATAGATGCATTTGTTCAGTCAACTGACCTAGCACACTCTTCATATTCTGACCATTTCCCTGATCAATTCGTTCATACGCAGGTGGTCGGTCATTAGGGTTTAAATTTCTATTCCTCTCCTCGTCTCTACGTCTCGTCTCTACCTCATACTCCATCATTCTTATCTCTGACTCACTTCCAAAATCTAAACTAGGTATCTCTGGTGCTTCGGCCAGTTTATTTTATTAACAAGCTTTCAATTATTAATTAACCTTTCAATTCCTCATCAATAAACATTACTGCTTCTTCACTTTGGCCTAATTCGCGTGCTTTATTCTTAATTAATGTTTTCAGATGAATTAGACATCCAAATGGTGTCGGGTATCATAAAAACAGTAGTCGAGCGACAATTATATTAACAGTTAATGCTGGAAAATCTGCAAACGGTGTTTTAATAGTTGTCCTTATTGTGTACCTGTCAAAAACACTATTATCAAATTTATTAAAAATTTGAATCTCTTCCAAAACCCTTATTCTATTGCAATGTACCTCTAGTTTAATTTGCACGACTCATTTAAACACTTTCGGCGATATTGTACTAACGCGTTCCTTACAAAAACTGCAATAGTTTAGAAATTTAAATGGTGCGTCATACCCAATTAATGTATCTGGTATCACTGGTACTCGAGGTGGCGGATTAAAATATTCTGCTGATATATATTTAAGGGCATACCTGCACAGTAATCTGCTATAAATTGAAATTACATTTGGTATGTTGTTTAAGAATGCATTCAGTCTATGAAAAAGGTACTCACCCTAGCACAACACCACAGAAACTTCTGTTCAATCAACTTGAATTGTCAGTGAACTTCGAAATGTCAAATTTGTGTAACTTCTTCTTGAATTTCTTGTTGAACTGAATGTTAATATTTGTGACTTTATCTTCTTCTTGGTTTTTCTTCTAAACTGAATGTTAATATTTGTGAATTTTATTTTTCACAGAATGTCCTGAATTTATCTTCTTCCTGGAATTTATTTTCAACGGAATGTTTACATATCTTTTTCCTGGATTTTATTTTCAACGGAATGTTTACATATTTTCTTCCTGAATTTTCTTTTGTACTTAATGTCACTGAATTTCCGGCAAAAGTGTATTTCTTGCATTGTCCTTAGCACTGTCCTTTAGAATTTCATTTTCCCTAATTCACCAACAGCTTAATTAGGAATTCTGCACACGGCAACCAAAAATATGTGTCCTATAGTCGGCCGTAGATCGTCTCTCCACGTTGGGTAACACAGATCCAGACACAGTTTTAAAGATACAGTCTGTTATTAGAACAGCAAAGAATGCATGAATATACGAATGCCACAACTTTCCACAAAGCTAGCAGTTTGAGATTTCGCCTGAAAGTCTGTCGTGGGGCTATCGGTCTCTTCAAGAACGTACGACCAAAAGCCACAACCGAACGCCAACCTAGTATTTTATTCCAACTTGCTTCCCAAGTCACATGACTTGTCGCATCCCCGTGATACAATATACTTTCAGACCAGTATAACTACTTCCATGTGACATTGATCTGTTCCCACACACTTATTGATTGATCAGTTTGTAATTGGTTCTATTGACATACTCTACACAGACTTTCAGGCCAATATTAACCCCGACATTCCACTATGGTACACAATACCCACATCTTTCAATGCGATGAGTACGTAGGATTACTTCTGGAATATATTCAGAAAACAGCATATATATTGGAGTATTGGAATGACTTTTATCAAGTAGACTGATACATTTTGGACTTTTGTATCCCAATGCAAGTTTCACTTCACACTGCCACCAAAATGAAAATGACGACAATTGCAATTAGTTGTATACATGCTATACACAGATTTTATTTATATCAGGAATCGTATAACAACATTTTTACTACCTAGATAATTCCAAAAATAGTGTGGACACGTACCCGATTACGCAAGTAGGTCGGTTGTCTGGAAAGATACCATATTTTGATTATAGCCATGCATGAATTCGCATTCTAATTCCAACACCCCGTCATATCTAACGACAGACGTGTTTCCGTTAAATTAAGATGCACCTATAATTATCGTGTGCGGTGAATATCCGTTATTATTTTGTGGTAGTTTTTGATTTGTTGTCGTGCACACTTTTTCAAAATACAATTACAAAATAGACTCATTACTGTCACATTTTCGGCGAAGTACTTCCTTGAACTGAACGAAAATAGCAACCAACAATATTTAAAATAAATACATAATTCACTAATCTACCATCCCCCTGTTATATTGTATTTTTTTTCGCATCTGTCAAACACGTGGTCCGCGTGTTATTATTTTTTTTGTAGTCACGTGGTCATGACGCTGCACCACGTATTTCAGTCGTAGCTATGCTTTCATAATAAGTTGAGCAATATCTGAACTTGGAATCGCTCTAGGTTCAGTATTTCAATTAGTTGACATTTTCCCGTGATGGCATAATTTAGGGGAATAACACCTTAAGTCAGACAACTTGTCATGTATATCGAGCTAATGGGAACCTGGATCATCGTCAATTTCGTGAACGACTCAATAGTGAGTTTCAGTCCTTGATATATGACACTCGAAAGTTTATTTCAACGAGGAGTGTACAATTGAACTGAATATTTCTATCTCATTCAGGTCCTCCTCCGCCCAACACGGCGCCATATTTCACATCGTGCCCGTCTTCTAAGACGATTTATGCAGGACGAAATGAGGTGACAGCACGCTACAGTTGGAGAAGTCCAAGGGCCTACGATGCTCAACAAGGAGTCATGACGTATGTAAATTCGCATTGTGTGATACAAGCCATAATAATGGCCGACGGAATTAAAGGGGTACGCACATTACACTAAATCAAGCCATTTATGGGGCCATCTCCGTTTATACTCAACCGAATATATGCAACAAATGAATGAATTTGAGCAATAGATTAGTGCAAAATACACCCATGCTCTAGGAATGAAGCAAACAGCATGGTAATGATAATGAAAATGAATTGATGGCTGGAGTCATAAATTCATTTTCGTTATAATTACCATGTTCATACAGTAAATGAGTGTATTTTGTACTCATCCAAGGCTCAAATTCATTCATTTGTTACATATATTCTGTTGAGTATAAAAGGAAATGGTTCCAAAAATTACCAGATTTAGTGTACAATACCCCTTTAAAGGATATTGAAATAAAAACCTATAAAATACATTATTAAAAAATTTGATTTCACACGAAACCAAAATGGAGTTTCAACTTTGTCACAATGTCAGATATGCAATACATGCATTTTGATTCTGATCAAAACCAAGCACAATTAGTTTTGATCAAAATGTGGTTTTGAGAATTAGGTATTGGTCAAAAGTCCAGTATATGTTCGTATCAAATTTACCTCCACCGAAATGAACAATACACAGGGAATATAGCATGTATGTTTTTATTTCATTCGTAACAAAAAGGGAAAATACATTAACTTTGCACACAAACTTTGGATGTGAATCAAACACATTTTTTTTCACACACACAAAAAAACCCCGCAAAAAAACCCGCTAAATTAGGTTAGTAAAGTAAAGGTGCAATGTTCGAGAAAAATAAGAATTTGAAGGATGCGACGGATAAACCGAGGAATCTCTCAATAACGAGAGACTTAACCCGAATAGAAAGGGAAGAATCCAAGAGGTTGTACACCATAGCCACAGAAAAAGAATCGAATGCCAATGGTGAATGGAACTCATGAGTACGGTGCCATCAATTGAACAGAAAAGTGGACCATCTAAAACCAAGAGCAGAAAGCTAAAGAAATCGAAAGAAACTGTAAATAGTTTTAAATTCTGCTGTCTGTACACAAACACAGACAGTCTCGCCAATGAGATGGATGAGCTGAGCAATGCAGTCAAAGAATCCCAACATTCAGTAATAATAACAACAGAAGTAAAACCAAAAGAACGACAAGCCACTGGTTCTTTCTGGTAGCAGGTTCCTTCAACGACCACTTGCACGTGGCGCTTTGTGAGACCAGACGCAAGAAGCATCAGGACTGTCATCAACAAAATACAGATATACACCATGTATCTGAGGAGGCCTCAAAAGTGTAATTTTATGGCTTTTCGCTCTTCATTTCTTATAATTCTCACTTATTTTCTATTCCAGTTTTGTTACGTACCAAGTTATAAAATATGTTAACTGGTTTAAACGCCCGATTATGTCATGTGACCGAACATTCGAAAGAATATTCAAATCACACATATAATATATATACTAAAACACTTACACGTGGCACTCAAGTTTTAATTAAATCCATAATTGTGTATTCCCTTGAATATCACGATCGTTGCGCATGCACCACTATGCCATGATATTGTATGGCGACCCTCTTAAATAATTTAAGTGCATCCTATCACCCATCACTGGATTTCAGATTATCAGCTTTATTGTATCATTGCATCAGTATCAACACAAGAAAACAGCACACAATAGAACATTAACTCATTTCTGCATGCAGGATAATCCGTAAAGCCAGTGGAACACATAGAAGCGGTTGTGAATTGATAGTCGATGGGTGCTTTTAATGAAAATCAGACCAAATTACCGAACGATAAGCAATGAAGTACTATCAGCAGTCAGAAAAGCAAAACAATTTTTTGTTTAATAAGTTTTTTAATTTTAATTTTAATTTTTTCATTATATTACACATTTATGTACAGAACACTATCTGATAACAACGACTGCATAGATATATAGACGGGACTGGTGGGGTGTCGACAATCGTACACAACTCACACACACCTTGCACACACATTGATATCTTAAAAACATCGTATGCATACATGTATACACGTGTATATATATATATATATATATATATATATATATATAGTAGAAATGATTAATTCATGATCTGAACTGATTTTTAATTCGTTTAGTCTATAGGCCTTTCATGCTTCTTGCATTTGTCAATAGACATTGATTAACAACAAGTTATTATGACGTCACTTCCGGTGTGGGTTGTACACGTCACTTCCGGCGTTTAGTTTCGACCGGAAACGTTGTTTAAAGAGATCTTCTTGCACTAGTCTAGCCACAATATTGTCTGTTTTCATTTTGTAGAATGGGAATATCCTGAAGTTGCCATTGTTGCATTCTTCCAAATGCCCACTTAGTGGTATCTGTCGATATTCCTTATGATTTATTTGTTGCCGATGGATGGTCACCCTTCCACATACAGTGTTTCCGATTTGGCCTACGTATCCTTCGCCGCATCCATCGCAAGTTATGTAGTGTATCAGAGTTTTTGATTTACAGTCCAAGTCAGTATTTGGGAATATTTCCATTTTGTTTTTTAATGGTAATTTTTTCCCCGGAAACACTTGACGGCATGCTTTACATTGTTTGTCACCACAGTGTTTTACTTGGTATTCAGTTTTGTTTTCTATGGGAAGCGTGCCTTTGTCAGGATTCGTTTTAAGTTACTTGGTTGGCGCTTACTATCTATTATTTCGTCCTTATTCACCAGCGATCGAATTTTGTTACTCTTTTCTAGGATAGGAAAAAGGTCCTTTGCACATCGCGAGATGTTGTGGCGAGGATTGTGTGTGGTTACAAATGGTATAGATTTTTTGTATATATATATATATATATATATATATATATATCTCAGATTGTAAAATCGGACTATTTACTCTTCAAGTAATTATGTTCCCTGCTAAGTTAGTTATGTGTGGGCCCTAATGAAAACGAAATCTTAACACGAAACAAGAGTTCCTCCTCATAATAGTAGTAGTGAAATGTCCATCTGGTTGACAAATCTCTCGTTTCTAATTATAAACCATTATCATTGTTAAGTTGTATGTCCAAAGCTTTTGAGAAGTGCATTTATAAAATAAAGTGTGGGAGTTTTTGACTACTAACGGAGTTAGATCAATAGTTCAGTCTGGCTTCGTTAGAGGCGACTCTACTGTATACAAACTAACAGCTATTTACGATTACATTATTGAGAAATTGATGTATGTTTTGTGATGTCTGTAAAACTTTCGTTAAGGTCTGGCATAAGGGCATCCTTTACACATTGGGACGTATAGGTATAACTGGTAATCTTCTAAAACTCCGCGAGTCTTATTTAACATATCGTCAGCAACGAGTAGTCGTAGGTAGCGCTAATTCGGAATGGGGCCACGTGAGAGATGGTATCACACAAGGATTAATACTCAGACCTCTTCTCTTTTTAATTTAATCAATGATATATCTGAACATGTTACTTGTCACATTCGGCTTTTTGCAGATGACACATCAATGTTTTGACCATATATAGAAGATCCAAATCGAGCAACAGCCTTAATTAACAATGATATTGCAAAGTTGGTTGAATGGTCCAATCGTTGGCTTGCTACCTTTTTATGAAATAAAAACCAATTCCCTTATTTCTTGGTAAACACCCCCGATCATCCACCTCTTACAATGGCAAACTGTATTGTTGAGGAAGTTTATTATCATAGACATCTTGGTCTCATATTTAACAAGAAAACCATAGTCAGAAATGGTAACGCCACCAATATCATATTATTAGCCATAAATATAAATTATAATATAATTATACTATAAACTAGCTTTCAATTTTTTTGTGGGAAATTTGCATACTTCCATATTTCAAGTTTTCCCGTTTCTCGTGTTATACATTACATTCTTCAAACTGTCTTCTTTATTACACAAGCTGATGGGCCCGATTTCGTCCGGGCTGTTTCCCATCTGATTTCCGGCAAAAGGCGCGATTTGACCTTGAATTAACTATTTCGAAAATCAAGGTCAGGGTCATGATTTGACCCGTCCAAAAAACCCCCACCCCGGAGAAAAATACCCCTAGCTAATTAACAATTTTGAAGGTGAAGGTAAGGTCGGAGTCATGATTTGACCCGTCCAAAACACTCCCCGACAAAAGTACCCATAGGTATCAAATGTCGTCGAAATCCACCCGTTTTACCCGATTTGACCTTTGATTGACCACATTGCAGGTCAAGGTCACGCCGAGGTCACGATTTGACCCGTTCAAAACACTCCCCGGACAAAAGTATCCCTAGGTATCAAATTTCGCCGAAATTCGTCCGTTTTACCCAAATTGACCTTGCATTGACAGTTTTAAAGGTCAAGATCAGGTCGGGGTCACGATTTGACCCGTCCAAAACACTTCCCGGACACAAACACCCCTAAGTATCAAATTACGTTGAAATCTATGGAAAGCCGAACAGGACATGTTAGTTGCTAGATATACGACGCACGACTTGTCGCGGTTTTTCAAAGGTGTTTCAAACTAGGAAATAGAAGTATTCTGCGTTTCAAATAGTGATGAATTATAGTATTTTATTCAAATTTTATGGCATAAATTGTTATTAAAACCGTATATACTATAACAAAAATCAATGACTCGAAAATTAAGTGGGCCTTTAAACAATGTCACAATTGCAGTTATGCTCATCTCATACTCGTCTATTCAGCGATAGTCTGCTGCGCAGTTTGTTATAGCCTCCAGTATTCATTGAGCGTTATAGCTCCACTGTTATAATTCGCCTTTAGCAGGCGTACTCTTGCCTCAGATTATTGAGATATTAGGTCACACGTAATGACATTAAATCGCATGGAAACATAGCAATTGTGTGGGCTGCTTGGCGTGAATATGTAATGAGAAATAAGGTCATACGTAATGACATTAAACTCAAGAAAACCCGCGAAAACAAAACAAAATCACATTTAATGTTTTAAGTTATTTCCTTCATAAAAAGAATCTTCGTGATAATGAACCCTCTCAATACTTTAGAATATAGAATTAACCTTAAAATAACAAAAACCTTCGGAATAGAGAACCTTCGGAATAACGAACCTTCGGATTGGTGAACCTTCGGAATAGCGAACATTCAGAGAAATTTCGGAATAGTGTACCTTCGGGATAGTGAACCTTCGGAATAGAGTCTTGCCCCCCCTCAATATTCATATTATATGCCCAGAGTTCAAAGGTATGGGCCCATAAAATTCTAAATTTGGCCCTTAAAATATTGAACCCCAAATTGGAGCCCACACAGAACAGCGCTTAAGTCAACTGTGTCATGTCCCAATGCAGGAGGGTCCATATATACCACAACATTCATATTATATGCCAAGAATTCAAAGGTATGGGCCCACGTAATCACATTAAATCTCGAGAAAACCCGCGAAAACAAAACAAAATCACATTTAATGTTCTAAGTTATTTCCTCCTGTATCTGTTTCGGTATGCGCGCAGGATCAGTTCGGATGTGAGCGCACACTCCACAAAAAGAATCTTCGTGATAATGAACCCTCTAAATACTTTAGAATATAGAAATAACCTAAAAATAACAAAAACATTCGGAATACAGAACCTTCGGAATAGCGAACCTTCGGAATAGTGAACCTTCGAAATAGCAAGTATTCAGAGTAGAGAACCTTCGGAATAGTGGACCTTCGGGATAGCGAACCTTCATAATAGAAACATGTCCCCACAATTACACCGGTGACGTAAACACATGTGCTAATCTTTGTTGGACTATCGTCACTCTATCGGTACGGTTTATACTCAAGTACGAAAAAATACCTAACCATAATTCATTCGCCCAGTGGATTATCGATCGTCCGCTCGAACATGAAAAACTGTAATACAGCTTACACCACCTTGTGGCGTAATAATACGGGTACATGTATTAACACTAATAATATAATATCTGACCTTGGTTGGCAAACTTTGGCGGATAGACGGAACAAATTCAAGTTACATCAATTATACAAAATGTTTCATATGTCTCTGTAACGTGTTGAACCAAGCGAACCCAGGAGCAGAACGATACTCATTCAGAAAAACTTCACTCAGACCCCCTCGCTCAGATCTCTCCTTATCCATGGATACTGTTCTGCCATCAGCGAGTAGATTATGGAATGACTTGACCCCTGAACTGAAACAAACGGAATTCCTAGAAGTGTTTAAATCGCGACTTGATGCCAGTGAGCGTCTCAACATGAGAATAATATGAGCAGTAGTCTCAATGAAGACCTCCACAACAATCACCTAAATGAAAGCAACAGATGCTCGTGTAGCGACATAGAAAGCGCAGACCACTTTCTTTTAGTCTGCCCATCATATAATCAAATCAGGGATGAATGTTTTATGTCATTAGAAACAAAATACACAGACAGTGTCATACTCCTGCGTAGCTCGAATTCTCTTCCACTTAACACTAACTACAAAATCGTTAAGGCAACCCAAACTATTATTACCAGAAGTGGTCTTTTTAGACTTCTATCATAATATATGGAATCATATACTGAACAAAGAGTTGGTGATATACTAATACATCTAATGTATTAATCAAGTAGCATAGTTGCCTGATTCGTTGGATTTTCCCCTGTTCTCTTCCTAGCAATGTAATTAACCTGTCAGAATGTGTAACATCACACACACGTCTTTTTGCAAACGACTGCCTACTGTCATATGAGCTCAGTTATAGTAAAGTGGAGTTCGCAGCATATCTAGTTAGTCCGAAAAGAACTCATGCTCCATCACAATATACCTTGTCTTAAGTTTGTTGTTTAGTAGGACCGATTCACTAAGTAGAGTAGACCATGAATTTCAAGCATACACTGTTATTGATAGAAATAGAGCTTCATTGAATCGGTGTTGAAAAGGTGTTGGCAGTCATCAAAATTGTTTTAGCAGGAAATATCGACAAATAATGTCAATGATCGATTTGATTTGCCACTTAATTTATTGGCCAATCACACGCGCTTCATACTAGTTTCTGAGCTTTCATTCTGTTGTCTTTCAGGTCTTCGGTGCGACGAATATACGGACTGGGTAGTGGTTCTAGATTCCCACGATATCCGGTACAGGTCACTTACCGAGTTATTGACAACAGGGGGGCGGCAGCCTTTTGCAATTTCAAAGTCACCGTCAAAGGTGAGAAGAATAAAACTACATTATTAAGTCTGACCTTTATAAATACTTACTGACGAGCAGTTTTCTTAGGAAATGTTGAGATAATAAGTCTAAAAATGAACGCTCGTTATTGTTTTATGCTTAACAGGGTTTAACTTCTATTACTCCAATACTCCGTACAAGCGTATTTCACCTATGTATTGACCTATTTTGAACGACCATTTGGTGTAATTTTAGGAGCTACAAGATAGGCTGACAAATACACGATATACATCCATTGATAATTTGATATACCAGCTTCATACAACCCGTTTCCAATTTTTCGCGCAGAAGTGAAACAAACGCTCATTATTTCTACCATATCAGGATATGGACAAACATAGAAAACTCTTTTTGTACGATGCTGTGCACATGGCTTCTTGGTTGTTTGGGACCAAACACCGTGTTCAAAGTTGTACTTTGTGACTTCAATGCGTCTTTCTGTGACACATAATACCCGTAAAAGGTAGTTCAAGTATTTATCAACCTATTTCAATACCGGTAAAAATTCAAAAGAGAATATTATTAGGTTTTTTTGGAGCGTAAACATCCATGTGATTTTAATTCATTATCAAAATTCGGAGAATGGTTTGGGCGATTCGATATCCATAGACATGATTCGTTCAACCAGCGTCGACACTGAACATTTCTATCTATATGCTAGCGATTCGGTCCAAATGTACAGGGATCCCAGAGGTTTCAATTAAACTATCACGTACGAAAGGTTTGATGCTTCCGATCTTGTGTTACCGTTAAATCAGCGAAGACAATCTATTTCTTAAGTTTCGCAATCCTTGTGTTTAGGGGCTAGGGGCGCTCCAAAAAAACCCACAACATCACTTTCAATTACACCTTCGCGTACACCCGAGATTTTTGGTTTAAATATTAACTAATGCTCACTGACCATGAAAACATAACTTAAGAAACAATATTTTCTGGCGTTTACAGATAAGAACCACCCCTTCAAATTCTGTGTAGAATGGCGAACTTGAGACGGTTCACTTTTGATTCCTCTTTCGTGTACATATGTAATATTTGGTATAAATTTTCACTGGTATTCACTGATCATAAAAACGTCACAGAAGAAATGATATTTCCTGGCGTTTACAGATAAGAAGGGCCACCCCCTCTTAATCCGATTTTATATTGGATTCGAAATAAATTGATTCCACCCACCTACCGATATAGCATAATCACATTGTCAGTAGAGAGGAATTGTGACAAACCTCAATCCGTTAACTGAGTTCTCGATTGATGAGTAGTTACTTGATTCCAATTGATTCATTTGTAGGATTGTTGAGCTAATATTAGTTCAACAAACGGCCACAGGCTTAATTGTTGAACTTGTATTAACCCGACATTCGTGCGTATTCGTCTATTTCGAATGAGAGGTCCAGCAAAATAAGAATGGAGCATTCCAATTCATGTTCCAAATGGGCCTAGATTCTGTTTCTTTGTGGATGAAATTGGAACTCCACGTCCAAGAGGGCCACCAAAATGGCATACTGAAGGGGGGGGGGGGTAATTTAAAAAAACAAAACTAATATCTCTGCTGTAGGGAACTGGTTCAGAATTGTGACTTTTGTATTGTTCATGTTAACTGTTCATTGGAGCAATGGAATATGTCAAGCCACTTCCGATCCCTCAAAAATTCGATGTTATAGAACGCGGTATAACATTTCACAAAAAGTCACCATTGAGATTATAGTCATACTTCAACAAGAAGTTACCAGAACTGTGCACTAGAAAAGAGGCATACCATTACTAATGAGTATTCCAACACAATGGTACTTTGTCTCAAAATGGCTGTCAAAATGGCGGCCAACATATGGAAGATGGTAAATATTGCCCCCATGACAAGTAATGGCTTACAAGTTGTGGTTGTTGAACACAATTGACCACTGTGTCTATGTACATTGAATACTAACATTTCTGATGCACCTTTGTTAATTTTTTATTATTTTAACCACTGATATTACCAGAAATAATAAATCACAAAGTTGCCATAAAAATCGGCAAACATTTACCTTTCAGGTTTGGACCATTCTTTCAAGTGAAATGGAACTATCTTTGATATCAATGGTGTTTATTGTTTTCATTGGTCTTAAATGTGTCACATTGATGTGTTTTTAGAAAAATTATTCCAGATGGCTTGCAAAATGTCAACCGAATTTGGTAAAAAAAAGTAGATTTTTCACATATATCCCGAACATTATTCTGTTGTTCCCAAAAGGTAGCAAATCGTGATTCACCTGGTTTTTAAAAACCAATTTACTTAATCCAATGACTACTAAATGTTTTATTCAGGTTGTCCCAGTACCTTAATAGGCATGATTAATTCATTTTAAATGATGGGTTATGGAATTTGGTCATAACATAATTTGGGATTCTGACCATATGGAACTGAGAGGGACCATATTATGTGGCTAATATCGCCCATTAGCACCAGAATGAAACCAGCTTGTAATACCGGGTATGGCATACTAAAACTTCAGATCGAGAGGGGGAAAAGTATTCGGACGCGTTGCTTGAGTCTTTGCTCTGTCGTCGAAATCCTGCAGTTACTTCTTGAACAGTGGTACATTTAGTACCCCCCCCCACAACACAACGAAAAAATTGTAATCAAGACAGACCGTTTTACTGCCGGGGCAACAGATATTTAAATTAAAGTAAAATAAAGGTCGGTAACCGTACCCCATTGCATAACTTAAATTGGCCGAAAGTGCTGCTTGTGATATAATAAATATGGTTATGAATGTATGGAATAATGCACAACAGAAGAGAAGAGTGGTGTGCTCTTTAATTAATCCAAGATTACCACAATAGTCAAGTGGAATGTCACGATTCGTTACAAATACATACATGTATAAAGCGGAAATGAATCGTTCACTGGAAATTATGGAGTATTGATTGGTATTTACCAGGTTTGTAAGACTGACACATATTTAATTGGTAATAGAAACTCATCACTGATTGTTAATTTCTCGGGATGATTGGGTGTTATAAATATGTTATAAGCACGGCGTCCGATTTATAAGCGAACTAATAACGTATATATAAATAGGAGAATGTTGTTGTTATCGTCGTGGCGATGATAGCGGTTGCTGATGGTCATGAGAGGTTGCAAGTCGACCGATTTCGTTTGGCCTCTTGATTTCCGATTACGACATTAATCTTGTAAGCCAACCGTTCTACTGTGCGGGAAAGTACTCGCATCTTTAATAAATAACTCCTCGTATTATGTAAACAATTGGTGACGTCACATTATCGTTTGATTGATTGTTTATTTACTCAATGCCACAATTAAGTGGCGAATACAGAGTACTAATTAACATATATAGATATATTTACAGAAGTGTATAGTTGTACTATAAGATAGCCTATATGTTCGAAACAAATATTTGTTTTGTTATGATCTCTATACGGACATAGAGTAGAGAAGATATTCATGGTATAAGGCAGTCAAAAGGAACGGCATGCAAATGTTTAGATATTGAACATTATTGATGGGTGGTTGACTTTCTAAATGAAAATTATTATGATATTTCTTGAATCAAGAATAATAAAGTCCATGTCATGATCCTCAGATATCATGTCATGGATATATATACTGAATTTATGAAAACATTGTACTTTACAGTGAACTTTAAAGATTGTTCATGTTTTTGGAAAGCAGGCTTATAAGTTCTAATTGATTTATGGTTCGTAAATTTCTGGTCATTTTAATCACAATTTACAAATTGTTAAAAATAAATTTTGAAATTTTTTGAGAAAATGTTATTTCGAAATATCAAGACTTTTAGGCAAAACTGTATCAAATATATTGTAGTATTTCATAATTTGGGAAAACCCCACTCAATTAGGGCCACGCGAGCGTGGGCTTAATAGATTTGTTGCTTACTATGTTTATTGTTCTACAATTCAGTTAGGACATGTACCTACCGTGATGTCGCTAATGGACTACTTCGATGCACCAGAGTGGAAGTAATATATGGTACAGTTTGCACATTAATATGTTTTGATGGCTACAAAACAAATGGTTCACCGGCAGTGACATGCCAGGCAAATGGCGGTTATAGCCCAACCATTCCGACCTGTGAATGTAAGTACCTACTAGGCTGATATAACACTTAACCTTCTTCATATAGCCGCAGGATATGTGATATACATACCCACATGCATGAATAATCTCGAAACTGATCCATATAAACTCAATAAAGTCGGATCTCCATGAACAATGCTATTACGTTAGGATCAGTGAAGATCCATTTAAAAAAATAAACAAGAATATTTAAGTGACCTGATGCATCTATCTATAACACTGCAAAAAAAGTTGCAACAGAACCAAAACAAAAAACCGTTATTTGGTTCTTGGTGGCTCTATTCAATGTGTAGAACCGATTCCAGGCTACTATACATATCGTTTTTTTATTCCTGAAATCAGAAGAATCGAAATCGAGGCCCAAAGAAACAATAATAACTAAAGTAACATAGCTGGATTTCTTCATTAAATTAGCTGTCGTCAACGCATATATCTGAATGCTTTGAATGCTTTAATTGTCAACGCTGCAAATTAATGCAGAACATTGATATATACATTTATACCATAATTGCCTGTTCTATTGTGTGTATAACACCTATTTTGTAAATTTCATCTTTACACCCTACTGTGGGTATACGGCTTCCTACTGTGGGTATACATTTCTACTGTGGGTGTAAATTTTCAAACGTAATTTCACGTGTTAAACGTGTATACCCATAGTAGAACTACATCGAAGTTAGCAAAATAGTTCCTATTTCACATTCATTTGAAATTGGACGTTGTCATGATATCAATTAGATATGAGGAAAATTCACGAATTTCAATCAAATGTAGCTTGCTAGTGCTATACTAACTAGGAAACATATGAATGATAATTCCAAGTGACTAATCGCTCATCTTCATCATCATCATCACCATCATCATTATCATCGTCACCATCAACACCATCATCAACACCATCTCCGACGGCGCGACTATACATAATACATCGATGATTCTAAAGTCAGTCCATCAGTGCGGGCAATATAACTCAGGACATTCCGTTAGTCTGAGGGTTCGATACTCCTAGTGACCGATCGTCCAATTGTCCTTGGGTTCAATAGTCTGAGGGTTAAATCGAAAATGTCCATTGTATAAATACCAAAATATATTTGGCCAGTTATATACTCTGACACAAATAATAACGTAGCAAGACTAGATTTGTGTATGAACCTTGTCAGATCATTGTTCTGAGGGTTCGATAGTCCAATATGGTATGTTAGAAGGAATGTTCCACAATCCGATGGCTTAAGGGTCCTACATACAAGCTGACTGTTCGGTCTTTAAGGGTATATTAATAGTCACCAGTCCTTATTCAAAACATACCATTTATTGTCTATATGCACGGTGTATGCACATGGGGTTGGTGCATTCTGTGCATACTGATGCTTCAGTGGCAATATATTGTGTGTTAATGAGTGTCCACTGCAATACCTGTCTGTCGCTATTAATGGACCCACCCGTAGGTACCGCCCATCAATAGGCTAAATGTTACTGTTGCTAAGCACCACAAGCCATCTCAATCTCGCTACATATTCATTACTAAAATGGCTTCCGATGAGAACGGGCTGTTTTTTTAACCGATATGTAACACGATAATATAGCTTTATTTCCGAGATTCACGATTTTCAAGATGCATATAGGTGTGTGTATGCTTCTTGTAAAAGTGACTTGTAAAAGTCAGATATAAACAAAAATGGAACAAGATTTGAACAAAAAGCCAAGAGTGATTTTTGGCCATTTCCAATAACCAACAAAGATCAATGTTTACGTTTAATCAAATTGTGTAACAGAAGCCATTATAACTTCAATATCAAATAGAATATCTCATATCGAAGCAATGCTAATAGTTCACACCTTGATGAAATAAGCCAACTGGTTTCCATGTAGTAATTAATCTATAATATAATTGTCGGACAGTATCAAGCATCAAAAGCTGACAGAAATAAATATAACGATATCAGTTCCCCGTACACCGATAGTCCTGCGTGAGCCCCGGCGACATTAGAGGTGTCGACAACTTTGCGACCGGATACATATACATGTATAACGAAAAAACTTCACATAAAAAAAAATCTTCGCGGCGCAATTAATATTCATAACACATCGATCGGGACTACTATTTCCACTTTTTATTTTGAATTGTTTTATCTTCTCATTCGACTTTAAATAACATTAAAATCCGAGTGTCGTCGGTGATATTTATAAATCCAGTAAACACTTGTCTTTGTTAATTTTTGGTTTAGGAAACCGAACTAAAACACTTCTGGGGATTTGTATACATATCGTTCGTCAACCGGACATGTTCCCCATGCACATTTCATCACATTAGTAGCTATATAACAGACATTTTGCTCTCGTGTCTGTAAACCCCCTACTTCTTATAATGGTTGTTAGGGAGTAATCGCTTGTGGTGTCTTCCCTATCGCTAGACAGACTCATGTCGCATCGACGATTAAGCTATCGGCTCATTGGCTTTAATTGAAAATGGGCGGTACCTACGGATAGGTCCATTGGGTTAATTAGACTAGAGACAAATAGACCCTTAAACGACTGAACAGGTGGGCTATCGCACCTTCAGGCTATCAGGCTTCGCTCGACCACAGAACACTCGGACCAATGATCCTTCCGACTATGGAACTATAACTGCCTATATAATACACAAATGATTGTCACAAAAATACCCCTCTTGTGGGCATTAGCACTGATGGGTTAATGTTGCGTTGGTGTTTTTAAACCAGTTAGAATGTCATTTATGATGCCCTTCAAAATAAATCGATTATTCGCATGTCAATACCCCTCCGGGGGTATTTTAAATGGTGGGTGAATTTTGTTTCTGAAATTTTAAACAAATGAAAAAATTCTCCACTTACAATGGATTACACGTCTAAAGTATTTCATTACAATACAAATACATGTATTCGTAAAAATAAAGCATGCATGTGGTGAGTACTTAATCATTTATTGTCGTCTCAGCACAATCGTATCTAATCAATCACAACTGAAACGTAATCAAATCTCATTAGATACATGATATTCCCTCTCTGTGCATGTATTGATATGCATTTTCAGTGATCACGTGCAGTTCTTTGGATCAAAACACGACCAGAAATGGGATATACTCAACAGACTCATGTTCAGGCGGTTATAACTACAACAGCAGGTGTTGGCCAACATGTGACCCGGGATATACACGAAGCTACCACAGCATGACAGTATGCGGGAATAACGGACTCTGGGCTCCGGTAGTGGACGCGGAAAACAGCTGCATTGGTGAGAAACTTCAGTCCAACATTATAATTAATTTGACGGATAACCCTTATACATATAAAACAGGAGTATCGAGTGTTATATTAGTTCTCAGTATACCAGACGAGTATTGATCTTCGGCAAAATTTTAAGCAGTACTGCCTGTTGAGGGTGTCCAGTCAAAAACTGCAAATCAATTACAAAAACCAAACAAACAAAAACAAATCGAGACCTGAAATTGCATGTATTTAGGCCTATATATAATCCAGCATTTTGCATTTTTCAGTCAGGTTCGGATTGAGTTGGATTAAAAAAAAGTACATAAACTAACAACAAATCAAGGCCTGAAATTGTGCCATTTTACGATGATAATTAAAGGTGTGTATAAATTTGTCTTGGTTGGAAAAGTTTGGAATCAAAATGGCACTGATGAGAATTTGCCAACCACGGTAGATGATTGTCATGTTAGAATTTTCCAATAACCGGAAATGTTGGGATACTATGCAGCTTGAAGAATCTAATTAACCCGAAGGGGACTGTGTGTGCGAAATGAAATGCCCTACTGTTCGGAGCATTGTTCTGGATCCGCACTGCCGAACGAAAAACACCAAGCCACATCCCTGGGAATAAGTTATAAGTCAAAGTTATAAGTCAAAGTCAAAGATACTTAGAATTCCAGCCACCAATCGTGTCTATCAAATAACAATTGGAAATTTAAATTAACCCCATCCGATTTGACACCATAATACTTCTATGCATAGATTTCTACGCCAGACAAAATTTAGAAAGAACAAGTAAACCCACTCATGGAAAATTCTGATGGGCAACATTTTACTTTCGACTTATGACTAAGGCAGTTTTACCAGGTTTGATGTTGTTAGACGCCAGAATATTCGAAAAATCACATTTTATAAAGAGCGTTTTTTGGCTGATCATTGCCAATTAACGGTGAAAATTAAAGAGCGTTTTCTTTCACAAATTAGTTTTTTAAGCATTATTTAGGATGTTCTGGTTATGTATTGATTCATATGTAAAGAACACTCGTTGATTGCCATTAAGTTTCATGTTTTTATTCGCTTGATAAAATGTAAAAAATATGTCGTATGCAATGTTAATGTATCTGGTGTCCAATTTGACGGGGTATGTATCTTTAAATCAGGAAAGAAATGAAAGTGTCAATGACACTGTAGCTCAACCATCATGCCATGTATTACAGTCCAGAGAGTGCTATGGAACTCGGACAGTTGACACGCTTAATAACTAAAGGTTTCACTGGAGATGTATAAACAGTTTGGGATTAATCGGGTGAAATAGTTTGGCTGTAGGGAGTTCCGAATGATACAGTAATACGAACAAAAATTCGAGGTGGCTCACATCTTGAGGTCACCCCGAAGATCCATATGAAGTTTGGTGATGATCGGATGAGGGAGTTGGACTCTTGGGTGTGCCGAAGGATTTAGTCGTTCAACAAGTAAAATCCAAGATGGCCGTTGGCGACCATGTTTTTTTTAATGAAATACGGAAAAGAATTATGGCTCCCATTTAGTGGTCACCCAAAAGATCGATATGAAGTATTGTGAAGTTTAGTCATGCAAAGAGTAAATCCAAGATGGCTGCCGGCGGCCATGTTTTTCGACAAAAATCGTTCAAATTTGATAGCACCTATCTAGAGTTGATCCAAAAAAGGCCCGTAAATTTTCAAAAACAATTCTCCAATAAATGCGGGCTGCAGGGTGCGGCGATGGATTCAAATTTGAAATTCAAGATGGCTGCTGGCGACTATGTTTTAAATGAATTTCGGGTGGAAAAAAGAGGTCACCTCGCAGATCCCAATGAAGTTTTGTGATGATCGGATGAGGCACGTGGTCTGTAGAATGTGCCGAAGGATTTAGAGATGCACAGAGCAAAAGCCAAGATGGCTGCTCGCGGCCATGCTTTTCAATGAAATACGGAAACATTTGATGACTCCATCAGGCAAAGCATTTAGTCATACACAGAGTAAAATACAAGATGGCTGCCGGCGGCCATGTTTTTCATCGAAATTGCTGTTCGAGTCATGGATGTGGAGGGGAGGGGCACCAAAAAAACTGATAGTGATACAAATATGTTTAGCTCTAGTTTCCATCAAATTCATACACGTTCTTCTCCAATGATATGATGAAGTAACTCATGTGAGTCAAAGACGCCACATGACCGATGACCCAATATGATCGGAATTGTCATGGACCCATATGGATACCCATATACCTACCGATAGTAAGTAGGAAATTGGCCCGACTCCTAAAGGTGGGTCATGATTCACAGTCTTAAATAGATAGGCCACGCCCCCGTAAATATGGAAAAGACCATGTATCGCAAAACTACATTTATGGCCTGGATAGGTAGGACAAACAGTCATCTAGTTCCTGTTTAGCATTTGCACTTAAGTGTAATTATTGAACATATTTGCACTTAATACGGGGGGGGGGGGGGGGGTCGGACAAAATTTTCAGGCACGTATGATGGGGTGGGTGGGTGTCACTCTGGTCCGAAAAGCAGTTTTTTCCATGTGCCACATTTTTTATTCATTTCTGCTATTGAGTCTTATTTTGATGTGTTTTGGACAGAAACAGGTCATATATAGTTAATAGCAATGCTATACTATATATAGAGGTTACCAGAAGTTGGATCAGTTGCACAATGGCCAACAATAACCCAAATTCAACTTGATAGAACAAGAAACTGCGCTATTGGAAAAATAAAATTTAATCAGGGTTCCATCTACTGATACAACAAAATAAGAATAACTATGCAGAACTCAGCTGAAAATAAGCGATAAAATGAAAGCACACTTGACCATATGGGACATGGAAATAAGGATGTAATAAATAATTGAATAAAATAGACTTTTGACAACGTAAAACATAACATCTTAACATATAAATTGAAGGGCAGCCGGGCCAGCTTGAACAATTTCAAATTGTTTTCCAAGTTAATGTGGATCACCTTGCAATGTTAATCACAGTAACAAAGATTTTATCGTCACTGATATAGTGAGCAAAAAAAGAAGTGAGATTGGGCTATCCATCCGTATGTTATTCCCAATTATTACGAAGCCTATTACTTCAGGCAGTGGCTACCAGCCTGCCATTGGTATATCATGGTTATGTTTGGTATTAGCATTATTCTTCAAACTGGGATGAACTGGGATGAATAGTTGTATTTCCACATGTTTTGATAAACAATTTGGTTCAAGCAATATATCACATAGCAAATATCAAAATATCAAATAATCTGAAATGTGTTGTACCATGTAGTCTGTAGAATACTCAAATGTGATTATGTGACAAGATCATGTGACTATATATTATGAAAATGAATAAATAAAATAAATATTTTAATAAAAACTTTGGCACTCTGCCTATCCCTAGAAATGTGATTATGTTGACATATTTCTTGATTAATGACACTTATATGATAAATTCAAATAGTATCGTTATCTTCATTATGCACTGTTCTATTAAAATCTCGCGCAATAAACTATGATAATCAGGGATAATCAGCTATTTGGTTGGTCAATCGATAATTTTCTCAAATTAAGGGGGGTGGGTGTCCAAAACTGACCGGAAAAAATTATGAAATGGAAAAAAAAGGGGTGGGTGTCCAAAATTGCCTGTAAAAAAGCCGGAAATAGGGGGGGGGGTCGGAAAAAATTTCGAGGCACGTATGATAACTTTTATGTTTTCGGGCCTCGGGGGACCCATCCACCCAATTTCTTCCGTTTTCGGCCTTTTCGGCTTTTTTTCCATTTCCGGAAATTTTTTCCGGTCAGTTTTGGACACCCACCCCCATGGAAAAAAACTGCTTTTCGGACCCGAGAGACACCCACTCCACCCCATCATACGTGCCTGGAAATTATTTTCCGACCCCCCCTGCCGGAAACGGAAGAAATTGGGTGGTTGGGTCCCCCGAGGCCCGAAAACATAAAAATGATAATACGTGCCTGGAAATGTTTTCCGACCCCCTGCTTAAGAGCAAATAAATGTACTTAAATATTTGCACTTAATCTCTGATGAGGTGTTTCTTATACAGTTCAATTGCACTTAATTGCAAATGAATTTTACTTAAGTGCAAATACCACACAACTTTAGTACAAATAGACGAAAATATCAGTATTTATACTTAAGTGTAATTCATTTGCACTTAAGTACAATTCCTCGCCGAATTCACAATTATGTGGTATTTGGGCTTAAGCGCAATTCACTATTTGGACTTAAGTGCAAATATTTACCCTTAAGTCCAAGTAAATCGAAGATGTGAAAACGGCTTGCCATATAATCCAGACAGGACTACACTTGTCATTTAGTTTCCGTGGACAACTGATTTTACCTCACTATAGACTAGACATATGAACGCAGACACGCTTCAATTACTATATATATCATGGGACATTCATATATGGTCTACCGGATCCGTGTCCGTGGTCTTGTCCGTGGACTTATTTCTGAAGATAGTTTGATAAATATCCAGACTCCGTCTCATTACTTTCATATAAGTTGATTGAAATGAAGCACGGTTTAGTTTTAACAAGAATGGACTGAATGTGGCATCCTTAATTAACGGCGTAATTGCAGAGACTTACATTGTATAACATTCACTATATACATTATTATATGGATATCTAAACCATATATAGGCTATATGTATAGGCATACATAATTATTGAAGACTATAGTCTCATTCAAAATTATCTACATGATTTATCAATCATTCACGTGATTGCATATTATCACATTAAAGCTACGTTGCCTTAACAAAGCTACATTGACGTAATAAACGTAACGTGTACAAGGCAGGCGTTATGTAGTAGTCTGGTCGTTGAGACTCGAGTTTGAGGTGAACCTAGAACAAATTGTTTACAAGCTGTTTTCGGTGTCAATCGATGCGAAAAAGCATCAGGAACAACGATGGCATCGAACATGGTTGTCTATACTACCGCAGTTCTCGATATAAGTCATTATACGATATATAGTGGCATCAGAATTATGCCGTTATATCAGTTTGTGTTAAATTAGAATGCGGGAGCAGGTAGAGTGACATGGACAGAAAATTATACAATCGTAGCAATGAAATGGCTGTCAAAATGGCCGCAACTCCAAACCATACGACGTAGAAAGCAACATATTGGGTAACCACATAAGAGTAAATACGTATTGCCAATATACAAGTCGGTTGTTAAATATCTTTAAAGGTACACACACCATTAAAACAGATCAATCTGAAGGATCATCGGTCACTGCACAGAAAGTCAACCCCCAATGATTTACGTCTTTAAGGTTTGGGTGTTCTGCTTATCCAACATCCAACTGTTGGGCAAAACAAAAATAGCTCGTGCATGCAACACACGAACTAATGTTTCGCCTCACAGTGCATGGTAGTTTCATTCGGCATGGTGATTAAATATTGAATGCAACGCCGAAATTTAAGTGCATACTCTAGAGGTATAAACACTAGTTATATTTCCGGAATTGTCAACACTCCCGGTGATAATAAACGATACACGTATGTCGCAATGGTTATTATACTGTAAACACTCATATCTTTAATGGATTAGCACCGCATCTCACCAGGTCAAAGAGACTGTACATAGTACATTGTAGGTAAGACTAATTTTCATTCTGCTACCAACCCGGTTTCTTAGTAGACAATTTTGTTAAAATTACTTCAGTGGCCACTTTACAACTAGAATAAGCTACAGCACAATGCACACTATTAGTTTTCAGTATATTTTTGTTTGAAAATATATTACCATTACCACCCACGTCATCGTGCTAAATATCAGGTGATCATCGTTTAAGATGTTATTCCAACGTTGAACATTCACCCAATATTGTTAGTTGTGGTTCTGTGTGCAACAGACATGTGTAACGTTATGGAAAATGGGTAAACGCGGTGATGCGGTTGAAGACAACGTAGTAAGTTTCGCGTAGATGTGGCCTTGGTGAATTCAACCAAATATAATTTCCAGGTATAAACACAGTCTCTGTCACAGATTATGTAGGCAATTTTGGTCAAGTTTTGAATTTATTGAAGACAGTCTATGGTACTCATTTGTGATTTAATAAATTTAGTTCATGGTACACCATCACGCATTCTTGTGATAAAAGCGAAATATTCGTGTTTTATCACTTGATCTGAGGCAACTATAACTACTATTTTGAGACACGTACAATAGGATCTACGCATTCTCTCCAGTATAATATGAACATAATTCATACCGTGTTATAGCAATTATTTGTTTAAGGTTTTATACCGTAGATATAAAAATAATTGGTGATTGGACTCATTCGTGAGACTGCTCTGAATACATATATTTCTGCTTCTAGAGAAAGGCCGCATAGTCAATACATCCCTACTATATCCCGTTTAGCTGTTTAATTACACATATATCACACGATTCAAGATTAGCGGTACAGATAAAACCGTCATTTTTCCGTTTCTGGGCGCCGAAAAGTCCAGATTTAACCGTTCCACAATACCCTGATTTCGCTTGCTCTCTCGTGAGATACATCAGAAAGAAATCGTACATCTCTAACAAAAGTTTCTCTTATACTTGTAGTCATTCTTCCTCGCAATATTCGAGCGTTTGTTCACTCGTATAGGACTAGCTATTCAATTTTGCACTAAATGTAAATTTCATTCGATTTTGTCCATTTTGGGAAAAATATTCTACATATATGGTTTACGACTAAGCAATGTTTGTGTATATTTCAATTTATTAAGAATTTGGCATTAATTGGAGCACCTGCCGCAGAATTCAGTATTTTCCGATAACAACAGACATTATGGACGCCATCTTCAATAGAGAATTTTCCCCAAAGCGGATGTTAGCGGATTTTGGATATGTTGTTCCCTACATTCTGCCCGACAATATGACACCAAAAACAGCTTGTAAACAATTTGTTCTAGGGCCAATGCTTCAACGACCAGACTATAGGTACCAGAGGTAGTCAGCGGTGGATAAATTATAAAACTGGAGCACGAGTGATTGCTGCTAAGGCTGATCTGTCTCCCGGTGTATCATTCAAATTTACAAGATAAAAAAAAAATACTTATACTTTCTAGTATTTGACAGTATTATAGTGATTAACGTCCGATTGAGTTATTTATGTAATATTTGCAAGACTTTTGTGTGGGTTTGACATTTATTTACAAAAATTTGATACATATTGAGGTCGATTGTACATTATACCATGATTCATTTACTTAGTGACTAGTCATGAATTTGTTTTCATAATAAGATACTATTTATATTTCTTCGTATATACCATTGCGTCCAGATTTTTGAGATTTACAAAATTGTATTATTCTGTAATCTAAATTCCAGATACAACTCCGCCTGTCTTTGACAACTGCTATTCGGTTACAATAACGATCACTGCGCCGTCTGGACAAAACCGCGCCGAGGTCACATGGGTTGATTTGACTGCCAGTGACAATTCCGGGTATGTTGAGGTCACTCAGGTATACGGTCCTCTGAAGAACACTTTGGTGGCTGACGGAACCTACGGTGTACAGTATGACGCCACTGACGGAAGCGGCAACAAAGCATCTCCCTGTATCTTCTCCATAGAGGTTGAAGGTACTTAGCTTACCATAAGATGAAACTTCAATCTTATATCAATATGACTTGTTTAAACTGTGTTGCTTATTTTGATGTACTATATATTATATGGTATACGGGGGGTCGTGTGAAAATTTACACATACAGGGTCCCAAAATTTGTTTACAGCCCCTTTGCTACCCATCCACCCTTTTTGTGAAATGTTTTTATTTTTTTCCGCCTGATTTTTTTGGACCCAACCCCTAAAATAAGAAAACAAATCATTTTAAATCTATTCAAGACCAAATCAAACAGAATCAAAGGTAAGTTTTAAATTGGTCCGTTTCTGGCAGATTCCAAGTGTTCAAACAATTGAAAAACTATCAACGGTTATGATGTTGTTTTCGACATTGAAAAATACATTTTGAAATAAAAAGTTTTTTATTCTACAGTATGCACATATATTGTGAGGTAATATTTATAGTGCCAATAAGCCAACATTGTGTTTAATTGGCATACTACCGGAACAGCACCTATGACCTTTCGTGTGTATTCATGCGCACAACACATTTTGAATCGGTAAAAGTGTGTTTTGTAGGTCACGTGACACCAACAGGTGGTGTTATTTTAGCAGAAAAACAGTTTGCTGTCGTATATATATACTACCGGAACACATCCTATTTTACGGTTAAAAGTATGGGAATTAGGATGCGTTCTGGAAGTTTATATTTCGGTGGAAAACATGATGTTCTGCTAAAATGTTGGTACCACGTGACCTAAACAACACGTTTACCGATTGGATTGATGCTGTCCACATGAATACAAATGGGAATACATAATATTGAAATCAATTACCATATATCACATGCCATTGTGTTTATATTCATATACATCGTCATCTCGATTACATGTGTAGTAACTAGTAAGCATGATGAAGATTGTAATAACATTTTGATGCTGCAATGTTCTTTCTGGGTCAAGTTTGTTTTGTCACGTGATACGCCATGCATAGTATATATATAGCGAAGGACGTCGAAATAGTGACTTTATTGCTATTATTAACATAATTTATATTGAATTAAAAGTCATATATATACAGTATATCTATCCTTTCGCTATATATATACTACCGGAACAGCACCTATTTCCCATTCTTTTAACCAGAAAATAGGTGCTGTTCCGGTAGTATATATATATAGCGAAGGACGTCGATATAGTGAGTTTATTGCTATTATTTACATCATTTATCTTGAATTAAAAGTCATTTGCAGCATATATAGACAGTATATCCATCCTTTCGCTCTATATATACTACCGGAACAGCACCTATTTCCCATACTTTTAACCAGAAAATAGGTGCTGTTCCGGTAGTATATATATAGCCAAGGACGTCGATATAGTGAGTTTATTGCTATTATTTACATCATTTATCTTGAATTAAAAGTCATTTGCAGCATATATAGACAGTATATCTATCCGTTCGCTCTATATATACTACCGGAACAGCACCTATTTCCCATACTTTTAACCAGAAAATAGGTGCTGTTCCGGTAGTATATATAGAGCGACGGGATATAAATATTGTCAATGTATATGCTGTATGTATATCTTAAATCAATCTAAATGATGTAACATCACCTATTTGCCATACTTTTAACCAAAAAATAGGTTCTGATCCGGTAGTATATATATATAAATAATTAATAAAAAACAACCCTAAATCCTGCCGAGTAAAGGGTTTTTTTTGGGGTGAGATATCGTAACAGGGGCTTGGATATTTTAGGGGGTTATACGTAAAGACAAACATATCACATAATTAGGTGATGAGCGAGAATTCCTATTCTGCTACCCCCACCCTATGTATATCTTAAATAAATCTAAATGATGTAACCGCACCTATTTGCCATACTTTTAACCAGAAAATATGTGTTCCGGTAGTATATATATAGCGACGGGATAACAATATTGCCAATGTATATGCTGTATGTATATCCTAAATCAATCGAAATGATGTAACAGCACCTAATTGCCATACTTTTAACCAAAAAATAGGTTCTGATCCGGTAGTATATATATATATAAATAATTAATAAAAAACAACCCTAAATCCTGCCGAGTAAAGGGTTTTTTTGGGGTGAGATATCGTAACAGGGGCTTGGATATTTTAGGGGGTTATACGTAAAGACAAACATATCACATAATTAGGTGATGAGCGAGAATTCCTATAATGTTACCCCCCCACCCTAGTTGACAGTTCGTGTATTATGAATTAATGCTTGGTTTCATGTGTATAAGGAAAATATATAGAGATATTTAATAACTAGGTGAAGAAGCTCGCATCCTATTTTTTATAAACATGCGTGTGCTATCAATGAATGCCTTGTTATAAAGGCGTGCATTTTTAGAAAAGCTGTAATGCTATGATCGAGTTATATATAATGCTCCGCTATTCACACAATTTTAGCTTTTCTGAAGATTACCTTTTATGGAATTCCGTGCATTCCTAAAAACATATTATGTTTATAATCCGGAATTTAGAAAAGCTAAATTGAATTTAAAAAGTGGATAGTTAAAATAGTGTTATTTTACACACATTGTCTTTTCTAACATCCCCTGGTTAACCCTGCGTGTGCTATCAATGAATGCCTTGTTATAAAGGCGTGCCTTTTTAGAAAAGCTGTAATGCTATGATCGAGTTATATATAATGCTCGGCTATTCACACAATTTTAGCTTTTCTGAAGATTACCTTTTATGGAATTCCGTGCATTCCTAAAAACATATTATGTTTATAATCCGGAATTTATAAAAGCTAAATTGAATTTAAAAAGTGGATAGTTAAAAGAGTGTTATTTTACGCACATTGGCTTTTCTAACATCCCCTGTTTAACCCTGCGTGTGCTATCAATGAATGCCTTGTTATAAAGGCGTGCCTTTTTAGAAAAGCTGTAATGCTATGATCGAGTTATATATAATGCTCGGCTATTCACACAATTTTAGCTTTTCTGAAGATTACCTTTTATGGAATTCCGTGCATTCCTAAAAACATATTATGTTTATAATCCGGAATTTAGAAAAGCTAAATTGAATTTAAAAAGTGGATAGTTAAAAGAGTGTTATTTTACACACATTGGCTTTTCTAACATCCCCTGGTTAACCCTGCGTGTGCTATCAATGAATGCCTTGTTATAAAGGCGTGCCTTTTTAGAAAAGCTGTAATGCTATGATCGAGTTATATATAATGCTCGCCTATTCGCACAATTTTAGCTTTTCTGAAGATTACCTTTTATGGAATTCCGTGCATTCCTAAAAACATATTCTGTTTATAATCCGGAATTTAGAAAAGCTAAACTGAATTTAAAAAGTGGATAGTTAAAAGAGTGTTATTTTACACACATTGGCTTTTCTAAAATCCCCTGTTTAACCCTGCGTGTGCTATCAATGAAATACCTTGTTATAAAGGCGTGCCTTTTTAGAAAAGCTGTAATGCTATGATCGAGTTATATGTAATGCTCGGCTATTCAAACAATTTCAGCTTTTCTGAAGATTACCTTTTATGGAATTCCGTGCATTCCTAAAAATATATTCTGTTTATAATCCGGAATTTAGAAAAGCTAAACTGAATTTAAAAAGTGGATAGTTAAAAGAGTGTTATTTTACACACATTGGCTTTTCTAACATCCCATGTTTAACCCTGCGTGTGCTATCAATGAATGCCTTGTTATAAAGGTGTGCCATTTTAGAAAAGCTGTAATGCTATGATCGAGTTATATATAATGCTCGGCTATTCACACAATTTTAGCTTTTCTGAAGATTACCTTTTATGGAATTCCGTGCATTTCTAAAACATATTCTGTTTATAATCCGGAATTTAGAAAAGCTAAACTGAATTCCATTCAAGCTCACGTACAGTCGCCATATACACATGCATGTATAACAAGTTTTGGTGTGATTAGTTCACAGTTCATGTGTACAATTGGCCTTTATGATTAGTTAACGATATTCATCAGTGCATCGTTTGCATGTAGGCATACCACGAAGTGTTCACCAACATAAATTAAGTCTATTGACAACAAAGCAATTAACATGTTATAACATCGTTCACGTGTTGTAGTTTTACGCACTGCTCGATGTTGTACTCATAACAAGCTTTGACCTATTTGTATTTAATGTTGTGAAGAGCACTAGATACTAGTTTCCACTTCCTTTTTGTTAATGTTATGATAATATATGCTAATATATGCTAGTATTGCCATATTGGAACTATATATTCACGCGTCTAGGGTGCAAATGATCGTGACACGAATAGGTGCTGTTCCGGTACATAGCCGTTTAATTTTTACTTAAATAGTCCAGTTACTAATTAATGACTTCTTCACTGTTGTTCCCAAAAAGGTGCCACCAACCATCGTATCAGAACACCTTATAGCCATACCTGCAATGACAGTTATATAGTATATAAGTATCACTCTTTGGAGCCAAATAAACAGGCTGGCATGTTTATTTTTTAATTTGTGGTATTTTGTTAGCCAGCACTCTGAAGCACTAGTATTATTTGGTCACTAAACATGCCAGAGTGAAAATGCCAGCACTATCAGGCACTATTCAATATTAATTTGAGGTTAAATGCAAACCAGCACTCCTATTTAGTCATCACTTTTATTTGGCACCAGAGAGTGCTTTATCTTATACCTACATATGTTCTTAAGTGTTGGTTAAGGGCATAATCTATGTTAGAACACATTTATTAGTGAAAACAACTTAAAACAATGTCCATAATGTGGGTTGAAAAACATTTGCACAAACAATTTTTTTCAGGCCTCTGAAATACACCCACCCCGCCCGGTATAGGTATGTTTTTGGAAGTTCTCCCCTGTATTACTTATATCTTATACCTACCCTGTTCCTAAGTGTCTGTAAAGGCCATAACCTTCATTAGAACACAATTATTAATGAATATATTTGAAAACAACTTAAAACAAGGGAAAACATGTGAATAGAATTATTTTTGCACAAACTCATTGTTTTCGGGCCTCTTCGGACCCACCCACCCCGGCACTGTATGATAAAACTTTTGTGCGACCCCCCGTGGTATAGGTAATTAAGCAATACAATTTTGAACATGTAATATTGATATAAGGTCGATTTCCCGTGATGTCCTTGACTGTTCGAAATCATGAATGAACTGACTTGACGTCACATGCAATCATGTGCAAAATTAAAACAACAGTCCAGCGTATTATTCTTGCGCACTATAAACAAGTAGTTCCTAGTTTTTATCAGTATTTGATAAATCGCATATAAATTAAATAACACGAATATGCATATTAAATTTAGGACCAATCTAATTAATGTTTTTGGTTGTAGCGGGCGCCAAAGTAATTAATGATACAAAATAAAAGATGGCAGCCCGTGTCAATATTATTGGTCTAAAACATTCAAATTCGATAGCTCCCGTTATTATTACCACTTGATTTTAGAGTTATCCATCTTTATCTACAAGACCGTCCGTTTGACCACGTGTTTCTGGTCCACAAAGAATTGAAATGACAAACTTCAGAAATCGGTATCTGATCATGCACTCTGAGCTGTGATGGGTAGGTTCCTCGACTCGAATAAAATATTTTTTCCCCCGAAGCCAAAGAAATAGTAATTTAGTACCTTTAATATATAGACAAGAGAACACACATTCGTTTTGCCATTAAATGTGAAAATTATGACAAAGTGTCATGCTAAACAAAAAACGTTGTTATAATCACAGATAAATTTATAACATCATGGCGCAACTATAAATCTCAGTATATTATATATGATTTGATAACAAAAAAGTTGTTTGAATGAAGCCAAATTAACACTGAATGTATGAACGGATATCAAAATTAGGGCGAAGAAAGATGGCAGCAGAATTTTCAATGCAGCCATTGACCGGCTCAGTCGCTGATTGGTTGAAAATATCTGCTAATAATTATTTGATTGACAGCTGTGGAAAGGTCCATTAAATCTGCTTCTCTTTTCAGTGGTGACATGCCGGTCCTCAATCTCAATCCCAGATGGTCGCCATTCATGCGAGAATACCGACATAATTTTTGGAACAAGTTGTCAGTTCACGTGTGACGCAGGCTACATGGTCGATGGACAGGATACAATCAGTTGTCTGCAAAACGGGTCATACAATGCTACGATACCGTCGTGTGAGAGTAAGTTTAGTTAACACAAGCAACAATCCGATCAATGTAAGTTTCCACAACTATTAATTAGTGGGAGGAGCTTACGGATGCTAAGAGACAAGGCATCTATCGAAATAAATTAATTAGTTTTAGAGTGCCCATCTATATGCAATAATACACCCAAGAACATATTTTGGTCTTTAATTGTGAAATGAAATATTGTGTGATTATGGATGAATTTCCAACATTGCCCAAATCAAAATTCCAGTACATAATTATTTGACAACAAATATGTTGCAACTTAACACTGAAAGTAAGCGTGAATATCATCAAGCAAAATGATCACTCACCAGGTAAATATACAAAAAAAATACAAATTATGTAACAACATTCCTAGCACATAGGCACCACGAAGACCCAATATTGATACATCCACACACAGTGATAGGAACCAAGTCATAATTTGCTCGAAAATAACTGGAAGTTCACTCACCTGGCAATTTCAACATTAGTTTTTATACGCCCGTTTTTAAAGAACGGAACGTATTATGTTATTGGTCTGTCCATCTGTCCGTTCGTTTGTTCGTTTCCAGATGACAACTTCAATAAGTCTGAATTGAATGGAATGAAAGTTTACTAGCCCAAATACACGTCGAGTTCGAATTTGGGTTCACCCCGCCAATTTTTACCAGAGTTATTGCCCATTTTGTTGGAATTTGCACTAAATATTTTCGATTCCGGATGATAACTTTAGTAAATCTGAACTGAATGGAATGAAATTTGGTATGTCAGTTTACTAGCCCAAAATAGAATCAAGTTCGCATTTGGGGTATGCCCGCCGATGTTCACCAGAGTTATGGCCCTTTGTTGGAATTACCACGGGCGTATTTTGCCACGTCCCGGTGATGCACTTGTTTCCAAGAACAGACATCGAACAGGTTTGTTGTTATCAGGAGATTGTGGCGTTCACATTCATTTCACAACTTCGAAAAATAGTGGCGTAGTCATTTGAACCCCGAAAGTTTCTCAAGAGTCATATTTATATGGCGACAGGATTCACATTTAGCTAGAAACAATTTATACATCTCTCTTTTGCTATCTTTTTTAGTTGAGTTATTTATATAGGTGACGAAAACGATGAATACTCGCTTTGATGTGAGAGATCTTGCCGCCATTTTCGAGCTAATTATGACGTAACCTGGGGTTTACAGCCCTGACCTATTCAATAAGAATAAATATGAACAGTTATTTTAAAGAGCGTCCTTAATGTAACTAAACATGCTATGAATTAAGGTCAGTCTTTCTACAGTCCCACCATTGACGCACGATCCCTCTGGAGAGTAGATTTTTTTTTTACGATGAAATGTTTAATACCGATTTAGTTTCTCTAACTTTGATTGAAACACTAGGGTATGATCGCAATTTTATTAATTTTGCAGAGATTTCGTGTCCATCGCCCATTAGTCTGTCTCCGAATGGAAGTTACAGCGAAGCTAACTGCATCGATGGATTCCGGTACGAGAGTTCCTGCTTTGCCAGCTGTGATGCCGGGTTCTTGGCGAGTCAATCGTCCACGCTGATATGCCGCAGCTCTGGAACCTGGACACTTTCCACAATACCGTGCATCGGTAAGATGTTTCACCATTTGATTGAATGATTGATTTAGACCAAAATGGACTTTCCCAGTAATCCTTTCTTTACTTGATACTTATTGACGAGCAGTGTTCTCAGGAATTGTTAGTCTATGTCATGTCATGTGTGCCAAGACGGGGGATATATAACGTTCAGACATTAAAATGATTTGATAATTTATTTACAAACAGTTCAATTGGTCGTCGGTATGGCTTCTGCTAGTTGGGTTCGTCTTCCTGTCGTCTGCGTGGATCGGGGTCTTCTCGTGGCTTCATAAGTTGAGTGAGTCTTCCTGTCGTCCGCGTGAATCGGGGGCTGCTCGTGTCTTCATAGGTTGAGTGGTTGATATCTAGTTGTGTATATCGGCCTGTCGTCTGTTGTCGTCGGCTGCGCTTCGTCGTTGGTACATCAGGGATACGTTGTTCGGAAATACAAGCTTGGTGCTTCCGCAATCGGCCCGGATTCCTTTTCCGTGGACGAGTCATGTTTTTGTAATGATCCGAAGTGCATAAGTCGCGCTTTTCGACGCTGTAAGCGCAACTTAAGCTCGCTTAAAGGGATATCTTCATCATCGGAGTCTGAACATTGTCTCCGAATTCGCCAGAAGATCCACCCACATAGGGGCAGGGACGTCGCTATCTTCATCTTCCGGGGGTATAACACACGTTTGTGCACGTTTGTTGGTATCAGTCTTGGGGATTTCCCATTCAAGGTAGGCCTTGCGCATATGTATATGGAATTGTGTGACCTTCCAAGTTAGTTGATTCCTTAACTCGAAAGTAACGGGCGTTATTTGTTTGGTTATGCGGAAGTAGGGTTTCCATTTACTTTCCAGTTTGCTCTTTCGTAAGTGATTCTTAACATAGACGGCCTCACCAATTTCGAATTTGATGTCCTTGGCATTTTGGTCAAATTTCGCTGCTTGTTGGCGTTTAGCCTGCTTCATGTGTTTGTGTACCAGCATAAATGATTTATGTTGTTGTAATGCTATTTGATGATAGTCTTCCACAGCCCATTTGCGCCTTGGTTTCAGGAGATTATATATTGGGAACACGACGTCCCGGTTGTATAATAAGTAAAATGGGGAAAATTTTGCAGATTCATTTTTGTTAAACCGGATTGCAGCTAGTGTTTGATTTAAATGGACGTCCCATGTATTCAGCTGGTCCGCTGGTTTTCTTTGTCAGTAGGTCATGAAGGGCGCTGTGGAATCTCTCCACCCTAGCGTTGCTCTGGGATGATATTATGAAGTAGTCACGTGATGAATGTTTAAAGCCTTCAATGTGTCCCTGACCTTGTAATTGAAGGTCTCACTGCCATTGTCAATGACTACTATAGGGGGCAACTATGTCGCAGAAAGATTTCATCGAACAAGAGATGAACAATGTTCTCTGCTGATTTGTTCTTGACCGGAAATACCACCGCCCATCCACTGTATAAATCTACGAAGCTGATAATATAACGATTACCCGATAAAGAGGTGTAGGGGCCCGATAGATCTAAACCAATCTTAGCGAAAGGCTAAGTGGCTGTATCTGTTGTTTGCATTTTAGGGGACTGTTTCTGCAGAGACCTGACTTGGCAAGTCACGCATTTGCTAACGTAGCAGTTGAGTTCCTTGTACAGTCTGGGCCAATAATATTTGGATTTAATTGCATCATGTGTCTTGTCTATTCCAAAATGGCCATTGTTCTCATGGTATTGTTGGATTACGTTGGTTTGGAGATGTGTGGGTACCAAAGGCGTGGGGTCGGTTCTGCATGAGCACTTGAGAGGTAGTACAGTACCCCAACAATCATCAAGTGTTTGTCATTCCGGGTGTCCTCTCCTTTGTTGAGGGCATCCAGAACTGACGCAATTTCCGGGTCTCTCTGTTGTTCCTCAAGCATATTGAAGTTGGGCTTATTGAACAGGAGATCAGTAGGCTGGTAGGCCTTGCTAATTTGATTTTTACTCGGCAGCTCCTTGTGAGTTACCTCGCATCTGGCAACATCTTTGGGTTGAAAGTTAGATGAATTTAAAGCGGCCACCTCTGCCTGTGTTTCGGCGATCTACTTCTGCCTTTTCCTGTTCTGTATATGCATTAGGGGGTGTTCGACTGAGCATGTCTTTGCAGTGATTATCTGTGCCTGCTATGTATTGAATGTTGCAGTTATATCCAGCAATGCCCAAAGCCCACTGTTGGATTTTCTTGTTCTGCATGGGGGATTCCAGGATATGTTTTAATGGTTTATGGTCTGTTTTTATTGTAAAAGTGGCATTATGGAGGTAATGGTCCAGCCTTTGCAATGCAAAGAGAATTGCATATGCCTCTGTTTCAACAGTTGGTCATCGGGTATGAGTATCGCCAGTTTGTGTGAGAGATAATAGATCGGTTCTCCGATAGCATCTTCACCTAACTGGGTCAGGCAGGCGCCCATGCAGAAGTCACTTGCATCGGTATACAACGTATAGGGCATTGCTGTATTTGGATAGGCGAGGAGGGTTACTGCTGTCAGTTCTTCCTTTAGTTTGAACTTTGGCAAGCGTGGTCCCATTTGAATTTAGCATATGTTTTGTATGTTGTACCAGAGGTTCGGCAATCTGTGAAAAGGAGGGGACAAATCTACGATAGTAGTTACTCATGCAAATGAAGGAACGCACCTCCTTGACTGAAGTTTGGGTGCAAGATATCGAATGGCGTTGACCTTGTCATGTCGGACACCATTGGTATCATGAAACCTAAATATTGCGTTTACTGTTTCAAACACTTTTTGTATATGTTCCAAATGTAATTCTAGGTTCTCACTGTGTATCAAAATACCGTCTAAATACGCAATTGCATAATCACCCATTCCACATAACACTTGGGCCATAAGCTGCGAGAAAACACCGCCAGCATTTCGGAGCCCGAATGGAATAGAATTGAATTCGAAGAGTCCTCGGTGGCATGCGAAAGCTGTCTTTTGTTTGTCCTCTGCGACCTGGCACTGCCAATATCCAGATTTAAAATCAAGAGCAGTAAAACATTTAAGTGCCAAAATATCGTCGATGACCGGAAGTGGATATGACATGGCCGGGTTATGGAATTAAGCTACCTAAAGTCGGTACAAAACCATTTTGTGCCGTCCTTCTTATCGACCAGCATGATCAGGGAAGACCAAGGGCTGGAAATTGGCCTGATATTGTCAGTTTCGAGAATATCATTTATGGCAGTGTCGACCAGCTGTCGTTTATTTAAGGGGGTGCGATATGGACGAATGTTTTATTGGGGGACGATTTCATGTGTCAATGTGCATTTTAACTGTGCTGGTTTGAGTCAGCTCGGTGTCCATTTCAGCAAAGATGTCTGAGTTGCATTTCAACAATGTCAACAGTGCCTCTAGATATTGATCTGGGCATGAAACTTCAGTAAAATTCTATTGTTTCTCTACTGTACTGTAGAGGGCGCTGATTTTGAATTGTCTGCCTGATTATAATTGGGGTGCCTACGGGCGTAGCCATTATTGGGATAATTGCTGGCCACTGGGAATTGAGATCCCTGTGTTAAAGAGTTGACTTGAAGATTAGTGTCTGGTTTGTATATGACTGATTTCCCCACTACACTGCCGCGTCGTAGATGAACATTTTTATTAGTGTTATTGATAAGTAGCACCGGGACTTTATGTCAGACAGGGCTCTGATGCCAGGTAACCTTTTTCGATTTGGGCCACTTCTACTAACGTTGATTTATGAAGTGCAGCTAACTGTTTTGATTTTCCCATACATAAGGTTGAAGTTTGTGTTTTTAAGCTAACCTTGTGAGCCAATCTCAAAAGAGAAGCTATATGTGTGTCCTCTTCCAAGGGCACATACACAAGACTGACCTTGAGACATTTAGATCATAATACAGTCTGACCCCCCGATAGGTCAGCCAATCCCTCCCTAAGATCATATTCCGGGTCATATCATTTACTACATAAAACTTTTGAGTCAATTTTATTTTGGCCATTCTGAAAGTTAGTTAAATGCTACCATTGCACCTAATGTTTTTCCATTTACTGAGCTGAGGTTAATGTGTTCCCTAGTTAGTTTTGGTCGAAACGGTAATGCATCACATACACGTTTGTGAATCAATTGATACCTCTGCGTCACTATCCACTAATGAACGATATCTATTTTTACATATTCTAACCAAACATGAGCTGGGCTACCTACGATATTTATGGTGAAATTCCTCTCATTTGTGGTCTCAATGAGAGGACGTTCTACTATTGTGGGTATGTGGGTAGGGTCATCAGTTGTGGTGGCTTGTTGGCTGTCGGATATTTCCGGCTGTGGTGAGGTCCATTATGGGATGGGTCACGTGACCGTTTTGGTTGGTTCCGGCGGTTTCCTTGGGATGGTTTCACTCATGGGTTCCATTACCTATTGCTTTGGCTTCCAGTTTTAGAGGGGCAATTTCCAGCCAAATGATTACCTTCACAAACCCAGCAAGATATGTGCCTTTGGTTTTCTGTCTTAAAGGGACAATCTCGGGCCAAATGATTTTCCCTGACAAGTCCAACATTCGATCCCTCGTTGGGGGTTAGTGACTTCCTCCATATGTACATGCCGCGGGCGTGAACGGTGATTAACGCGGCCACATATTTAACAGGATGTTTTTGTGGTTTGTTTCGAAAATGCCCGACTTCCAATGGTTCCAGGTCATTGTAATTTTCGCGACCTGTCCTGAGGTTAAAACACGTCAGATTCCCATTTCACGCATCACGGTTTCGGCCGCCAATTTTAGCGTTCTTGGGGTATCTCTAATCAATTTCATTTTCAAGCTGTCACTTTTTAAAGCGTCAATATAAAAACCCACGAGTTGAACTTGAACTGCATATATTCCACCAGGTTGGTGTACATGCGCGATGTCTGCCATTTCCAAAATTCGTTCAGCGAGCACATGCACGTATTTGTTGGGCTTCTGTTTAATTTTCCTGAGCATCGAAAATGCGAGTTGACTATCAAGTACTTCTGCAAATCGATTAGCTAGTTCAGTAGTTTTGTTTCTTGCCATGTAGCGTTTTGATTCGTGGCCAAATATCTTTGTAGAAAATCTGAAACTGCGCATATACTACTCTGGAAAGCCATATAAGGTTTTTTGGTCTTGGTCGCGCCAGTAAGTACTGCACATTTCTCTATTGATTTAATCCACTCATTATACTGTGTGTGGCTAACATCGAAAGACTTAACTACTTGGGTCACCGATGACATACTTGGGTCACCGCTGACATAGCCATGCGACGATTTATGAATTAATATCTTAATGTGCCTGTGGGTAGCCATTATTAATATAAGCAGTTAGACTCACGTCTTGCGAATTGTCCAACACTTCTTGTTCACAATGTTCTTTCCGGGTCTAGCTACTCTGTCCTCGTTGCGTTTCCTTCACGTTGTGTTCTCTTGTGTTTTAGCATTCAAATTATAGCTCACCAATGCACCAGTAAACGAAAACGTGCCAAGATGGGGAACATAACGTTCAGGCATTAAAATGATTACAAACAGTTCAATAGAATACCTTCGGGTCGTCGATATGGCTTCTCCTAGTTGAGTTCCCCTTCCTGTCGTATGCGTGGATCGGGGTCTTCTCGTGTCTTTATAATTTGAGTGCGTCTTCCTGTCGTCTGTGTGAATTGGGCGCTGCTCGTGTCTTCATATGTTGTGTGGTTGATCTCTAGTTGTGTACATCGGCCTGTCGTCTGCTATCGTCGAGTGCGCTTCGTCGTTGGTACATCAGGGATGCGTTGTTCGGAAATACAAGCTTTTTTGCTTACCTCATATTTCCGACCACCTTGCTGCTAACGTCCTTCTTGGTATATCTGCGTCAATCGTACGGGTACTGGTATCAACTGGTGAACGTCTCAGAGCATACTGATTTGGCTATGGAAATCCGGGATTCTTTATAGTCCTTCCTGACGTGCCGTGCATGGGGCATTTTTCTTGGCTGATCGAATGGGGTGTTCCTGACGCAGTCAAGCGAACGTCATCTTCTAATTCGTCTACGGGTCGTCGCTTCTCGTCAGCACGCCGCATTAGCTTTCAATGATAATCTTTTGGCGACATCTACTCGCTCTAATCCGTATATAAATCGGTCAGGTAGCTACCTATACTCCTTCGTATGCGTCTAATCTTTCTTCGCCATCATGCCACATTAGTTCTCAGCCTCGGTTCGCTTAATCCGTTACAACCATGTCACGTATCTCAATAGGTAGCAGTGTATATCGTGTGGCCCCTACGTAATGGAGATTGTCTCCCTACATTGAAGATTCTGTCCGTAGGTTCCGATCGTCGTTGTGTTTGTGTAGCATATTGGCACAGATGTTTAAGCTTATTATCTGAACATGTCCCCACAATGAATATGATGCTCTCCGCATTTGCATCATCTGTTTCCAGCCAATATGCCAAGGGTGATACATAAAACAATATCAAATTGTGGTTCACGATTAGCAGGTGCCACGTGATGTTAGGATTGTATTTCATTATGAGTATCCAGATTTAATCGAAGGGGGTATGGGGTAATTATATTGACAAAATAGTGGAGATATTCAGAAATAAAAAAATATTTAAAACACATTTTAAAGAGCGTTTTATCTTTGAAAGAGTTTTTTAAAGGGACGGGCTACCTTCGTTGTAGGTTATAATTTAGAAAGAACATGATCAAATTACGATAATTTCCTCAAGACTATACTAATAGTATAGCATAATGATGATATGAATCCGATATTATTCACAAAACATGCTTTGTGTTCATGAAAATGCAGGTCGACTATTTAGTTTCCCCACAAATTGCGCAGTGGATTGTTTATAAGCAGTCACGATATTGCGCCATTTCCTTATTTAGATTTTCACGCGTTATACGTCGGTTATAAAATCCCTAATTTGGTGCGCTTACAAGTTATAACTCACAATACGACTCAGTAATATTCCTTACTCGGTATGTATTACCATATATAGGTTAGGAGAAAATACTAACTGGATTGAGAAATATTCATGTATTTGCAAGATCAATTATATTATGTACATGTTTTCTGTCTGATCATTTCCCAATCACGAAGTAACGTGGGTTAGCTTGATTTTGAACTGACAGTGGGTAGAATGGGTCGATTAAAATAAAATTTGGTGTGATTTGAATGCGATTGTTGCTTGCATCATTCCACAGCGCAACGGGGCATTTTCAGAATTGAGAAATATTCATGTATTTGCAAGATCAATTATATTATGTACATGTTTTCTGTCTGATCATTTCCCAATCACGAAGTAACGTGGGTTAGCTTGATTTTGAACTGACAGTGGGTAGAATGGGTCGATTAAAATAAAATTTGGTGTGATTTGAATGCGATTGTTGCTTGCATCATTCCACAGCGCAACGGGGCATTTTCATCGTATCGGTAGTTCCAAGTGCTTATCTATAAACAATCGGTTTTGGAACGTTTTTGATGTTTGGTTACATAACCAAGGGTACAAACGTGACAATAACATGCAATATACGCGATATTTACGATTCAATTGTATACCTCATAACTGGTTACTAAAGAAAGTGTTAAACGGACATGCGTCATTTAAATGTTTTATTTATTTGGAAGGAATGAATAATCGATACATACATGATATGCTGACGTACAGGCTTTATTTATACACTAAAAATCATACATGACAAAATCATAGACATTTTCCAACTTTTTGTTTCTATTTCTATGAGATATGTAGAACAATCGATCTTCATGTCTACTATTTCAAGAATGTGGTGCTAAGTGACGCTCTGTTATGTTATTCCAAACTGTAGAAAACGGATCAAGATATTTGTAAATTATGTGACTTGAGTAATTCTGCCGGTGGCGTTTAAATACTGAATAAATATCTTCAACCTAATTATCAACATATTTTGTCACCCTAACACCGGAGCGTGATGTATCAAATGTAAGTTTCAAGCTTCATACCGTTAGGTTGGCAAATATTTACGTCAGGGTATGCATGGGTCTGCTCTCTGTGTTTGTATCTTTGAGCACTTTGCAAACATGTCTTGATGACATACCTTTTGCGAGTTCAAAATAATGCAGAATCTGATTCGTAGATTTAATTATCCTCCTTGTGTTTAGAGTTATAAAGCAACCCTTAATTTGATTGACTTGATTTGCAGATATTGAACCTCCTGTGATTACCTCATGTCCTGTTGACCAAGCTCTATACCCAGCAGCTGGCGAGACATATGTGGAACTAGCCTGGTTACCAGTGGCAGCCAGAGATAACTCTGGACGTGTCACTATCTCACAAGAGCTTGGACCAGCAGTAGGAACGATAGTCCAGGATGGCGATTATTCGATTATGTTCTCAGTCAAAGATCTGTCAGATAACATTGGGAATCCATGTACTTTTACAATAAGTGTTGAAGGTCTGTTGAAGCTATTTTAATATGTTTATTCTAAAACAGTTACACACAGAATATTAGAACAAACTAATGAGATGATCACATCATGCCATTTAATTAAGTTATTGACGCAAAGTTAATTAGGGACCCAATGAACTCGCAGTGGGTAAATATTAAAAAAATAAAACAGTCTATAAAACATGTCACCAATAAGAAGAACATGAAGAAATAGATAAACATTTTTATCGGATAATTAAATTCGCATGTTTATACAGTTGTTATGTAAATAAAACAGTAACAGTGATTTATCAACAAATATCGCAAATCGTGTAGTAAGTTAAAATATTTCAGTCTGAATATGATTTTTAGAATATTTTTCAATGCTTTGACATTTTCCAAAGTTGACCGTCAAGTTTTTATTAAACTTTGGTGACTAATTTGACGTCTGTCGATAATTCCACTGTAACAGACATACGACATTCCATTATTGAAAAGTTAATAATAATGAAAATAAGATCGAACAGTCATGCAATCTATTTTTCATGTAAGTGTTGATGATAGTTTTTTAGAACTGATGTTATTTAGCATGAACACACTTCAAATGCGTTGACTCCATTTAACCCTTTCATTGCCAGGAGCCGATCTGATCGGCCGTTAATTAACGATCTGTAAAATCGGCCCTAAAAACATTAAAAAATAATTTTTGTTTTTTTTTAGATTGTATTGTGTTGAATTGTTTTGGGGTATGCTTAAGCATGCTATAGCGAATTTAAAAACAAACTGGATAAAACCTTAGGGGCATGTTATAACTCAAAACTATCACCGAGTATTCATAGTAATAATTTTGATGCCCATGAAAAACGTAAGATTCCCTGGCACTAAACCTACAAAATAAGTCTGTTAAAGAATATAAGAAAAAATTATTAAAAATGTAAAAATTGTAAAAAATAATAACAAATGATGAAAAATTGTTAGGCCAATGCATTCTCTTATATATGCGAGGCGACCTATGGTCGACTCGCATATATAAGATAATGCATTGGCACAGGGTATATGGGTTGATACAAGAATCGGACCTGGCACTGAAAGGGTTAAGGCAACATAATTATAATTATCAAATCTTTGTTATAAATTAATCGCAAAAAACTACTACTGTATGGTGCAGCTGATATAGCTGCATTTTACCGTATGAATATGTTAATACACATTTTCATAGAACAGTAGTTAGATCTGGTGTGCTTATATTTCCAGGTGTTATATATAATATGCTATATAACATAATGTAATTTTGGCTTGAATATACATGTATTAGAAACTTTCAATATTGATTTATAGGATGGAGTGTTATAGTGTATATCAAATTCTGTAAAACAAACAAACCAACTATGTTGCTCTATTCATATTGTATGTGAGGGTAGACCGGAAATAAGGTATATGTGACTCTGTCCTATATACGTATTCACAATAATAATTATTCTATGTAGGCTTAACATGTATTGTGATTTGTATTGCATTTGAATGTTTATACTTGATCTCCAACATTTGAGGAAATAAAGGACTATTATATATATGTATATTTACAGTTGTGACATGCAACGTATTAGAGTTCTCAACAATTGATTACATGGACATGAATTGCACACACACAGACGCCATCTTCGGGACCAGCTGCAACATGTCCTGTTTGGGGGCTTACTCACTGACTGGCTCTGAAGTCATCAAATGTGATAGACAGGAATTCTCATCAACTGGATCGTGGGTGTGGCCAGATGGACAAGAGAAACCAAATTGCTCTCCTCCTGGTGGGTCTAATGTAGATCTAATCTCAGTTAGCTATGGCTTCGTTAGTGCATATAGTATTATGCCTATTCAACATTTAATGACATAATTACCTCTTAAACATGCTATTTATATTACACGCAAGGCTAACGATGATATACCCCATACATTTATGCAGGCATATATCATGCTTCAGATTATGTAGTAGCCCCCTATTTCTCGACCCATGATATATCGTCGAGCACCATGATCAAAACAAAGTCACTCGAACCATTCGCAGTTAGACTCATTTTACATTTACAGGGTAATTATTGATTCTATATATTTTGGTACGGCTGGGGTATGGTTATATAAGCAATTGTCCATGGTGTAATCAAAACTATATTCGTTTAGGGTACGTTCATACACTGGCAAGTTTGCACGGTATGGTTTGCAGGCATTTTGTCGTAAACAAGCATATAAGATGCAACTCTACCACAGCTAACTACACACGAAGTAAAATCTATGTACTTCAACATGTAGCGATGCTACCGAAATTTGCCTGTAAATAGCATGTAATTATCTCGCAAGAATAATTCATACAGGTATTTGAAGGTAAACTACAGTAGTATCGTTCCAAGTGGAACTACACAAAGTTTACTTCTCATATCGTTAGCTGTTAAAGATACTATAGAATATGACGGTGTGGCTAACACATTAACAATCCGTATAAATTAATTCAGGGGTTCCAGACAACGAGTTACAACAACAATTGATAATTAAACAAAATTCAATATCAAACAAAATAGCCACTTCCATCTAGCACTTCGTGTTCCAAACACTTCATACACAAGATTCTAACTAGAAGTGAAATTTAGGTGTCATGAAAAATTACCCTTGAACCTTAAATAAATATTTGAACGGGTGCTGTGCCCACTTATATTGTCCGATAGCGAATCAACAAATTTCATTTATTTACATGGTTCAGATACAGAAAATACTGATAATTATAGTTGCTCTCTTTCACTCATCATGATATTAGCAACATCGTAGGTGTTATTTGACATATAGCGAGATATAAACATCGCACACCTTAAGTCTGTTTCACACTGACATGCCCGATTTGCGTTACTAGAAACGGTTCGTTTACAATTATACCCATATGCAACACATGTATGTTAATATTCTGGCCATCTGTCCCAGGTGGTAATGGATACCTCATTAGCTATTGCAATATTGAGTGGTATTATGTTTAGCTCTGAGAAAAGAATGTCGGACGAAGCTGACTTTACTCTGAATCTGCCAGAGGGCACATTCGCCCCCCGTTATTCTACCTGGCTGAGAGCAAGGGGCGAAGGCCCCCGCTCCGGAATCCATGGAATCACACACCCTCACACACCAGTTCTTCTGTGGACTGGAGAGGGACAACATACATTAATATAAATATCTACACGTAGAAGGAATATACCCGTTTATATAGTGTGTAGTGTACATCACGGATTAATACTTCTTTCTGAATCCACCTCACTGTGAATAGAAAATCAAACTACATGTGTAGGTCTATTGTGAGCCATTATTGTGAGAAAATATTGTGTAAATTTATATTTTGACAACGTCTATTATACGAGGCATTCATTTTCGAACATTATACATGACTGACTTAATTTTTCAGCGACATGCCCGGAACTAGCTCCTCCGAGGAATGGGGCCGTCGCATGTGATACATGGGTCGGGGGCGTGTTCTGCACACCTCTTTGTATGTCTGGTTACGACATCGCCACAATCAATCTTGCGTCGATGGCGACTTTCGTTTGTGGCAGTTCTGACTGGCAGCCCGCCGATACTATACCAGACTGCACCCGTATGTATAGTAACTATATCATTATAGTCATACGTTTTTTTAAATGTTCAATCTGATTTAACATAAACATAAAACTATTTAATATATTTATATATTGTCTTTACCCTAAAGCAACATCAATTTAATAGCCTGGTTTATGAATTTATCCTGCAACTTTTGTCCCCAGATTGCAAATAAAATATAATTATTGCTTGGTTTATGATTATGTTGACTAAACTATCAAGAATTTGGTCTAGAACATAGAGCCTCTATAATGAGTCGCAATTCTATACGAAATATATTAACCGAGTGCACTAAATTCGATTCAGCCGAGCCTTTGCGAGGCTCTAATCGAATATAGTGGACGATGTTACTAATTTCGTACAGATCAACGACGAATTTGAGATCCATTTTTGCAAGGAAAAACTATCTCGAAACGGCTGGGGTTAAATTAATAGTGACTGCCTTATCACAACCAAAGAGGAAGTAAAGACACCTTCAAGAAAAAAAGTATAGTTCCATTCTAAATGTGTCTTTTCATGTTGACAAAATTGTTCAACCACCCTTATCACTCATGTTTATCTCACAGTCGAAACTAAATAACCTAACACGAATCTAATATCATAATTGTATAACTAACATGATAAAGTTCGGGCATTGGCGTTGTCAACGACATCATTGCGCTAAGATTTATATATATATATATATATATATATATATATCTTTATTTCATCCGCAAACGGAGAGTTTAAACATTATACATCATACACAAGATTAGTGTTTCAACATATAGGTGACACAGATAAACATCAATATATCACATGGTTTTATACACAAAATATGCGCGATACAAATTCAATGATGTATGTGCATTACACCTCTAGGCCTCGTGTATTCATGATTTCACGAAACACTTCAACTGGATAATATTATCTGTCGAATGGAGCAAGATGGAATTGTCTGCGATATAGCTTTATTTGCGTTATAGAGTATATCATGTTTAGCTAGATGCCACTCCGACTAAATACAAATTATTTATGTATATCTTGTTTTCTTCTGTCTTCGAGCAGAGCGGTTCGTGAGCTGTTTACAGGTGATCCATTTAGTCGATAGATTCTAGCCGAATCAGATCCGTACATGTCCCACAGTTTGAATGAATTGCGAACAAGAAACAAGATGAATTGCTTAATATCATTTACGAGGTCCCGAATGGGTGGCGGGATGCATGCAAGAAATATCATCAACTGAGCTATGGGGCTCAAGTAGTCAATATATAAGAAACATGTTATACAGAAATCCTATATGACGTTGAACCATATTTCGATTCTTGTTTCGGCTAAAGCGGAACATAAGCGGATTGCATGTTCGATTTCGTTTTCAAAAAGTTTATGACATATCTGACACTTCCCGTGTACTGGGGACAAGCCCGGGCCAGGATTTTGGCTATTTTTAGAAATTCAAGCTTATATTGAGGATAGCTTCTACGTGCTAGCCAAAGAGGTAAAATTGACAGTGAACTATGATTATTTGCGAATGGGACTAGGGAATGTTCATTGCGTAATCTTGTCTGCCATGACTGCTCGTTTGGTTGTTTGATTTCTGTTACTATGAGGGATTTCCATGTCTCCTTGGGTGGGAAGTGTCCTTCTTCTAGAAACGATGTTAGATATGGTGTGAGGTTATAGTTGTCAAGAATTCTAATGATTTCAAAAATAAACGATGCATTACAATTATATTTTTGAAGGTGACCGTTAAGACGAAACATGAAAATCGTTTTCGATGTCTTTTCATGTCCTGCAAAGACACCCAAGCAGACTAAGTTTTCTCTTGTCAATAACTGCTGATAGAGGGCATAGTCATAGCAAGCCTTGTACCACATATGTGCGCGCTCTATAAGGAAGTCCTTGAATTTGTTTAAAGCAAAATCTGTGAACTTTTTCCAACGAGTTTTAATTTGTCAAAGATATGCCGCAAAGGAATTCAGACCCGTGTTGGCCTTTGGGTAAAACTACAGTGTTGTACAAAGTGTTTGAACTGAGGGGTGTTATGCCACCGGCATACATACCAGCGTTACTTAACATGAGATACGTAGAGCGTATTTTGTTGCATATCTGATCAGTTAGATGGTTGCCCATGTTAATGTTTTGTAATGGGATTCCAAGGTGTGTGACCTCATCTGATTCCGACACGAGTTCATAATTTATAATCCATACAACTGTTTCTCGGGATTTTGTAAGGAAGATGGTTCATTAAAATGACTACTTTGCATTTGTCCTGGTTGTATTTGAATCTCCATTTTTGACTGTATGAGCCGCATAGGTCACACACAGTTTGGAGGGCAGAAGAGGTTAGAGACAAGAGAGTCATATTGTCGGCTTGGTTTGGAGGGGCGCAACACGCATAACCCACTCGCAAACCATGGTGACTGTTTTCAAGTTGGAAAATTAGTTCATCGATGAAGATCATGTAAAATAAGGGGGAGAGTATACTTCCTTGACGTGTTCCCTGTTGTATATCGACGTATCGCGAAATCGAACCATTGAATTCAACAGAGCATTTTATTCCACTTAGCAAACAACTGATAATATGCCATATTTTACCAGTGAATCCACGTTGATAGAGTTTGAGCAGGAGACCGTGAATCCAAACTGTGTCAAATGCTTTACGGACATCTAAAAAACAAGCAAACAGTGGGCTGTGATTTTCGGCCGTGAAAGCGATACTTTCCTGGATTATGAAGGACGACGTGAAGCAGCTAACACCTTTTTGAAATCCATGCTGCAGTGGATGTACTTTGATGAGATCTGTTGAAAAGGTTTCACGAGATCAAAAATAATTTTCTCAAAAATTGTATATATAACAGGGAGCAATGTAATAGCACGATAATTATCGAATTGTTTTTTGGATTTATTGCCTCCTTTGAAAAGCGGTACCATACGGCCGATTTTGGCTCGTGCTGGGACATGGTTGAGTTCAACCATTTTGGACATCAATATTGCAACTGAGCTCTGCAGACGCTCTCCACCATAAATTATATGTTCATACCATAAGGTGTCTAATCCAGGAGCCTTGTCTTTCTTTGCATTTTGCAGTACATATTGTACTTCATCAATAGACACATTGAAACATAAATCTGCATCAAGGTCGCTATACCCGAGCGACGAGCGTATGTTTTCTATTTCAGCGTTAACATATGAGAAGTGTTTTTCGTCAAAATCGTTAGATTGTAATGGGGAATAGAGGTTCTCATAATATGAAGACCAGGTTTCAATTACCGCCTGTGGGTCTCTAAGTGTGGAACCGCTTAATTCAAATAAACAGTTTGATGCGGTTTGCCACTTTGCCGTTGAACTTTTCTTTTGTTCGAAAGCCCTAGAAAAGCTGTTTATGTCAAGTTCGGCCATTTGGTCTAGCTTGTCATCCATTTCTTGGAGATAAAGCTCATTCGATTTGCGGAATTGTGCACGAAAGAGACATTTTGCGTCTTTGTATGATCGATATGCAATGTGTGCTTCCTCTCGTGTTCTCTCGGCAGAGATCCACACGTGTCGCATTGATGCCATATTATGATGCAGTTCTTGTAAGGTATCATTCCAAAAAGGTCTGAGGTGGCGATTGAACCTCCTAGACGGTATGACTTGTTGTGTGGCATTTCTTATGACTGACACAATCTCGTCATAGTAGCTGTCAAGCTGATCTACGGTTTGAATGCATCGATCAGGTAAGTTGAAATGTATAAATGATTGGTATGCGTTGATCAATACAGGGGATGCACTGTGTTTCCAATTGACTTTTTTGTTTGTGGCAGGTGTTTTATTGGGGCATGAAATTGTTTCGTAACAAATTTGTGCAAAAAGTGGGCGATGATTCGACACGTTATTTTTCTGAATCATCTACGACCTCGAAGCGACAAATTTTGTGAAGTTCTGATGTGGGTATGATTGATTGATGATATGGTCGATTATAGTTCCTGGACCCCCATTGGCAGGAAAAAACGTTGACATGAGACCTTTACATAATGGCGAGCAATGGATAGTCACGAGTTTGCACCTTCTCATACATCGCGACAACATTTTACCCCCCCCCGATTTCTCAGGATTCCCATTGAAATCACCCATCAGAACGATATGACCTAGTGAACTGAATGTGGAGAAATTATCGTTCAGTTTCTGGACGTATTCCTGGTAAGATTTTACGTTTTAATTTGTGGAAGGTAGGTATACCCGGAAGATGTACAAAAACACGCCAGGTTCTACTTGCATTTGTATTCCACAGACTCTGTCGTCATTAAGTTCAAGAACTGTTATACGTCCACTTAATGTCTTTTTCCACATGATGCATATACCACCTTTGTATCGCCACCTCTGCACCGGGAGGCGTTGCGAGGAATCACAGACTGCGTTGTACTCGTACGAAGAGCTGACAGTATCGAGAAAGTGGACATTATATGTGCATTGCCTATCTGCTTCCGGTTGAAGCTTTTAAACTTTTTACTCCGATTATATTTTAAACTATTTTATACTGATAAAAGCTTTTATGAAGACGAATCTCATCACAGCGTCAACCTAGCGAATGGGGGGTCAAACTCATTCATTCAATTGACGCGTAACCTATCCTGACTTAACGACTTTCAGCGCAAATTTTTTTTGCGTTCCCTATCTTCGTGCAGGGTGTACTCGATCTCCCAACCCAAGTGACACGTGCCAACGACCACTCCAAGTAAAATCTGCTGCGGGTGCGTTCTATTGACGATCCCATGCAAGAGGCACACGAAAACAATGAATATTTTCTTCCAAATATTCAGGTCAATTCTGTGGACTTCATTTGCCATATCCATAAACTTTAGCCACACCTCTGTTTTGGCTGAATGTGAAGGAAATTTCAACCATACAAACTACAATTATGCCATAGATGGAAACACCTTGTTCTCCAGCAGTTTGTATTTTATGGAAAACTCATATGGCCTTTTCGGCATATCACAGATATTCCCACAAACCATAAATGACGCAAATATCCGAAACAAATATTTGTGCTCAAGGAAGACAACAACACACAGCACTGGTAGTGGTATTCGAAATGTGTCTATTAGACAGCTGACTCTTGTATTAAACATCTTACTGTGCGGTCAGTGCCCAAACCCAGGGCCGATAAGAAATCCATGTGCAGTATGCTCAAGAGCTGTTCCAAGGGCCGAGCTTTATATTCCGTGCAATATCTGCAACATTAGATCTCATATAAAGTGTTCGGATGGGAGGCCATTGCTCATTTCAACACACGACCAAAACACAAAATGGACATGTAGAGCATGTGTGGAAGGCCCACAACAGATGCCTTATTTTAATTCATCATTAACATCAACTGTATCATATTCTGAAGAAACTGACTTTTCTGATGTAGATCTTGTGGACATTTCGACATCTTCAAATTCATCATCTACACCGTGTATATTTGATGAACTAAAGGAACTTCGACACAAAAATCCAAGAAACTTTCAAGTCGCTTATCTCAACATAAACAGTATGAGATACAAATATATTGATATCCGAAATATTCTCTCAAATAATCTTGTTGATTTACTCTTTTTAAGTGAAACTAAACTTGACAGTAGTTTCCCAGATGCCCAGTTCAGGGATGTAGAAGGATATCATTTCTGGCGTAAAGATCGAACCGCTAAGGGCGGTGGCATAGTTGCATATTTAAGATCTGACATACCTGGTGGTCGAAAACCTAATCTTGAATTTAAAGACATAGAATCCATCATGGTTGAGGTTCAACTTAACAGAGCAAAATGACTCTTCTCAGGATTATACCGACCACCATGTATGTCAAACAAGACTTTTGAAAATGACAACCTTTTATATATTGGTGACCTTAACATAGATATGTTAAACTCATCCAAATGCACTAATTTTTCCGCATTTTTAAAGGTTTTATCTCTGAAAAATATTGTTAAAACTCCTACGTGTTTTACAAAAAACGCAAATCCAACCTTAAATGATGTCATTCTGACAAACAAAGCAAATTTATGCTTCCATCATCTAAACTTCTGTACGGGAATAAGTGATGTACATAACTTAATTTCCTTTCAACTGAAATCACATGTGGCTTTACCTCGTAAAGATCCTATAAATTATAGGAGTTTAAAATCTCTAAAAACTGATGCGCTCATTGAGGACATTACGAAGATTCCTTTCCATGCAGCATATGGATTTGATGATATCAATGATATATACTGGATGCATGAAAGGCTTCTTCTTTATGTCATTGATGAGCACATCCCTGTTAAAACAAGGCGGCCACATAAAAACCCGGCCCCGTTTATGAATAAGGTTTTGAGAAAAGCTATCTATAAGAAAAGATTCTTACAGAAACGCTATTTTAAATACAGATCACATAAATCTTGGGAACTTTACCGTAAACAAAGAAATCTGGTCACACGTATCAAGAAGGAAAGCATCCAGTCGTATTTTAATGACAAATGTTCAGATGGCCCAAAATCTGCTGATTTTTGGCCAACTGTCAAACCATTTCTGACAAATAAGGGCTTTAAAGCCAAAACAAGTACATTATTACTGGAAAATGGTGAGTTAATTACTGACCAACAATCTGTCTGTGAAATTTTCAACTCATTTTTTATTGACGTTGCATCAAATATACCCATGAACCATCCTGTAAATAAGGAACACCCAAGCATCGTCAAAATCAAAGAGAACTGTATTTCGCCGGAGACTTTTAGCCTGTAACCAATCTCTGAAGAGTTCTTCTCCAAAGAGATATGTAAGCTAAACTCAAAAAAGGCTACTGGCATTGATGGTATCTCAGCAAAAATGCTGAAAATATGTAACTCAGCAATCCACGTGCCTTTGAGTAATCTTTTTAACCACTCTGTCTGTCGTTGCTTTCCCGGATAGCCTTAAAGTTGCTCAAGTGACACCTATACACAAAAAAATGATATTTTGAGTAAGGAAAACTACAGGCCTGTTAGTATTTTACCTACTGTATCAAAATTATTTGAGAAAGCGATAAATTCACAGCTACAAATGCATTTTGAATCTATTTTTAACCCCGCTCTCTCAGCTTTTAGGAAGCATCATGAATGCAGTGACGTAATGTTAAGTGCCATTGAAGACTGGCGCAGGGCACTTGACAAGCATGAAAGTGTTGCCGCTGTAATGATGGACCTTTCAAAGGCTTTTGATTGCCGACCTCATGATCTTATGTTAGAGAAACTACGTGCATATAATTTTTGTGAAAAGTCGGTGTCTTATATGGGGAGCTATCTTTCTGGTCGCAGACACTGCGTTAAACTTGGCTCCAGTGTGAGTTCCTGGAGGTGCATCACCAATGGTGTACCACAGGGATATTACTGGGCCCAACCATGTTTAACATCTTTCTGAATGACATTTTCGGCTTTGTGAAGGACTGCTCCCTTTATAATTATGCAGACGATAACACAATTTCCTTCTCTCACAAGGACCCTGATGTAGTTCGGAGCACTCTGGAATCTGATAGCCTTCATCTCATTGAGTGGTTCGCACTAAATGGCGCAATATCATTGGGTCCCAAAAGTAAATCTATAACTGGCATAAATGCTTCACATCTTATCCCATGTATCGAGGAAGTGAAATTACTCGGTATAACTCTGGACAGTAAATTGACGTTTAACACTCACATTGATTAGCTATGTTCAAAGGCATCAAGGCAGCTAAATGTCTTAAAGAGACTTGGACATATGCTGACCATCTCAGGCAAAAAATGTATCTTCAAATCTTTCATCCTCTCAAATTTTAATTACTGCCCTCTTACCTGGCATTTCTGCAGTGTGTCCTCTACGGACAGGCTGGAGAAAATTCAGGAGAGAGCCTTTCGTTTTATCTATAATGACTACACATCTGATTATGACTTTCTCCTAAAGATTGCAAACTGTGAGCATCTACATCTCCAAAGACTCAGACTTATGGCACTCACAGTTTTCAAAATACTAAAGAAGAACATTAGCACTCATTCCTATTTGGACTGCCTGGTGAAACGTAAACATAGTTCATACTCTTTTAGAAATTCTGAGACTCTGGAACTGCCATCACCTGATACTACTACTTTCGGTTTAAGCTCGTTTAGATTCATGGCACCTAAAGTGTGGAATTCTCTTCCAGAGTCACGCAGAACCGCAGAGACGATGAAAGACTTTGAATGTATGTTACAAACCTGGAATGGTTTTAAATGTAAATGCAGTGCCTGTAGGATATCCTAATTATATGCATATGTTTTGTATTTTAATCCGCACTCTCAGGTCTGGTATCTCTGAATGGAACAAAACGTGTTATCCAGGAATGAAATATGGACTCGTTGTGCACATTACTGTGCCGTATATGAATATACAAATTTGTGTCTTACGCTTTTGATCCAGTCAGGGCTACCTGTCCTCAGGGATTTTACTCGTCTTTTACATAGTTTTAGCTAATATACATGTAATTTATTTTTCAGATAGGTTGTGTTTTATTCACGTTACTGTTTATGTACATATTCATTGTTTTACAAGTCAGTTAAGAGCTTAATGCTCATGTTTGTAAATGCCTGACTTTATAAATAAAGCTTTTGAACTTTGAACTTTGAACTTTGTGCTGAGATCGGCGCGTGCGTTAACTATCTCGGGGAGATTGCGATTCGTGATGAATAGAGTTATTCCTCTTTTGTTGCGGTAAATCCTCGAAGTCATCACTTGATATTTCACTGTACATTTGTGTAAGATAAGATAAGTTTAATAGGCAAAACATCCTTATAGGGTGGATACACACATGCATGTAATGTCTGTATGTAAAATACATGTATTTTACATGGCCACACCAATAATTGACAAAATTAATCACCTGCGCGCGAGAGGTAAATTTCACCAGTGAGTAGTTATAAGCCATTAACAAACAAACTGGCATCAAGTAATTTCAGGCCAGTCATAAACATGTCTTCTTTCATGGATGCCGAAATGAGTAATTCTTGTCTGATATATGTTGCTGTTTTTCACGAGTTATAATTCAATTCGAAAAGTGGATTAGAGCCTGTCGATTTTATACTTGATTTGTTTCTGTCATTTCTTGGAAACATGGTCATCCAAAACAAAAATAAAATATGCAGAATTCTTTTATAGGATGATACCGGCTTGTTGAGATTTCTCTGATAATTTGAGAGCGAGCTCATGTGATAACATTAATTCAATTGGGATTGCTAATATTCATTATAGCGCCAACAAATAATGCAGGTACAGCGTTGAAATTAAAATAGTGACACCCCCCCCCCCCCATTTATATATATGTTTCTCAAGCCAAAGGTTGAACAAGCTCCTAACTGTCACAAGCTTGAATTATAACATATATATAAATATATCTTTAATATAATGTTTTACTTAAATATTCCATAGTTGTAAATTTTGCGTATACATGTATAACTGTATAACACAAGAGATGAAAGGTGACGTAGTTGGGAACTCGTAGCTAGGCAACCCTTTCGCCGAATGAAGACAAATAGCAACACCATGCATTCAAATTTAAAGCTGTATAATATGTTCATAATTATATGATTAGCATAAATTACTGCATATTAGATTAATCACTCGTAGAAAACAGACACGACAGACATGACTACGATATTTATAAAGCAGGGTGTCAGGACTCAGGGTGCTGCATGCACACCCCCCGTCGAGGAAATATGCAATGGTGAATTCGGTAGCTTCTGGGATAATATAGCTCCCCGTGCATGTTGGGGGTCATAGCCCCCTGCGTTGGGGAAGAGGCCATCACTGGTATTAACACCAATAGAAGACTGGCAATGATTTAAACAGAACGTCGACCATTTGAGTTATCGCGCGAATAATTATTTTAAGCGGCCTGACGACTTTGTCCCAGTCAACGGCTCTTCAGCGGTTCAGAGTTTAACTCACTGTGGTCAAACACAGTCGCAATGATTGGGTTGTCAGCGGACACATATTACACGGTGTGTATGATCCATGTCAAACGCCAAATACACGATATTTACAGAGATTACATGCATGTGTGTATCCACCCATAAGGACAGTATGCAAACATAATAATATATAGTTGTACATTGAACAATATAATAAATGATATAATAATAGATGGTAATATATAATCATTTAAGTAAAGCTGAATGTGCATAGGGTCGTCTCGTCTTCATTTATTCATTGCTTATGAGGCGATGCTCATTGCGTGCGGAAAATAATTTTCGGATTATATGACATATTGAAGTGCATGAATTTGAAATATTGTTGGATAGGATTTTGACAAGCTGTTCAGTTTGTGTCATGTTTTCAAAGTCTGGGAACTGTGTCTTCATAAGAGTTATTAGTTCGAGCCGCGCTGTGCGGTAAGCACTACATTCCAAAAGAAAGTGTTTTTCATCTTCAATAGCATCACCGGAACAAAATATACATAGTCTTGTTCCAATGCCGTCGGTGGTTGGGTGTGGCGTCCTTTTTCAATAGCCAGTTTATGATTACTTATACGCAGTCTAGTAAAAACGATTCTATTTTCTATTGATGGTGTGTGAAGAAGATAAGGTTCTATTTCGTACTTAAGTTTGAATAGTCGGTATGTTCGTAATTTATTACTTCCCGTTTTTGAGCATTCATCAGTGAGACTCTGTCTGAAATATATATAATAATCTTCAATAAGGTTTCTTTTGAATTGACCCAGAACTGGACCCGGATTTTTTAGGTCTGCAATATTCCACCCCAGTGATTCTGCCGTTTTGAAGATTGATTTCTTAACCGATGCCACTTGTTGTTCCAACGCAGAATTACGGAGCAGATTACAGTCCGACCGTGAAATTATCTTAATTACAAAAGATGAAAGTTTGCATGCCACGTCAATAAATAATGGGTGGCTCCCTAACTCGGCGCGAACCGCGTTGTTCGAAGAAAATCTGCCGACTCCGATTAACCGCTTACAATATTTTATGTGTACCTTCTCACATGGTAGGCGATCGTGATTTTTAGTGGTTATTTCCACACCCCATATTTCGCTACCATATAACAATATCGGCTTAATTAATCTATCGAAGAGTTTTAAAGACTTCACTAGTGGAATCGGTGCGTCGTTTGAACATGCGTTAAATAAAGAATGCATTGCTTTGAGTCCTTTAGCACTCAATTCTTCCATTGCATGTGAGAATCTACCCGTATTACTAAATTTAATTCCAAGATAATTGTATTCATTAACAATTTCCAACTTTTGATTTCCAATGTGAAAGTCTGGTGAAGTTTTAGTTTTCCTACTTCTAAACACCACACATTTAGTTTTATCAGTGTTCACGGTGAGTTTATTGGTCTCAGTGTATCTATTTAGTCTGTTTAGACAGCACTGTAGCCCACTTGGAGTATCCGAAAGTAAAACCAGGTCGTCAGCAAATAAAATGTGATTAAGTGTATCATTGCTTAAATGGACAGCATCGCAAGGACTGTCAAAGTCTTGTTTAATGTCATCAATAAAGATTTTGAACAGGTTTGGGGACAATATTAATCCTTGCCTAACACCTATCGTGGATAACCCTTTGTTTGCTTTGGTGATATGGTAGCTATTGTCATATAGTGACTGTATTATCCGTAGTATGAGTCCCTTAATGCCCGCGCATTTTAATTTTTTTTAAAGTAATTGTCTGTTTACTGTATCGAACGCTTTTCTGAAATCTATGAATGCAGCATATAGGGGGTTTCCCAATCGTTTGTATTTTTGAATGGCCGCGTGCAGACCAAATGCTCCATCAATGGTGCTCTTCCCTTTCGAAAAACCAAATTGGTTTTCGCTCATAATATTGTTGACATGTAAGAAATCAATTAACCGACGATTAATTATTTTGTTAAACAATTTACCGACCGCCGATGATACTGCTATTGCCCTGTAGTTATTGGGATCACTTTTGTCTCCTTTTTTGTGAATTAAAGTGAGGGTAGATTCGCTCCAATCACTCGGATAATGTCCTGTCTCCAGAATTAAGTTAAACAATTTTACAATTTCATCAATTATCAATGGAACGAGTGACTTCAGCAATTCGTTCGAAATTTGGTCGGGTCCAATCGCCTTTCCGTTTTTTAGTTCTCTTGTAGCGCCAAGAACTTCCTCTGTCGTGATATCATCATTATTAATAGCTTGCTTACAAGTTTTATATGTGTCCGAAGATAATCCACAATCTGGATTATCAAGTTTCGGACAATAAAGCTCAGTGAAAAAATCAACTGATCGATCAGCATCAAGTTAATTTTGTGAGACCGGTCTCTGCCGCATTTTTTTTATGATTTCCCAATATTGTTTTGGGTTGGTTGTCTCTAACGTATCTAGTTTACAATATATATCTGCGTAGAATGCTCGTCGTTTAGCCTTCAGCGCCTTTTTGTAAGCTATTCATTTCACATGGTATCGCGTTCTTAGGTTTGGGTCAAATTGGTTATTCCTCATATCGTTAATGATTTTGTGTATGCGGGCAAGAATGTGAATTTGTTTGCGCTTTGCTCTCGTTTTGTCGAAAGCTGTTTCTCATCTCTTCTGGCAATTCATCGAGTACAGTGTATATATTTTCATATTCATCATTATTACAGGCGGCATTGACGTGAGAATCATCATTATCATCTCCATTATCACTATATGGATTTTTATGGTTGAGACAAATGTTGTCTACGTGTTCTTTAAGTGCGCAGTGTAGATCGTCTCTAAATCCATCCAGATTTCACATAAACAACGTCCTAAGTCGATTATTGTCGTTGTTAAGGCGGGATAACTCTCTGGGTTATGAATATACCTTGTCGATGAGAGTGGGTTAGGACCGGAGGCTCGTTCTCGACGAAAACTACGAGTTCAGACTAAAATTATATGTCAAATTGTAGGTCTAGGTTTGAAGTATCAGAAACCAGTGGCATTTTCTGAGAAAATGTAAGCGAAGTGGCAGAAATTTGTCTTCGAAAGTAGCCTTTGGCATTCGTACGCAAACAACACGAAACCCAATTTTACCCTAAAACATAACTTTGTGACATATGGCCACGTGTCCCTACTACAATTCCATTTGAAAATATATAACGTTTTCCACATGGACTACCCACAGAAACGAATTTACCAAGCCCACTAAACTAGTCTAAACACTTGGTTTCGGAATCCATTATGTCGATTTATTTGCCACCTGCAGAGGTCAATTCCGTATCACTACATGTATGGAAGCCCATATAGTTGTCACTTAACTTTTGTCTTTCCGTGCACGGCAACTGTGTCGTGATATCTATAAATTTCAAATATTGTGTTCGTCATGTGGTTCCATATATATACATGGCAGTGAACGTATTATTTCAGACTTGTTAAAGATGAATTCAGAGTTCCAAACCTCCAGTTACAACAACAACAACATACACATATATTAACCACTTTCGCGTTGTGTCACTGCAGTCAATTTTGAAGAAAAAAAGTGCTTCCCCAAATGAAATTTCTTATGCATGCATTTAGTGTTCCTCCAGACCATTTGACCTACATGTGCGATATCCAATTACGGCATAATTGTTTTTAATTTATATCCATTTATTATTATTTGGAGATGTAGTGATGTTGTGAGATCCGTAAACTGACTTTGTTTCGGATAGGAATCGTGTGGTCGCTTTTATTTTTCTCGACATATATGGAAGTTACATGTATATATGTGCACGATGGGTACCATGCAGTGTTATTATCACAGGGGCCTGTAACGCGCTCCGCTGCCCACCCCCTTTTGCGCTGCCCATATACGCGGCCTCTATATACACGCCTGCTTCACGATAATGGTAGTATAATTATACTACCATTAACGTGAAGCAGGCGTGTATATAGAGGCGGCGTATATGTGCAGGGCAAAAGGGAGGGCTGCAGGCCTGCAGCGGAGCAAGTTACAGATCTTAGATATGATATTATGATGTCTAATAATAAATATATAGTATTTATCATTGACATTCATGGTAATTCATGGTAATTCATGCATGTTTCGATCGGAATGGTATATTGAGATGCTTCTCAACTCAGATCAAGCTATTCCGGAGATTAATAAAAGTTCAAAGGTCAGTGGATGGATGCGGACGGGTAAGCTGGTGGTGCATACACTATAGTACGACATGCCATATTATACAACACGCCATCCAATTTACATTTGTTCAATGCGTGCAAGCTCTTGGTCACACGTTTAATGGCATAATATATATGTGAATAAGGACACCATAACGTGTCCAGAACCCACCCTCCATGCATGCTCAATGTGATAAATTCCAATTTAAAAATTCACACAAAGAATATAGTTATATAGGTAAGATTAATTTGAATTAATGAATTAAAAATGAATTAATTATTTCGACACATTCGTATATGTATTATTTGATCTTATATTCTTTATGTAAGATTCAAATAATTTTGCAAATTTATGTATAAGCTGTATTAAACACAATACCGTATATCTGAGAAATGAAGCCATTCAATATGTCATTGACAATAATCTTACAGAATGCATATATAAAGGGGTTGATACAGCGTCGGTACGAAAATCCCAACCACAAATATGGACATCCCATTTAACTGCCATTCCGACATTACAAATTCGAAAGCAAATGAACAATGATCGAATTATAAAGAGCATGGTACATATTCTGATATACAAGTCACATGGCAGCGAATAAAATGACATTATGGAGGGAAAATTATGTCACTATATATTCACCAGTGATTAAATTATTTAACTACATGTATATATGCAGTCTTGGTGCGCATGCATGCAGTTCTGAGAGTGCAGATCCGTACCACGCATGCATGCATGTGTGAGTTTGTGTCGCATTTTACGAGTAAACGCGCTATATAACTCAGCTCAACACCAGTTCCTCTCTCATGCATGGCAGTTACTTATACTTAGACAATTATAATACGTATGTTACTTATACTTAGACACTTATAATACGTATGTTGCCTTTCATAACCAGAAGGTATCAACCGAAACCCAATAAGAGGAACAATCAGCCCAATCTGATAAAAGTGTCGCAACTCTGTTAAATGTGAACGGCCGGTTTCCAATATTGAAGTTGACCTGTAGTTTGTGGTATTGAACCTACATACCATATTTCATTCCATTTAGTTCAGTAAAGTTATCATCCGTAAATGGCATATGAATAGAAATGATGCAGACGGACTCATTAAATATACAGCGCATTATGTATAAGGACTGATACAAAATGTAGTAAAGATGCATTGAGGGTACCAGGCTATATTTTAAGAAATTATTAATTTTTTTATTTAGGTTTAGGTGTATACAAGTAATATGTTAATAAAACTAATATCTTATTAGATATTTTTAGGTTTACTTTATATACATGTAATATTTCAACAAACAAAAAATTCAACAGAACGAAGCAGCCAGCAAACTTTGGTAAATCACATTTGTTTCATGTTGTTGTAACTGGAGGTCTGGCACCCTGAATACATTGTTTAATTGGGCGCATAAAATTAGATATATGTTTAGGTTTAGTTTACAAGTAATATTTCGTTTTCAACTTTGTTTTCTTCAACACTACGAAGCATGCAGAAGAAAACGGCGCTAAACCAACCACGTTGTTTATGTTGTTGTTGTAACTGGAGGTCTGGAACCCTGGATAAATTGTTTAAATGTGCGCATATAATGAGATTGCGTCATGCACATTGCGAATAAAAGGATCACACTAATGTATTTGATGCCTGATTCATACTTAATGTACCGGTATGATATACGTATTTTTCAAAGAATTACACACCTCCATTGCGAAATTACCGCATGATCATCATGAATTTATATACGTATAAGAGTCAGTCCTTTTGTGAATTATCTAATCTTTGTATTATAAAGTAAACTTTTGGATTAACGTGGTACATCACTGATTTATTTCGCTCAAATGAGATATCACAAGGATGTGTTGGTGTTGCTGCTTCAGATACATATATATCTTTATTGCATCCAGTATTGAAGATTTAACAAAAGACATAGGGTACATGAATGTAACATAAATACAGTTAGCAATCAATAAGTAATGAAAAGACAGACAAGAGAACAAACTACCGAGGAAAAGAATATCATTATAATTGTATGTACATGAACACGAGCTTACATATCACATCAACAGACAACACACACCCTCTCGACCACACCAGTACGCATATACAATATAACACATTACGCAGACACACACACAACCGTACATACATACGTTAGGATGCACTGTCACAACAGCACTCCATAAGCAGGTGCATACAATTACAAAAGGAACTCTAGTTGGAGTTGGATTCGCATAGGAGAATCTCTCTCCCCAAAGAGTCAGCAAACGCAATGCCCTTGCTCGACAATAGCTCCCCTGTAAACGTATGCACCCATTAAGTGGAATAGATTATATGTAGAATGATGTTGTGACAGTGCAAACGCTAACACAATAAAACATATACACGCACGTATACACCGATTACACCCTCACACACGCACCTATACTTGTAATGTGTTACAAATGGGGTATTTTGCATTAAACCAGCCAATCGGTATCTGGCCTTTCTAATGTACCAGTGTGAACGAAATTAATTGTAACAGGAACAAATGACGGGGGCATCACACTGAACAAGAAATAAACGTTCTATCACCTTTAAATGGATTTGAGGTTTTTATCATCACAAGTGGGTTCATTTCAAAACACATGTGTATGACAAATGGTATGAGCCATGTGTGACAACCGAGGACAGGATACACAATACAAAAAGTGTGCGAAATGGGCACATCTTCGGCATTGAGAATGTGTTAATTTTAACATCCGACAAAATGTGACAAATGGGCACATCGTAGGCATTGATAGAAATGTGTTAATTATACACACCGGACAAAGTGTGATCAATGGGCACATCCCTGACACTGAGTTCCAATTGTTCCGGATCGCAACTGTGTTTTTTTATTTCCTAGCTGATTTTCATTATATAATAAAAGCTATATATGTGAAGGTTTTAACTTCCGAATCGCGACGCACCGATTTCGTGGTATCAAAATGATATGATGCAGGTTCAAATCTGATGAGAAATTGGTTAAACACGGAATTTTATTTTAAATATTCGATATGTATTTTCATCGTGTTCGAGTCAGCAGAGGCTTATATACACGCATAAATTATTTTTGAATATGAATTAACTCTATGTGGGTATAGAGCTACTCTGGGTGGACCTCAGTATTCCCCAACATCAAACGTACGTTGCCCATATGAACTCCCACATTACGGTACATAGTCGGAATTAGGAAAGATAATAAATATGGTAACTTAATATCAATCGCCAGCCCGGAGGTTTCATTTATTCCGGACATATATACCACAGCAATTTTTCAAATGCTTTTGTATTTGCACGGAAGAGAAAATTTATTTTTACCAATTATAGGAATAGACTAACAATGAACACTCTTTATTGTTCCAACGTGACTAATAGAAATAGTACTGATATGATATTCATTAATTATTCAAAAGTGGGTTGTAGGGAAGGGGTTCCGCCCCTTCCAAATCCCCCCGGGTTAAATCCCAAACCCCAATAAATAAAATAAAACCGAAACATATACACTAGCTGAATCAGACTTTCGATCTTTTAAAGATTTTGCTAAAAAGAAGATAGCATTATTAAAAATAAATTAAAACAAATTTAATTGTTTTAATTGACTTGGATCATTATATCATACATATATATGTGTGCATGTGTGTAAATAATACGAAATTTGCACTTAAAATTTGAAATAAGTGATCGAGGGACGGAAGAAATCCATACAATAACAAATTGTTTATTTATTTTGCCCATACATGTTCTGGAAATGTTTGAAAATATCAACCATAATATAAATATAATGTACAGCAGCATACATGTACACTGTATGGCCCACTGAGTGTATGTTTTAAAATAAACTAAAGTAAAGGGTTTCGGCTATGACGTGTTAAAATATAAATGTCGGCGTTTTAAAGAGATTCTCTGTGATTCGCGGTGATTCCCAGTGGTCACCGACAAGTCACCCAGACATTTGTTTATTCAACTTAATCCGATCCACTCGAGTTCACTGTGGAAAAAATCACTGCGAATGCCGGTGATTCACAGTGGGCTTAGTGGGGTTCGCACCGTGTTGGGTGTTTTTCTTATACCACACTCTTTCTATACTGTATGTTACTTTATTAGAGTTGATAGGAATTGAGATATATATTGATCCCAAAAGGTGGAACATTTTTTATGGCCATTAAAAACACTGTCACGTCCAGGATGGCCTTAAGAAATACAAGATGGCGGTGGTAGCACTAAGAAGCCAATATCATCACTCTATTTTCATTTACTAACTGTGGTTGGGGTAAAGGGGCATTCGTCTTAGTGAAACATTCAGTAATACAAATCTAACACCTATTAATTGGCTCTTAATCCTTTATTTTGAAATGGATGAACACAAGAAAATGTTTACTAAAACACAAAATTGCAGATGTGCTACAAATAACAAGTATTATGAAACAAGATAGTCCAGGGAATATTGAGCCCTCACATGTACTGCCAAAGCCAAAAAAAACTGGCTCTAACAAGTTTTCTGGAGCATACATGTAGGTGAAATTTCATGTCTATGACTCTGAGCCGTCTAATGTGGTCAACATCTATACTGTTAAGTTCAGAAGGACTCAATAAAAATTTCCAATGTGTAGACATGCATTAGAAGACAAGCAGGAGCTGTAATTCCCCAAGAAGGTTCAGTGTTAATTTTCAAAGTGCCCTGTGATCCCATAAAAATAAGTCAAGCATGACACCTTAATAAATTAAGATAAATGGGTCATAGTAATGCCCTGCACCAAGTATACATTATGCTTGGTGAAATTTGAGATTTTTAAAATATTTATTCTGTGAACCACATTTTGGCACTTTTGAGCCTTTTTTTAGGAACCCATAAGGGCCTGACCCTCCAACATGATGAAAATATGAACTACTATGTTCAGAATACACATTAAGTTTGCCATACGTATTATTTGCAACATGTTCTTATTGCTGTAGCAGAGCGTGTGCACATCGCAGGTAGATATTGTCACTATTCCTGTATTAATTTAGTTCAAGTTTGCTAAATTGTCATGTGACTCAAGCACAGCGCATATTAAAAGTTACTGAACATATTTTTTCAACGACTAAAATTGATCATTTAAAGACCAGTGTTGGACAAATTTGTCGTCTAGGTCCCATCTCTTGTTAAAGTGGCAAGCTCTACTCATTGTCAGAAATTGATTCCACATGTTGAGAAACCCGGGAGTTGAATTTTTGGATTCACAAATGTGTGGATTTGGAAATAAGGTTTTTAAATGTATTTCATAACTTTACGGATTGCACAACTTATTAAACACCAATATCCAATTCACAAGATACGTGTAACAAGAGATGGACTGTCGTCCGGGGCATACCCATGTTAAAGAAAATAACATAACTAGCGTAACTTTCAGAATCTGAAGATTGCTAAAAACAAAACAATATACATTCTCATGATAGCGAAATTTGCTTGCTACATTATACAACTGATAATACGATAATACAATATTATATCTACCATTTATGTAAAACAAAATTCACAATAGTCTTTCTCATTAAAGGGGAAGGAAACCCTTGACGAATCAGGCCATTAATATATTGAGTATATCAACCATGGTAGATTAAAACACCTCTAATTTCTCAGTTATGCTCAAACACAATGATATCACATCGCTTAATTCAAAACTCCCACTAAAGCCCGCCGCATGTAATGATCAACTGACTCAACTGACGCATTTTGCCTCGTATGTATCCATAGATTTCCTTGTTACAACTTAATTTTTTCATTAGATGAGAACCAAAGACTAGAATAAGGGAGTGCTTTGTGGCTAACTTGCCTATGCTGTCTGATCTGAAGCCATCAATCAATCTTGTTAGGTACGGTGAGCAGTCACTCGGAGTTAGGCTAGAGGAACTTTTAATTACACGTGTTTTTCGTCCATGCTGCTCCACAGGCTGAAATGGACATTTGGTGTAAACATATTTATTTCTCTAAATCATGCACATTAATTAACAGAGTTGTATAATATACATAAAGACAATTATTTTAGAGAATGGGATTTGGCAGAAAGTGTGATGCTTATATTAGCCATTTCCCCATCTTTGTCATACACATGTGGTGGTGTCTTTATTGCTTTTTCATAATGTTCTTTTCCCAGTTAGATCTTGTTTTTGTTTAAATGTTACTATCTTATTATTATCATTGTCAGCCGTCTGGGGCATAGACTGTCCAACAGTAACCCATAATAATGGGTCACTGTTGGGCAGTCCACGCATCAGTTGAACTGAATTGTTACTACCTGTTTGTTTGTTTGTGACCTGACCATTGACCCCACTCGGTCAGTTTACAATAAGCATAGCATAATTAACGTTTCACGATCGATACGACAAAAGTGATGCATTGTATGTATATACTTATTACGAGCAACTCTAGGTTGTCATGCCCGAAGACAGAATAGGAAATAAGAGATATTTTCTAGTTTTCTGAGTTGTGCTGTATATTTAGTCACTTCTATGTGATAATGGGCCTTTGTACACTCGCCTTGTTTCGTGTATGAGCAGGAATTACCATTTATTTATTTGTATTTATTTATACTTATTTAAACTTATTTAAACTTATTTTTACGTATTTATACGGAGAGCGACTTGGGTAAAGTTCAATTTGAGAATCGTTTAGACAACAATATAAATTTTTGAACCCTCAGAAATATATCTATATTCTCTTCCAGTGATACTTCGCTGTTTCCATGTAGCAGGGTTGCTATGCCTGGTCGGGTTATTAACCCTGCGAAGCACCTATTTCTTTCAGCAGAGAACCTGCGACAATAAAAAAGAAAATGTTCTGCTGTTTCTTCGGTACCACATATACATAACGGATTATCTCTCAAGTGATTGCTGTGAAGATCATGATTTAAATTACTGCATTCCAGTCTTAGTCGACAATGGTATATATGGCTTGCTCTCGTATATGCAAATTCCAGATATCGAGGACGTTCTTTTGTACCGCTATTCAGAAAAACTTTAAAGTCTGAGAGTGTTTCACAGTTCCTCGCTTCTGGTTTTAACTTGTTCCAGAGATTGATAGATCGTGGAAGAAAGGATTTCTGATAAGTAACTGAGTTGCAGAAAGGTACTCTAAGGTCATCTGATCTCGTGTCATATCCACTTGTGCGCGATACTTTATTCGGAACAGCATTGTATAAGTAAGGGGGAGTTAGTTTTTTCGTCATTTTAAAATATAGTACAAGTTTAGAATGTTCTCTTCGTTTTGATAATGTGTCCCAACCAATTTCTTGGAGAACTATGTCTTTATTACAACTTCTAGTCCCACCGGTTACTAGTCTAGCTGCTTCGTATTGAATATCTTCTAAAGAATTGGCTTCTTCGCCTGTACAGTTATCCCATACTGAGGAAGCATATTCCAAGACAGGTCGAATATAGGATAAATAGATTCTTTCTAAAGTTCTTCTGTCAAGGATAAATTTATATTTCCTCAGTATGTACATTCTTTTGGTCGCTCGATTTTCAATATCTTCTATATGGTCTTTCCATTTCCCCTGCCGGTTGAATGTCAGACCCAAATGTTTATGTGTTTCCACCTCATCTATGCTCTCGTTGGCCATGTTTAATACTGGTTGGTGTATGGGTAATTGTTTCCACGATACAAGCAAGGATTCTGTTTTCAATGGGTTAAATTTAACTGCCCAGGTTTTCGACCAGTTGAATATTTTGTGTAGGTCTGAATTTATCACCTCTGCAGCAATTATGGGATCTTCTATAGCAATATAAAGTGATGTATCATCAGCAAATAAACGTATGTTGCATGTAATTCCTTCGACTATGTCGTTTACGTACACGAGAAAGAGAAGAGGGCCGAGTATGGATCCTTGAGGCACTCCTGCTTTAACTTCTTTCCATGGAGAATTAAAATTAGAAATTGTAACTCTTTGTTGTCTATTTTCGAGATAATTTTCCAAGAGTTTTAAAATTTTCCCTGTTATACCCATTCTTTTAAGCTTGAAAATGAGACCCCTGTGCCAAACTTTGTCAAACGCCTTGCTTATATCGCAGAACACACCCCTTATTTCCTTCCCGTCATCAAGGGCTGAGATAATATAGTGATAAATATCAATTAATTGGAATACGGTGCTATCATTCGGTGTAAATCCTGATTGTAAGTCGCTTAAAAGCTTATTAGTTCGGAGGTGTTTTGATATATGATAGAACAGACATTTTTCAAAAACCTTAGAAAGACAACTAAGCAAAGATACTGGTCGATAATTGGATGGATCACTGGGATCTCCCTTTTTGAAAATTGGGCATACGTTTGCTTTTTTCCATTCTGATGGAAAGTACGATTTTTCAATGAAAATCTTGAAAGCAAATGCTAGTGGTTTGGCTAGCGATATAGAACAATTTTTTTAAACTTTAGGACTAATACTGTCGTAACCGGCCGCTTTAGATGTTTTGATTGAGTTTAAACTTTCTAGAACACGTTCATAAGTAATTTCAATTTCATCTAGGCGTTTATTCGTCAGCCAATCAAAGAGGGGTAACTCTAACTTATCTTCGTCGGATATGGAAGAAATTTTACAAAAGTAGTTATTTAATAAATCTGCCTTTTCATCGTGTCCGGTGAATACAATCTTATCTGTTTTCAGGGCTGGTATTGGTTTAGATTCCGGTTTCATTAGATGGTTTAGTGTTTTCCACCAGAGTGAGGAATCAGTGAAACAACTACCCAGTATTGACTGCGTTTTCTCCAGAGACTTTTGCTTGGAACGTCTAATTTTTGTTATAATTTCATTTCTTTTCTTTTTATAATTATTCCACGCTTCGACGGTACCTTTTTTTTTTGCTGAATTATACAAACGTTTCCTTTGTCTCATAAGTTTACGTAGTTCACATGTTAACCATTCAGGCTCATTTTGTCGAATTGTTACCTGTTTGTTTGGTATATAAAGGTTCGTGATATCAGTTATTTTTTTCGTTAGAGCTTCTGCGATTTCTTCATATCGAATTGCTGAGAGATCACTCTTAAAGTCCCACGCATTAAAGGCATTATTCATTGCGGAGTAATCGGCTCGATTATAATCCCATATCCTTCTTTTCGTGGTTCCACTCGGCTTCTTAACTTTCAAATTCATACGTAGTAATATTGGACAATGAAACCGAGTTAAATCTGAGAAGAATGGATCTAAGATTTCATTCGATTCAACAATATCAGGGTTGTTTGTGAAATATAAGTCTATAAGAGAAGAAGTACTTTCTGTGAAGTATGTGGCTTGTGTGGACATTTGTGTTTCCATACTGACGATTTCGCTAGGTAGCCATAACAAAACTTGCATGGTTTGTAGTCAAACGGATTAACATCTGTGTCAGATTTAGGTCTGTAAAGAACAAACAGTTTTCCACATTTTTCCTTCAGTACTTTGTAGTTATGAATATGATTCCCTATATTCCTTAGGCGAACGAGTAGCAACTTTCTCTTATGATTGTCATCTTCTTCCACAATTTGCCGAACTTCATCTTCTTGTGCATGCCTAGATTGTATATGCCTAAGAATGTTTGTTCGTTCTTCATTGCAGAAGTAACAACAGCAATATTTGTTTATTTTCTGCCCTCGGTATTGTTTGTGCCTACTACAATAATGTTAACTGTACTGTCACAAGATGTGCTGTCAGATGTACCATCTGAATGTGCACGGTCAGATTTACCATCAGATTTACCGTCGACTTTACCATCACACAATTCATGGCCAGTACTGTCACAAAAAGTGTCATACGAACAGGCAAGGTTAGGTATACAATCACCAGACGCACTGTTTGATGTCAAGTCTGGCATGAAGAAGCAGCCACCACATGACACCACTTCAGCAGAAACAACTTTCTTTTCCTTTAGATATTGTTTGGAGAAAGGAAACATATCGGGTAGTTCATTCTCATCGTATTCTGTGTCTGAATTGTCAACATGCTCACTATCAGTAGGAATGTAATCACTAACACGGTCATCATCAAATGATTCACTCCGAAGACCATCGTCGTCCTCCTCAAACGAACCTAAAAATAATACGAGTATTATTTAATACAAGAATAAGTGCAAGCCCACTGTCGGTGGACATCTATGCCACGAGGCGGAGATGTCAATAATACTAATCAGATATGAGGGAAACATATTTGTTTATATAAATTGCTTCAGCATGTTCAGAAACCCCAGTCAGTCTGACAATATTTCTGATTTTTCTCTTTCAGAAGTTAATGAGATATCATGCGAAGAATAACCCAATAATTACAAAAGTGGATCCACGTTTCTTACCAGAAAGTAAAATTTTGTCCTGTAATTGTGTCACATTTCCCATTTTCTGGACCCAACTTGGTACATAATGTCAATTTTAACAGGGGCACAATATAGCGAAGGTTCTGTGGAAGTATGTCACCAGGATATACTATTAGGTTTAGAATAAACAGCACAGACGATAAACAACCCGGACGAAGTCGGGCACAGCTGCTAGTTAATATATATTTTACAACTATACTATACCTTTTTATTCCATTTCCTCATGCACAATTTATATTCAAGGAATTTAGCAACTTACTCAGTTCTAACCGAGCTCGAGCCCAGTTGCTTCACACAGTGACCTCTTAGTATGATCACACTCAGAAAGTTGTTGTTCAGTGTGTTCACTAACAAGTCAAGTGTACGAGCCAACTGGGTTCGGGCTCAGTTAGAAGGTTAAAGGAGAGCCGTGTTCACGCTTGTCCATAATTGTAGTTACCAAATGGAAATATTAGCCCACCTTTCAGAACGTATCCATCATTGGTCTTTGAAATGCTTTCTGTCAAGGTAGAAACAGGAGACAAATCAGGTGAAGACGACTGATGTTGAATAATCTTCTTTTCTTCAGGCAAATGTGTTTTATTCTGGAGAGATGACAAACCTTCATCTGAAAGCCAAATATGTCCCCAAATTAAAAATAATTCGTTCAAAAAAATAACTGCTCCATATAATACACACATTCTGCCCTATGCCAGGTACTCAATTATACGTTTGGGTGGACGAGGTGATGGTGGTGTTCGCATTTTATCCAAGGGCATTGAGATAGGTGCATCGTATCACCTTATTGTATTTCATACCACTGTGCCTTCTAATATTAATTATACTATAGGGATATATAAATACTTGAAATATAAGTAACACGTGCACCATACAGGTATCCCCCACAATCATGTTTTAACATCAAAGTAGGCAGTCAGAAAATGGCATTTTGTAATTTTGTATGTTTCCCATACAATCAAATTGACGACATTTTATGTATTTTATGGTGCAGGGCTTCGTAGGTTCGAAAAGTTCGTTCAATTAATTAAAGCTAATATGCACGCATCATGTCGGTAAAATATTACGGTGAAATACAACATGCTCGCATTATAGCGACGGGTATTACATTTCAAGCTGACATGCACGCACCATGTCGTCTGTCAAATATTACGATGAAATACTACGTACACGCATCATGTCGCCGGTCAAGCAGTACAGATACACGAGGAAATTGTTTTTCTTTTCGGGAGCGGAATTCAAATTTAATAGGAAGCAGGATTCATGTCTTTGAGGCACAATATAGCGAAGGTTCTGTGGAAGTATGGCATTAAGATATACTATTAGGTTCCAAATAAACAGCCCAGACGATAAACAACCCGGACGAAGTCGGGCACAGCTTCTAGTTAATATATATTTTGCAACTATACTATAACTTTTTATTCCATTTTCTCATGCACAATTTATATTCAAGGAATTTAGCAACTTACTCAGTTCTAACCGAGCTCGAGCCCAGTTGCCTCACACAGTGACCTCTTAGTATATTCACACTCAGAAAGTTGTTGTTCAGTGTGTTCATTAACAAGTCAAGTGTACGAGCCAACTGGGTTCGGGCTCAGTTAGAAGGTTAAAGGAGAGCAGTGTTCACGCTTGTCCATAATTGTAGTTACCAAATGGAAATATTAGCCCACCTGTCAGAACGTATCCATCATTATCCTTTGAAATGCTTTCTGTCAAGGTAGAAACAGGAGACAAATCAGGTGAAGACGACTGATGTTGAATAATCTTCTTTTCTTCAGGCAAATGTGTTTTATTCTGGAGAGATGACAAACCTTCATCTGAAAGCCAAATATGTCCCCAAATTAAAAATAATTCGTTCAAAAAAATAACTGCTCCATATAATACACACATTCTGCCCCATGCCAGGTACTCAATTATACGTTTGGGTGGACGAGGTGATGGTGGTGTTCGCATTTTATCCAAGGGCATTGAGATAGGTGCATCGTATCACCTTATTGTATTTCATACCACTGTGCCTTCTAATATTAATTATACTATAGGGATATATAAATACTTGAAATATAAGTAACACGTGCACCATACAGGTATCCCCCACAATCATGTTTTAACATCAAAGTAGGCAGTCAGAAAATGGCATTTTGTAATTTTGTATGTTTCCCATACAATCAAATTGACGAAATTTTATGTATTTTATGGTGCAGGGCTTCGTAGGTTCGAAAAGTTCGTTCAATTAATTAAAGCTAATATGCACTCATCATGTCGGTAAAATATTACGGTGAAATACAACATGCTCGCATTATAGCGACGGGTATTACATTTCAAGCTGACATGCACGCACCATGTCGTCTGTCAAATATTACGATGAAATACTACGTACACGCATCATGTCGCCGGTCAAGCAGTACAGATACACGAGGAAATTGTTTTTTCTTTTCGGGAGCGGAATTCAAATTTAATAGGAAGCAGGATTCATGTCTTTGAGGCACAATATAGCGAAGGTTCTGTGGAAGTATGGCATTAAGATATACTATTAGGTTCCAAATAAACAGCCCAGACGATAAACAACCCGGACGAAGTCGGGCACAGCTTCTAGTTAATATATATTTTGCAACTATACTATAACTTTTTATTCCATTTTCTCATGCACAATTTATATTCAAGGAATTTAGCAACTTACTCAGTTCTAACCGAGCTCGAGCCCAGTTGCCTCACACAGTGACCTCTTAGTATATTCACACTCAGAAAGTTGTTGTTCAGTGTGTTCATTAACAAGTCAAGTGTACGAGCCAACTGGGTTCGGGCTCAGTTAGAAGGTTAAAGGAGAGCAGTGTTCACGCTTGTCCATAATTGTAGTTACCAAATGGAAATATTAGCCCACCTGTCAGAACGTATCCATCATTGGTCTTTGAAATGCTTTCTGTCAAGGTAGAAACAGGAGACAAATCAGGTGAAGACGACTGATGTTGAATAATCTTCTTTTCTTCAGGCAAATGTGTTTTATTCTGGAGAGATGACAAACCTTCATCTGAAAGCCAAATATGTCCCCAAATTAAAAATAATTCGTTCAAAAAAATAACTGCTCCATATAATACACACATTCTGCCCCATGCCAGGTACTCAATTATACGTTTGGGTGGACGAGGTGATGGTGGTGTTCGCATTTTATCCAAGGGCATTGAGATAGGTGCATCGTATCACCTTATTGTATTTCATACCACTGTGCCTTCTAATATTAATTATACTATAGGGATATATAAATACTTGAAATATAAGTAACACGTGCACCATACAGGTATCCCCCACAATCATGTTTTAACATCAAAGTAGGCAGTCAGAAAATGGCATTTTGTAATTTTGTATGTTTCCCATACAATCAAATTGACGAAATTTTATGTATTTTATGGTGCAGGGCTTCGTAGGTTCGAAAAGTTCGTTCAATTAATTAAAGCTAATATGCACTCATCATGTCGGTAAAATATTACGGTGAAATACAACATGCTCGCATTATAGCGACGGGTATTACATTTCAAGCTGACATGCACGCACCATGTCGTCTGTCAAATATTACGATGAAATACTACGTACACGCATCATGTCGCCGGTCAAGCAGTACAGATACACGAGGAAACTGTTTTTCTTTTCGGGAGCGGAATTCAAATTTAATAGGAAGCAGGATTCATGTCTTTGAGGCACAATATAGCGAAGGTTCTGTGGAAGTATGGCATTAAGATATACTATTAGGTTCCAAATAAACAGCCCAGACGATAAACAACCCGGACGAAGTCGGGCACAGCTTCTAGTTAATTATATTTTGCAACTATACTATAACTTTTTATTCCATTTTCTCATGCACAATTTATATTCAAGGAATTTAGCAACTTACTCAGTTCTAACCGAGCTCGAGCCCAGTTGCCTCACACAGTGACCTCTTAGTATATTCACACTCAGAAAGTTGTTGTTCAGTGTGTTCATTAACAAGTCAAGTGTACGAGCCAACTGGGTTCGGGCTCAGTTAGAAGGTTAAAGGAGAGCAGTGTTCACGCTTGTCCATAATTGTAGTTACCAAATGGAAATATTAGCCCACCTGTCAGAACGTATCCATCATTGGTCTTTGAAATGCTTTCTGTCAAGGTAGAAACAGGAGACAAATCAGGTGAAGACGACTGATGTTGAATAATCTTCTTTTCTTCAGGCAAATGTGTTTTATTCTGGAGAGATGACAAACCTTCATCTGAAAGCCAAATATGTCCCCAAATTAAAAATAATTCGTTCAAAAAAATAACTGCTCCATATAATACACACATTCTGCCCCATGCCAGGTACTCAATTATACGTTTGGGTGGACGAGGTGATGGTGGTGTTCGCATTTTATCCAAGGGCATTGAGATAGGTGCATCGTATCACCTTATTGTATTTCATACCACTGTGCCTTCTAATATTAATTATACTATAGGGATATATAAATACTTGAAATATAAGTAACACGTGCACCATACAGGTATCCCCCACAATCATGTTTTAACATCAAAGTAGGCAGTCAGAAAATGGCATTTTGTAATTTTGTATGTTTCCCATACAATCAAATTGACGAAATTTTATGTATTTTATGGTGCAGGGCTTCGTAGGTTCGAAAAGTTCGTTCAATTAATTAAAGCTAATATGCACTCATCATGTCGGTAAAATATTACGGTGAAATACAACATGCTCGCATTATAGCGACGGGTATTACATTTCAAGCTGACATGCACGCACCATGTCGTCTGTCAAATATTACGATGAAATACTACGTACACGCATCATGTCGCCGGTCAAGCAGTACAGATACACGAGGAAATTGTTTTTCTTTTCGGGAGCGGAATTCAAATTTAATAGGAAGCAGGATTCATGTCTTTGAGGCACAATATAGCGAAGGTTCTGTGGAAGTATGGCATTAAGATATACTATTAGGTTCCAAATAAACAGCCCAGACGATAAACAACCCGGACGAAGTCGGGCACAGCTTCTAGTTAATTATATTTTGCAACTATACTATAACTTTTTATTCCATTTTCTCATGCACAATTTATATTCAAGGAATTTAGCAACTTACTCAGTTCTAACCGAGCTCGAGCCCAGTTGCCTCACACAGTGACCTCTTAGTATATTCACACTCAGAAAGTTGTTGTTCAGTGTGTTCATTAACAAGTCAAGTGTACGAGCCAACTGGGTTCGGGCTCAGTTAGAAGGTTAAAGGAGAGCAGTGTTCACGCTTGTCCATAATTGTAGTTACCAAATGGAAATATTAGCCCACCTGTCAGAACGTATCCATCATTGGTCTTTGAAATGCTTTCTGTCAAGGTAGAAACAGGAGACAAATCAGGTGAAGACGACTGATGTTGAATAATCTTCTTTTCTTCAGGCAAATGTGTTTTATTCTGGAGAGATGACAAACCTTCATCTGAAAGCCAAATATGTCCCCAAATTAAAAATAATTCGTTCATAAAAATAACTGCTCCATACTACACACATTCTGCCAAATGCCAGGTACCCAATTATACGTTTGGGTGGACGAGGTGATGGTGGTGTTCGCATTTTATCCAAGGGCATTGAGATAGGTGCATCGTATCACCTTATTGTATTTCATACCACTGTGCCTTCTAATATTAATTATACTATAGGGATATATAAATACTTGAAATATAAGTAACACGTGCACCACACAGGTATCCCCCGCAATCATGGGTTAACAACGAAGTAGGCAGTCAGAAAATGGCATTTTGTAATTTTTTAAGTTTCCAATACCATCAGATTGACGAAATTTTATGTATTTTATGGTGCAGGGCTTCGTAGGTTCTAATAGTTCGTTCAATTAATTAAAGCTAATATGCACGCATCATGTCGGTAAAATATTACGGTGAAATACAACATACTCGCATTATAGAGACGGGTATTACAATTCAAGCTGACATGCACGCACCATGTCGTCTGTCAAATATTACGATGAAATACTACGTACACGCATCATGTCGCCGGTCAAGCAGTACAGATACACGAGGAAATTGTATTTCTTTTCGGGAGCGGAATTCAAATTTAATAGGAAGCAGGATTCGTGTTTTTGAGGCACAATATAGCGAAGGTTCTGTGGAAGTATGGCATCAAGATATACTATTAGGTTCCAAATAAACAACCCACACGATAAACAACTCGGGACGAAGTCGGCACACCTGCTAGTTAATATATATTTTGCAACTATACTCTACCTTTTATTCCATTTTCTCATGCACAATTTATATTCAAGGAATTTTGCAACTTACTCAGTTCTAACCGAGCTCGAGCCCAGTTTCCTCACACAGTGACATCTTAGTATATTCACACTCAGAAAGACAACAAATTAGTTAATTACGTGGCCGACTAAACACTAAAACAGCCTATCATTGATTCAAATGAATGACAGGGAAATCAGAAACCAAAATACATGCATATTATACTTACGTCGATCTGATATCAGGACTTGTTGTGTTCTTCCAACTTCAGTGTTCCGAGAAATTTTACTCCAAAAATGGTAACCGGCTTGATGCAGCGTTTGCACTTGTAATCCTAGTGTTGGTTTTTTACAACATAAACGGGCTCACAAAAATATCAAACACACACCAGCTATCCCAAATCTCACACAAAAACTAGATTTTTTTCTAAACGGGCTCATCTTCGGGATTTCAATTCTAAAGGTATTTTAGACCCATGGGAAGCAGCTGGAGGGCGATTCAGAAACGGGTTCGAGCCCGTTTGGCCAATGTGCCCGGTTAGAAGGTTTAAAGTCTGGTGTGTGAGCCCGATCGGTAGGTCATTACAAACTCCCTCACACACACACACACACACCCACCCCCACACACCCTCACACACGCACCCTCATATACACATACATATGCATATATATATATATATATATATATATATATATATATATATATATATATATATATTGAAGACCTCTGTCTGCCTGTCTGTCTGTCTGTCTGTTTGTCTGTTTGTCATTAATACAAATCTACGATTCTCGACCGATCGGGACGAAACTTGGTACGTGTGTGTAGTTTGACCAGGCGGTCGTCGTTGTCGTATTGGCGAGCCAGTGCGACGCCCGTGCAGCGCATGCGCAGACGAGATCTCGGAAACAGGTGGAGCTATCGACTTGAAATTTGCTATGTGAATGTATCTTGCCCCGGATACGAATTTTATCGGGTCGCCGAGCGCGTGCGACGCCAGCTTCGCGCATGCGCAGACGAGATCTCGGAAACGGGTGGAGCTATCGACTTGAAATTTGGTATGTGGTTGTATCTTGCCCCGGATACGAATTTTATCGGGTCGACGGGCCCGTGCCAACCCGCGGGGGCAATTTATCTTTCCCAACGTTTCGCCTTAGACGCCAGAAATGTAAATGTTCACCTCGCCCGATTATCGTTGTCAAGCTGTTTCGCCTTAGAGGCCGAATGTCAATTCTTACCACCACCGTCGGACGGTTCTCGTTGCCAGCTTCGCGCATGCGCAGACCAGATCTCGGAAACGGGTGGAGCTATCGACTTGAAATTTGGTATGTGAATGTATCTTGCCCCGGATGCGAATTTTATCGGGTCGCCGAGCCCGTGCGACGCCAGCTTCGCGCATGCGCAGACCAGATCTCGGAAACGGGTAGAGCTATCGACTTGAAATTTGGTTTTTGAATAGCCCGGACAACGTCGGGCTCATCGGCTAGTCTATTATATATTTTGGAAGATCTGTCTGTGTATCTGTCTGTGTGTGTGTGTTCGCGATGAACTCGAAAACGGCCGACCCGATTTCGATGAAACTTCGTATGTGAGGATACTATCGGTCGGGAAGTGGCATAGGCATATTATTTTTCATATCCGAGGTCAACTTTTCACGTGCCGAGGTCAAATCTGTTTTTACGCTGTGTTACGGGACTTTCATTTGAGTTCGGTGCTTACAAATCGATTCGAAACAGCGCGAATAATAAAAATCCCAGTCATAATAATGACACTGTGAGAATCTTTCGTGTTTCCTCTTTCCAACGATATATAATGCGTATGTATCCGTTTTAGTTATCTGCCTCAATTATTAAGAAGAAGTGGTACTATCTTCCATCAGGATAAAAACAATGCGTAACTTCTATGACGTCGTTAGAGGTCATAACGTTAGATCACGTTAACGCTTAACCGGCCGATGCATTTGACTGTTTCAGACGTCTTGGCGATATCTCGGGCACCGATGGTAATTTATCTTTACGTTGAAACTTGATAATTAATGAGCGTGTGTATATGAGGCGCGTTTATATACTTGAGTGGAAATCAAATCGGTTTAAACAGGGTATCTCGGTATCCGCTGGGCCGATTTCCCGGTATCCGCTGGGCCGATTTCCACCATTTTTGGGGTGTTGGTGTTTGACCCCACCTGACCTTGATCTTCAAAATGGTCAATTCATGGTCAAAGCCCGTACGAAGTCGGGTCACCTTCTAGTGTATATATATATATATATATATATATATATATATATATATATATATATATACTGATTTATTAATTTATTCATGTTTATTTATTTTGTCGCGTCTTAGGATTTTATGGACAGGACAGAAGGTGGTACATTTAAATGCGACTTAGGGTGAACACCCGTAACGTTCAAAGATCAAAGGTTGTTTAACACAAACCGTCATGCGTAGTATCTGAGAGTTCGACATAGTGCCTCCAAATTAAGTTTGTGTGAAGAACAATGAATCTCGTAAACTCTGAGGTGTTCTCAACTTGCTCAAGATATGTGAATATATCACGTGGAAGATGTGTTAGATGAAGCAATAAGAGGTCGCTGTTGCGGAGACTCGTGGCCCATACGAATAACGGTATACCGAAACGATCAATCATCCGGTACCACATTTGGTTTCTGTGGGAATGCATAAGTGGGCTACTGCATGAGATAAGTGCATGCTCGATAATATCGGAGTGTGACTGACAGCATAATGTACATGTGTTATGTTGCGAGAATGCGCTTCCTGCGATGAGCTGACCGACTGTGATAAATGCAATCTTATGCGTAGGGTATTTACGACATGTTCTCCATAAGTGACACATAGTAGGGTTTGGTTGAATTTCTCGAAAACGCGCAAATGAAGTGTCACAATTTGTTCTTTCTGTCCATTTCTGTTCGCATTTGTCGTTAATCGCGGTTTTTGTAATGCGCTTCCATTCGGATTTCAGAGGAAATGAGCAGAAATGAGCATACTGATGGATATGCTCGGATAGGTTGTATTCAACAAGAGTGTTGTTAATGTCGCTGATGAACGAATTTGGGTTTTTCAGTTGTCCCGTGAAGTACATGTGAAGTCTTGTGACAAAATCTCCTTGCAATCTTTGCCAGGAGGCATACGGCATAGGCTTCCAAAAAAAATGTCGTCATATCATCAGCTTGAGTTGGCTACGCGCAGTTTGTGGAGACAATCCGAAGGCCATAGTTCGATACCTCGAGTTCGGATAACAGATCATCTATATACAACATGTATAGAAGGGGGGGGGGGGGTAAAAATATACCTTGTCGCGTGCCTTGTAGTATTTTGATTTCCCTTGACAATGATTTACCATGTTTGATGAAGCACGTAAAGCCCGACAACATCTCCCATAGTATGAACCATATATGTCCACGAAACCCGCGATTGTAAAGTTTGAACAATAAGCCGTCTAACCACACAGTATCAAAGGCTTTACGGACGTCTAGTAAACAAGCATAAAGCTACTATTCTGCTCTGACGTGTAATTTAGGCATTCGCTAACTACATATGATGACATCAAGCAACTTATTTCTTTCTGGAACCCGTTCTGAAGGGGGTGAACTTTAACGAGATATGGTGTATTAATTTCGAAGCGATTGAGCAGAACCTTTTCCAGAAGCTTATAGAATATGGGTAAGAGTGTAATTGCTCTGTAGCTATCGAACTTGTTCTTTGGTTTGTCTCCACCCTTGTACAAGGATATCATTAATCCTGTCTTTGCCATTTTTGGAACATGTGTTAGTTTCAACATCATAGACAGCATGTATGCGGTGCAGTTAAGCAATATATCGCCACCATATGCCACATGCTCATAGCATATGCGGTCGGGGCCTGGGGCTTTCCCAATTTTGGCATTATTAATAGCGTTATTGAGCTCTCTGTGTGATATTTCATAGATGAGAGATTGGTCTACGTTAGAAGGTGACTTATGTTCAGAAATATCTGCAATCAAACGTTGTATCTTCTCCAGATGTTCTGAATCGAAAGTGGGCGATTGTAGAGGTGAATATAGTTGTTCATAGTAATCTGCCCATGCAGCGGTAATGTCCGACGTATTCCGGATTATTTTTCCATTTACATTAAATAATTTACTATCCGGTTTTGATTTCGATCTTTTGTTGTTAAAGAGCTTGAAAAATAGACCCTGATCTAACTCAGCTGAATGATCAATTTGTTCATTTTGAGCAGACATGTATTGCCCATTACATTTGCGAAGTTCGCGTCGAAATTTGCGTTTAGCTTCTTTATAGTTGGCGTAGCTGATATTTACAATACCTCTCGGTCTCCCTTCTTCTAGCCAGCTATTTCTGGTAATGCGCATTTCGCGGTGGAGTGATTCCAAAGAGTCGTTCCAATACGGTTTGGCGAAGGATTTGAAAGACTTTTTTGGTATGTGCTGCGTTGTAGCTTTGTTTATCGCACGAACAACAGAATCGTAGTACGAATTGAGATCATCGATGTCAGATATGGAAAAGTTCGGAAGACTGCGCTGCACGGCGGATTGATAAGCATTGATTAAGTCTTCTGAGGCAGTGAACTTTTTCCAATTGCATGCTGAAATTTGGTTTTCTGAGCGAACCATTTTATTATTATGTGGATAATTTATGACCATTTTAATTGGCCTATGATTGGAGACATCCAGTGAATCGTCGTCGATGATTTCGATTTTCTGTACGAAGTGCGATTCTTCCTCGGGAATGAGGATGTGGTCTATAATGGTACCTGGTCCACAATCGGTGGGTACGTATGTCGCAGAAGGCCCAATACAAGCTTCAGTATTGTTGACAGACACCAGTGATGTTTGTGAGATAAGTTTGGATAAACTTCTATTTCTGGCATCGGATCTCTGTACACTGCCGTTAAAGTCACCCATTACAATGACATGCCCTATTTCTGTGTACATATCGATAAGGTCTTGCACACGATTTATATAGTCTCTATACATTGTGACTGGGTAATTGCTGGATGGGAGGTACACCTGAAAGATGTATACATACTGTGAATCTGATATCTGTATTTGAATGCCACAAATGCGATCGTCGTCGTATTGGATGACTGAAACGGCACTGTCCAAACTAGCATGCCATATAATGGCGACTCCGCCTTTCGGCCTTCCCGCCCTTCTCATTTGCATCGGTATTCTTTGTGAATAATCCCAAACTACATGGTAGCGATAATTTTGGTGTAATGTGTTGAGAAAATGAGAATTGTGCTCCCAGAGCCAATGCTCACTCACTCCAATTACACCAAAATTGTCCTGTGCGAGAAGGCTCGAGAGGTAGGAACTGCTACCGAAAATACCAGTAGCGTTCCATGTGCAAATATTCAACAACATTATGAAAATAAACAATAGGTTGCACAAACAGTGGCAAGCGCTAGGTTGACCAGCGTGATTACGTAATATGTGTAACATGGTTGAGCGATTCAAAGTTCAAATGCATATGCAGGTACAAACTTTGGTATTTGTTTGTTATTATGAGAAATGATTGTATTGTTGTTCTCGTTGTTGTTGTTGGTATTCATGTTGCCGACGTACATCCTCAGTTTTAGTATGAACATTATTGTCATGTTGGCTGACGACATTGCGTTGGAATCTTTCACTGAATGATTGAATTGATAGCCATCTTCTGCAAAACACTTGTGATGGCCAAAAGAACTCACCGAGAACTGATTCGATGTCATCCACGTGAATGATTACAAGCGCAGAAACACGACTACCGTCTTCCCCGGACCGTAGTATTTTGATCACTGAGTGACGGATTTCATAGTCTTCCAGATATGACATTAGAACATCTGCGTCAACTTCACAAGGGAGATTGCCGACAAACAACCGTTGTGTTTTGATTGGCCCGTCGTTTTGTTTGCGTGCATAACGGTCGGGTTAAATGGCCTAGTATTGTTGTCTGGTTGTTCGGCGCAAGATTCACTTATTGAGTCGTTGTAAGTATCGCGCGATCCGTTATACTTCGGCGGGTTGCGATCGGTCCTTTGTTGTGCGTGATTGGTCTGTTGTGGTGTATGTGCTGGATTGGCTGTGTGATTTTCGAGACTCGAGCTCGTATCACGTGGGTTATCTGCTGAGTCAATGTCGTCACCGTCGATGGAATTTATACTGTTATCCAGATTCAGGTGAGGTTTATGAACATTTTCGTTTTGGCTCAATCCTGGTGTGTGGTGGTTTTTAACTGTGTCGGTTTGGGTCGCGTTGCTTTGTGTTATATCAGTATCTTGGAAGCATATAACTGGCCGAGTTTCGCGACCATGACTCATGCTGTTCACTGAGGTCCACACGGCTTTAGAAAAGCGATTTAGCTCTGAGAATGTATGATTAACAAAGTCCTGTAGATCACCTCTGAGGTTTTCTGCACACTGATGTTCACATTTAAACGGCTTCTCAACTGATTGGGTGGGCGAGCTAGGTGCCGATTTACACGTGGAGCCAGTTTGACTTTTTGGGATGTTTTTATTTACAACTCCTTGAAGTGATGCAATCGCGCATCTGTTAGACTTACTCTGTTTAATATATTGCTCCAAATTGTCGAGAATATCGGATATATCGTGTTTCATTTGTCTGATTTCGGCTTTGAGAGAAGCGACACCTGAACATTTCTCGCTCTCTACTCTCTGGACATCAAGTTCATTAGAGTACGAGGAGTCTTCGAGTGCTTCAATGCGTCTGATAACATCACATAGCGATAGTTCGTTCAGATTAACACGGGTAGACATGTCTGTTGAAAGATTGTCGATTTTGGTCTGCATGTTTTGTTTAGCTTCTTGTAAGATAGTGATGTTTGTTCTGACACCGATGTCGGAGTATAGATCGGAGGATTGCTCTTGGTTTTTACTGTAGAATTCTGATAAGACACGACATCCATTTACATACCTTAGCCGGATCGCAGATACATCTAGCACATCTGCTATGTCTTGAGAACTGGATGAAGATGACAGCTTTCGATTATGGCCATTTGTATTAGTATATCACGATTTTCGCCAACACCACCATGTCTAAATATCATCTACACCATCATCGTGTATTTCATCTGCACCATCATTACTAATTGTTATTCGCAGTAACCAGGCAACATTCTGCACCGTCATAAACATTTATCTGCACCGCCAACAATGGTTGTTTGTATTGATATAAATTCAACCGATTTTGAAGGTGACCATGCGAAGTAACTTACTCCTGTGTATCTAGAACCATCAAATATACATTCCGGTGACGTTTCATGCCCATTAACAACATCATGACCAAATAATACGGCAAAATAACAATTTAATTCCATCTCAAATTTTTAGCAATTTCATGAATGTTGGATTCGAACCTGTTTCTAACATTAACAGTGAAGAAAAACGTAAATTATTTTGCATCGCCCTAACAGCCAATTTATAACCAGTAAAGTTGCGGAAATGTGCGGTACTATACTGTCCGAAATATACCACTAATACCACGATTTACGACCCACATACTCATCAAAACATACATCCTCCGCCATATTAGATCATCTACACTGTTTTCTCCATCGTTTTCTCCACCGATCTTGCACCACTGTGTGTTTTATGAGAAGAAATAACTCAGTTTACTTTTATAAGATGAATACGCATCGTTTGTTTTAAATTCTTTTGAAATGTATGCAGTTTTCTGTTTGTCGATTGTTGGGGTGGAGATGAATATCTGTATTATTAATACTTCCTCCTGAATCTAATATTCTCCCACTCAGACGTTCGTAAACCAGGTTATAATACTGGTGTGGTATACAATTCAAATATAATAATATTCAACGTATGAACCCATCCGTGGAGGCTTTGAAGAGGATGCGTTTTTCTTTCAATTGTTAGAAGTTTTAAAAGTAGAAATATTTCCTGTGATAATGATTTTCTTTTCTATTTATTCTGAATATTATGGCTAATGTGTTACGCTCAGTGTATTGTTCTAGTTTTATGACACTGCGTTATTACATTGGTAGTGTAGTAATATGTGGGACTGTGCGTTATTACATTGGTAGTGTAGTAATATGTGGCACTGTGCGTTATTACATTGGTAGTGTAGTAATATGTGGGACTGTGCGTTATTACATTGGTAGTGTAGTAATATGTGGGACTGTGCGTTATTACATTGATAGCTTTAGTTTTTTGTGACACTGTGTTATATATTGATAGCTTTAGGTTTTTGTGACACTGTGCCTTATTACATTGGTAGTGTAGTATTATGTGGGACTGTGCGTTATTACATTGGTAGTGTAGTATTATGTGGGACTGTGCGTTATTACATTGATTGCTTTAGTTTTTTGTGACAATGTGCGTTATTACATTGCAAGCTTTAGTTTTTTGTGACACTGTTTGTTATTACATTGATAGCTTTAGCTTTTTGTGACAATGATTGCGTGCTATACATTGATTGCTTTAACTTTGTGTGACACCGAGTGTTATTAAATTGATTACTTTAGTTTTGTGTGACACGTTATTGCATTGATTGCTTTAGTTTTGTGTGCCACTGCGTTATTATATCGATTACGTTAGTTTTTTGTGACACTGTGTGTTATTGCATTGGTTGCTTTAGTTTTGTGTGACACTGTGCGTTATTACATTGATTGCTTTAGTTTATTGTGACACTGTGCGTTATTACATCGATTTGCCACAATTATTGGCGAAACGTTTTGAAAATTTATGTTTGGGATCATCTCTAGATGGGAGCTATTCAATTTGAACGATTTATGAGGAAGAACGTGGTCACCTGTAGCCATATTGGATATACTCTTTGCATCACTAAATCTTTTGGCACACACTGCAGGCAACATCCTTCAATCCGATCGTCACCAAACTTTATATGGAACCTCGGGATGACTTCTAAATGAGAGCTTGCCATTTTCCGAATTCTTGTAAAACATGGCCACCAGGACCATACATTCTCTTTGTATGAATAAACCTATGAGCAACCTACAGGTCACATCGCTCATCCGCTCGTCACTAATTTCATATGAATCTTCGGGGTGAACTCTAGATGGGAGCTTACCATTTTACATTTTACTCTGTGTTTGACTAGATCCTTCATATGGCCTTGCGAATCGGGCATTTTCATTTCGAATCGAATCTCGAATCGTATCACTACATCAGTCGTATCAATAGTGAAGATGTAGATATCACATTACTGAGTGTATAAATTTACTAACTTCGTTATGTGATCGTCGGTATATATTGTATATATTATTCATAAATGGATCAAATTCGCATTTAACCAATTAAGATCGCAATCTTTGGCTATCTCTGCTATATAATATCGAAATGATACTATAAGCAACAATGAAGTCAGTAAGCATTCATGTAGTTGAAGTTCGAAATGAAATTTTACTAGATCAGTTTCATTAGTCTTGCAATGCTTCAGTGGTCTATATAGTATAGCTCAGTCTACAACATTGTTTGTAATGTGTGGTTTTCGATGGTATCATAAAGTATCTTCACGAAAAAGCAATATTGTCCATTGCTGTAATGAGAATACAACTGGTGCTAGTGATTCGATACAATTCGAATCTGGACAGCCGATTTAAAAAAATGGAATCGAATCAGACGAAAGATTCCGAATCGCATCGAATAGATTCGCAGGGCCCTATTCCTTCAGCACAATTATTCTCTCATCCGATCGTAACCTCTAGATGGGAGCATATAATTTTACCGCATTCTGTTAAAACATGGCCGTCAGTGGCCATCTGGGTTTTACTCTTTGTATGGTTAAATCCGCTGTGTATTTACATGTACATGTAGTATTACATAGACGTACAACATTTCTGCATTCCATATCGCTCCATTAACTGTAACATTTGACAATAGCCCTCTCCAAGTTGAGCTTCAGAGTCATTGACACTTTCCTTTTGTAATTAGTATTGACACAAGCATCGACAAGGAGTTTCATTGAAATGTTATGCTTAGAAGTGATGCCAGAAGAGAGAGAGCATATTTTAACGTTTCATTTTCGAGAAAGTTTTCAGGGATTTTGATTAGTTAATTTTGTCATACAGGATCGACAATTCCCGGGAGGATTTATATGCTCAGTGAATTCTACTACTTTGATGGAGACTGTTCAACTACGGCACAGGATCAGATTAGATCTAACTACATAACGATTCTTCAGAGCAGTTTATTCAGTAGCCAATGCACAGCTTCATGCAGGGTTGACAATGTTGCAGTGCGATGTGGGGATGTCGGGAGTAGGAAGAAACGGGAGATGTATGTATAGCCTGACAAGGCTTCCATAGAAAGCTATTGACGAAATATGTATCACATAACATTAAATGTATCTATATGCAGGAACGAGACTAGGGGGGGGGGTTGGAGATGTCCAGATACATTTAATCATTTGAAGACTAAAATTGGTAACATCATTTCAAAGTTAAACCCCCACAACTAGCCGTTTAATTCGCACCCCACTGGTATATGGTTAGAAATTTTCCAACTGATGACCATTTCAGACTACAATTTTGACTAAAGTAGGAATGTATTCAAATCTTGGTCGATAAACAACATATTTCACACTAAATATTGGGAGGGGATAAGGCCTCTCTATACTATAAATATACGTTGATGGGTAGTTATCCCTCAGGAAATGTTCAGATAATAAGTTCAACAATCGACCATTCGAACTTATTATCTTAACATTTCCCACCAATGAATATGAAATCTTCTGCACTTGTATTATATATTGGCCTGTCTGTTGTCTGCTTTTATTACACCCCTCCCAATGCATAAGAAACATTCCGGTGTCAATTTTTTAAATCTGAAATCCATGCAGTATAGAATAAATTAAAACATCAGAACAATCTCAATCAGTTTTTGGTCTGAATTTCAAGCATCAGGTTTCCAATTGATGAAAATTTGAACCAAAGTTGGTTGCGTAAAACACCAAACCCCTTATCACCATGTTCCTATATATGGAATGGATTTAGGTAATTTAGGTGGATTTAAGAGTAATTCCACTGGTGTATGTAAACGATTCCTGGAAGATACAGACATTCCAACCCCCTGACCTTGCAATAGATTTGAAATTTTCCACTTTAAGATCAAGGTTGTGGTAGTTTGTCTAGCACATGATAGTCATTTTTAAAGCATATAATCAGACGTTTTTGACTTAATTTAACAACATATGTTGGCACTGTACGGTATACGGCTGATATAATCATGTAATATGATCGCAACTGATGTCGCCAGTGTTCGTGTGCCGGGGACATTCGGACCATTTGCCAGAAAACATGAAATGGCCAAAAATTATTGCCAAATGCCCAAATTAATGGACCATTGAAATTTTCGGTGCATAATGGTAAAAATCTCTGTTTATGCTGTTGAGACATGCACTGCACAATGGTAAGATCTTCCTTTCCATTGTTGAGACATGCAGTGCAAAATGGTAACCATCTCTCTTTACGCTGTTGATGCATGCAGTGTACAATGGTAAGCACTTCCCTTTACGCTGTCGATACATGTAGTGCACAATGGTAGCACTTCCATTTACGCTGTCGAGACATGTAGTGCACAATGGTAAGCACTTCCATTTACGCTGTTGAGACATGCAGTGCACAATGGTAGCACTTCCATTTACGCTGTTGTGACATGCAGTGCACCATGGTAGCACTTCCATTTACGCTGTCGAGACATGTAGTGCACCATGGTAGCACTTCCATTTACGCTGTCGAGACATGTAGTGCACCATGGTAGCACTTCCATTTACGCTGTCGAGACATGTAGTGCACCATGGTAGCACTTCCATTTACGCTGTCGAGACATGCAGTGCACAATGGTAGCACTTCCATTTACGCTGTTGTGACATGCAGTGCACCATGGTAGCACTTCCATTTACGCTGTCGAGACATGTAGTGCACCATGGTAGCACTTCCATTTACGCTGTTGTGACATGCAGTGCACCATGGTAGCACTTCCATTTACGCTGTCGAGACATGCAGTGCACAATGGTAGCACTTCCATTTACGCTGTTGTGACATGCAGTGCACCATGGTAGCACTTCCATTTACGCTGTCGAGACATGTAGTGCACCATGGTAGCACTTCCATTTACGCTGTCGAGACATGCAGTGCACAATGGTAGCACTTCCCTTTACGCTGTCGAGACATGCAGTGCACAATGGTAGCACTTCCATTTAAGCTGTCGAGACACGTAGTGCACAATGGTAGCACTTCCATTTACGCTGTTGTGACATGCAGCACACAATGGTACGGTCCTACTAAAACCCGACCGCACCCGACCGCACCCGACCGCACCCGACCGGACCCGACCGCACCCGACCGGACCGCCCCCAGGGGTCCGAGCGAGATGGGGTTTGCACTATCGTGTAGAATGGACCCGAATGTACCATAGTTCCAATCCCCAAGTCGATAGATCGAGCGGTCACGGCACTGTTAACCCCTGACTGGCGGCCGTTTCCGCCAGGTACGGGAAATCCGAAAAGGCGCCGACCGCACCTCCCCTGACTGCCTGACCACGGAAATGGACATTATATCATGAAGTGAATACCCATATGCATCCATGGGCGATCGGACAAGTCGCTAGCTGCAGCGGAAGTGAATAAATTAACCCATACGCTGCTGCCGAATTCGCTATAAATGTACGCAAAAACGCCGAAATTAACACCCGCCGACCGGACCGCCCCTATGGGTCCGAGCGAGATGGGGTTTGCACTATCGTGTAGAATGGACCCGAATGTACCAAAGTTCCAATCCCCAAGTCGATAGCTCGAGCGGTCACGGCACTGTTAACCCCTGACTGGCGGCCGTTTCCGCCAGGTACGGGAAATCCGAAAAGGCGCCGACCGCACCTCCCCTGACTGCCTGACCACGGAAATGGACATTATATCATGAAGTGAATACCCATATGCATCCATGGGCGATCGGACAAGTCGCTAGCTGCAGCGGAAGTAAATAAATTAACCCATACGCTGCTGCCGAATTCGCTATAAATGTACGCAAAAACGCCGAAATTAACACCCGCCGACCGGACCGCCCCTATGGGTCCGAGCGAGATGGGGTTTGCACTATCGTGTAGAATGGACCCGAATGTACCAAAGTTCCAATCCCCAAGTCGATAGCTCGAGCGGTCACGGCACTGTTAACCCCTGACTGGCGGCCGTTTCCGCCAGGTACGGGAAATCCGAAAAGGCGCCGACCGCACCTCCCCTGACTGCCTGACCACGGAAATGGACATTATATCATGAAGTGAATACCCATATGCATCCATGGGCGATCGGACAAGACGCTAGCTGCAGCGGAAGTGAATAAATTAACCCATACGCTGCTGCCGAATTCGCTATAAATGTACGCAAAAATGCCGAAATTAACACCCGCCGACCGGACCGCCCCTATGGGTCCGATCGTGATGGGGTTTGCACTAACGTGTAGAATGGACCCAAATGTACCAAAGTTCCAATCCCCAAGTCGATAGCTCGAGCGGTCACGGCACTGTTAACCCCTGACTGGCGGCCGTTTCCGCCAGGTATGGGAAATCCGAAAAGGCGCCGACCGCACCTCCCCTGACTGCCTGACCACGGAAATGGACATTATATCATGAAGTGAATACCCATATGCATCCATGGGCGATCGGACAAGACGCTAGCTGCAGCGGAAGTGAATAAATTAACCCATACGCTGCTGCCGAATTCGCTATAAATGTACGCAAAAACGCCGAAATTAACACCCGCCGACCGGACCGCCCCTATGGGTCCGATCGTGATGGGGTTTGCACTAACGTGTAGAATGGACCCGAATGTACCAAAGTTCCAATTCCCAAGTCGATAGCTCGAGCGGTCACGGCACTGTTAACCCCTGACTGGCGGCCGTTTCCGCCAGGTACGGGAAATCCGAAAAGGCGCCGACCGCACCTCCCCTGACTGCCTGACCACGGAAATGGACATTATATCATGAAGTGAATACCCATATGCATCCATGGGCGATCGGACAAGACGCTAGCTGCAGCGGAAGTGAATAAATTAACCCATACGCTGCTGCCGAATTCGCTATAAATGTACGCAAAAACGCCGAAATTAACACCCGCCGACCGGACCGCCCCTATGGGTCCGATCGTGATGGGGTTTGCACTAACGTGTAGAATGGACCCGAATGTACCAAAGTTCCAATCCCCAAGTCGATAGCTCGAGCGGTCACGGCACTGTTAACCCCTGACTGGCGGCCGTTTCCGCCAGGTACGGGAAATCCGAAAAGGCGCCGACCGCACCTCCCCTGACTGCCTGACCACGGAAATGGACATTATATCATGAAGTGAATACCCATATGCATCCATGGGCGATCGGACAAGTCGCTAGCTGCAGCGGAAGTGAATAAATTAACCCATACGCTGCTGCCGAATTCGCTATAAATGTACGCAAAAACGCCGAAATTAACACCCGCCGACCGGACCGCCCCTATGGGTCCGATCGTGATGGGGTTTGCACTATCGTGTAGAATGGACCCGAATGTACCAAAGTTCCAATCCCCAAGTCGATAGCTAGAGCGGTCACGGCACTGTTAACCCCTGACTGGCGGCCGTTTCCGCCAGGTACGGGAAATCCGAAAAGGCGCCGACCGCACCTCCCCTGACTGCCTGACCACGGAAATGGACATTATATCATGAAGTGAATACCCATATGCATCCATGGGCGATCGGACAAGACGCTAGCTGCAGCGGAAGTGAATAAATTAACCCATACGCTGCTGCCGAATTCGCTATAAATGTACGCACAAATGCCGAAATTAACACCCGCCGACCGGACCGCCCCTATGGGTCCGATCGTGATGGGGTTTGCACTAACGTGTAGAATGGACCCGAATGTACTAAAGTTCCAATCCCCAAGTCGATAGCTCGAGCGGTCACGGCACTGTTAACCCCTGACTGGCGGCCGTTTCCGCCAGGTACGGGAAATCCGAAAAGGCGCCGACCGCACCTCCCCTGACTGCCTGACCACGGAAATGGACATTATATCATGAAGTGAATACCCATATGCATCCATGGGCGATCGGACAAGTCGCTAGCTGCAGCGGAAGTGAATAAATTAACCCATACGCTGCTGCCGAATTCGCTATAAATGTACGCAAAAACGCCGAAATTAACACCCGCCGACCGGACCGCCCCTATGGGTCCGAGCGAGATGGGGTTTGCACTATCGTGTAGAATGGACCCGAATGTACCAAAGTTCCAATCCCCAAGTCGATAGCTCGAGCGGTCACGGCACTGTTAACCCCTGACTGGCGGCCGTTTCCGCCAGGTACGGGAAATCCGATAAGGCGCCGACCGCACCTCCCCTGACTGCCTGACCACGGAAATAGACATTATATCATGAAGTGAATACCCATATGCATCCATGGGCGATCGGACAAGTCGCTAGCTGCAGCGGAAGTGAATAAATTAACCCATACGCTGCTGCCGAATTCGCTATAAATGTACGCAAAAACGCCGAAATTAACACCCGCCGACCGGACCGCCCCTATGGGTCCGAGCGAGATGGGGTTTGCACTATCGTGTAGAATGGACCCGAATGTACCAAAGTTCCAATCCCCAAGTCGATAGATCGAGCGGTCACGGCACTGTTAACCCCTGACTGGCGGCCGTTTCCGCCAGGTACGAGAAATCCGAAAAGGCGCCGACCGCACCTCCCCTGACTGCCTGACCACGGAAATGGACATTATATCATGAAGTGAATACCCATATGCATCCATGGGCGATCGGACAATGTCCATTTCCGTGGTCAGGCAGTCAGGGGAGGTGCGGTCGGCGCCTTTTTGGATTTCTCGTACCTGGCGGAAACGGCCGCCAGTCAGGGGTTAACAGTGCCGTGACCGCTCGAGCTATCGACTTGGGGATTGGAACTTTGGTACATTCGGGTCCATTCTACACGATAGTGCAAACCCCATCTCGCTCGGACCCCTGGGGGCGGTCCGGTCGGCGGGTGTTAATTTCGTCGTTTTTGCGTACATTTATAGCGAATTCGGCAGCAGCGTATGGGTTTATTTATTCACTTCCGCTGCAGCTAGCGACTTGTCCGATCGCCCATGGATGCATAAGGGTATTCACTTCATGATATAATGTCCATTTCCGTGGTCAGGCAGTCAGGGGAGGTGCGGTCGGCGCCTTTTTGGATTTCCCGTACCTGGCGGAAACGGCCACCAGTTAGGGGTTAACAGTGCCGTGACCGCTCGAGCTATCGACTTGGGGATTGGAACTATGGTACATTCGGGTCCATTCTACACGATAGTGCATACCCCATCACGCTCGGACCCACAGGGGCGGTCCGGTCGGCGGGTGTTAATTTCGGCGTTTTTGCGTACATTTATACCGAATTCGGCAGCAGCGTATGGGTTAATTTATTCACTTCCGCTGCAGCTAGCGACTTGTCCGATCGCCCATGGATGCATATGGGTATTCACTTCATGATATAAAGTCCATTTCCGTGGTCAGGCAGTCAGGGGAGGTGCGGTCGGCGCCTTTTTGGATTTCTCGTACCTGGCGGAAACGGCCGCCAGTCAGGGGTTAACAGTGCCGTGACCGCTCGAGCTATCGACTTGGGGATTGGAACTTTGGTACATTCGGGTCCATTCTACACGATAGTACAAACCCCATCTCGCTCGGACCCCTGGGGCGGTCCGGTCGGCGGGTGTTAATTTCGTCGTTTTTGCGTACATTTATAGCGAATTCGGCAGCAGCGTATGGGTTAATTTATTCACTTCCGCTGCAGCTAGCGACTTGTCCGATCGCCCATGGATGCATAGGGGTATTCACTTCATGATATAATGTCCATTTCCGTGGTCAGGCAGTCAGGGGAGTGCGGTCGGCGCCTTTTTGGATTTCCCGTACCTGGCGGAAACGGCCGCCAGTCAGGGGTTAACAGTGCCGTGACCGCTCGAGCTATCGACTTGGGGATTGGAACTATGGTACATTCGGGTCCATTCTACACGATAGTGCATACCCCATCACGCTCGGACCCACAGGGGCGGTCCGGTCGGCGGGTGTTAATTTCGGCGTTTTTGCGTACATTTATAGCGAATTCGGCAGCAGCGTATGGGTTAATTTATTCACTTCCGCTGCAGCTAGCGACTTGTCCGATCGCCCATGGATGCATATGGGTATTCACTTCATGATATAAAGTCCATTTCCGTGGTCAGGCAGTCAGGGGAGGTGCGGTCGGCGCCTTTTTGGATTTCTCGTACCTGGCGGAAACGGCCGCCAGTCAGGGGTTAACAGTGCCGTGACCGCTCGAGCTATCGACTTGGGGATTGGAACTTTGGTACATTCGGGTCCATTCTACACGATAGTGCAAACCCCATCTCGCTCGGACCCCTGGGGGCGGTCCGGTCGGGTGCGGTCGGGTCCGGTCGGGTGCGGTCGGGTGCGGTCGGGTGCGGTCGGGTTTTAGTAGGACCCCAATGGTAAGCATATCCTTTTACGCTGTTGTGACATGTAGTGCACCATGGTAGCACTTCCATTTACGCTGTTGAGACATGTAGAACACAATGGTAGCACTTCCATTTACGCTGTCGAGACATGCAGTGCACAATGGTAGCACTTCCATTTACGCTGTTGTGACATGCAGTGCACCATGGTAGCACTTCCATTTACGCTGTCGAGACATGTAGTGCACCATGGTAGCACTTCCATTTACGCTGTCGAGACATGCAGTGCACAATGGTAGCACTTCCCTTTACGCTGTCGAGACATGCAGTGCACAATGGTAGCACTTCCATTTAAGCTGTCGAGACACGTAGTGCACAATGGTAGCACTTCCATTTACGCTGTTGTGACATGCAGCACACAATGGTAAGCATATCCTTTTACGCTGTTGTGACATGTAGTGCACCATGGTAGCACTTCCATTTACGCTGTCGAGACATGTAGAACACAATGGTAGCACTTCCATTAACGCTGTTGTGACATGCAGTGCACCATGGTAGCACTTCCATTTACGCTGTCGAGATATGCAGTGTATAATGGTAAGCACCTCCCTTTACGCTGTCGAGACATGCAGTGCATAATGGTAAGCACTTCCATTTACGCTGTTGAGACATGCAGTGCATAATGGTAGCACTTCCATTTACGCTGTTGAGACATGCAGTGCATAATGGTAAGCATCTCCTTTTACGCTGTTGAGACATGTAGTGCACAATGGTAGCACTTCCCTTTACCCTGTCGAGACATGTAGTGCACAATGGTAAGCACTTCCCTTTACGCTGTTGAGACACGTAGTGCACAATGGTAAGCATCTCCTTTTACGCTGTCGAGACATGCAGTGCACAATGGTAAGCATCTTCATTTAAGCTGTCGAGACACGTAGTGCATAATGGTAGCACTTCCCTTTACGCTGTTGAGACATGCAGTGCACAATGGTAAGCATCTCCTTTTACGCTGTTGAGACATGTAGTGCACAATGGTAAGAATCTCCCTTTACATTGGTGAGGTGTTCAGTGCACAATGGTAAACATCTCCCTTTACGCTGTTGATAATGCATTGCAGCAGGGAAGTCGACAAACACAGTATATGGATTAACCTTAGAAACAAAGAACTTGCACCTCGCTTGATGTGGGGTGTCTAACGTCTGACAGCTTTGTCCATTAATAAACAAAACCACCACAGATGTCATGTTGTTTCAAATAAAGACGTGTTTAATCGAGGTAATTATGTAATAGATATAGCATGCGACTTGGAGTCCCAGCCAAGACAAGGATTGTACAAGTTAGATATCATCTTGACAATTCTTTTGGCGAAAGTTTGAAAACAATTGATAGTTCGTCTAAAAACCACAACATTTCGCACTTATTGGAAATTCAAACCGTCTATTTACATTATCCATATGGTCATGTTTTATTATTTGTCAAGGGGCAGACGCACGTTTTACATAAATTCAGGCAAAATTGCAATTGTTATTCAACAAAGAATTTCTTTGATCTATCTGATGAAAATTCTGAAATTTCACATATGTCCTCATCTTTATTGTAACATAATCTGAACAATTATTAAGAGAAGACAAAAACAAGGGATTTGAATAAAGTTGAGAGGTTGAATCTATTTTCTTTTTCGTCTCTTTAGGTACTAAGAACTTCAAAAAATAATTAATAATTTCAAATAACACATTCACTAAATAACTTATTGTCTTGACTCTATGAGAGGACGCTTCGTTTCACAATGTTGAGTTAAATTTATAATTCCATGATATAACATCGCACCCCAATATATTCCAATGAAGAATAAAGCTGGACCTATGACCTAAAACTCATCTGAGTCAAAAATTGTATTGATCAGCAGGCATGACATGAACATTCTTAAATATACAAAATATTTATGGGTGGATGTCTTTCTGCATGAAAATAGTAATGAAATTTCTTGAATTAAGGCAAATTAAGTCTCCTCTCATGATTTTCAGGTATGATATAATGGATATATGAACTGCACTTTTGATAAAGTTCTATCTTATACAGATGTTCTTGTTACCGAGAAAAATGGCAACATTTCACATATATGTCATGCCATCAAAGTATAGTAAATGGGGTTATAATACCCAAATGAGACGATAATTCTTAAATAGTGTATCACAATAATTGCTTGTGCCAAATTTCAAAAAGAAAATCCCGATGAAAGATTTTGAGAAATTCCATTTTAAAATATCTGAAAATTTTGGTGAAACATTCGTCTGATCCTTAAAGGGGTACTGTACGCCATTTTCATTAAATTTCCGGTGACAACAACGATCTATTATCGATAATATATAGAAACATAAGTAATATGAGTCGAAGATGTATTCTGTAAACGCTCAGGTTAATAGGCTATCTTAAAATTTAATAATTTAAAAGTTAATAATTTGATATAAATTGAATTTATGACTGGAGCCATAAAATGGCGTCAATTAAATTACGAATTTGCGTAATCAAATAAAGTAAATGAGGGATACTGGCTTGTTAAACCGATCGCACACACGATCGCTTAAAATATTATGATGATACGGGGAGAACCATCAAGCCACTCACTGACTAGCGACGATACAATAACTTAAATGATTATATGGGACTAGTATGCCTATAATATAACTTTTATTTGATTCATTTGGTTGAAAACTGTACAAAAATTACTCGACAACGACAATTTGTATTTTTGCATTCCGGTAAATTTGTCATCCGTAACACTACTTCGTACTCAACAGACTTTCAAATAATGAAAAAAGTGTTACATTATTCTCAGACTCGGAGACTATAGAAACCAACAACAACATTTGGCGTACAGTACCCCTTTAAGGGTCAGATGCACGTTTTGCCAAAATTTCCTGGTATTTCAAAATGTATTTTCTCTAAATCTATCAGGAATATCTTTGTGAAATTTTGTACAAGAGATTATTGTGGTAGCATACAAAAGAACCATTGGACATTTGGTTATTATAATCTCATTTACTTTACTTTTATGGCATGAAAAATGTTTAAAATTTCACTGTGTTCAGGTACCGAGAACTACTGTAAAACAGGTTTTTTTCGAAAGTGCATTTCATATATACATGATATCATATCTGAAGATCATGAGAGGAGACTTAATGTTTTTTGATTCATGAAATTAAATGATTATTTTCATTCAGAAAGACAACTACCATAAATATTTGTTTATTATTGAGAATTTTCATGCCATGCTTGTTGGTCATTGAAAAATTGGGCTCAGTTGAGTTCTGGGTCATGGGTTCATAACCAAGTTAAATCTGACCACCATATCTCTTAACACTGTGGCCTAATTTCTGTTGATTGCTCCCTGCTTGAGTGGACAGCACCACATTTGAACATTTGTTTTCATTGGGCTGGCATATTTGTGACTGCTTTATTCTTCATTATAATACATGGGGTATGATGCTATAATATGCAATTAAAAAGCTAACTCAACATTATGATACAAATGAAGCCTCCTCCCATGGAGTCAAGACAATAAGCTATTTGATGGTTGACATGTTTGAAATTATAAATTTTTCTGGCAGTTTTCGGTACCTGAAGGGACAGAAACGAAACAAATATTTTCAACCTCTCAAATGATTTAAAATCCATTATTGTTATTGTCTCTTTATAATTGCTCTGATTCTATATGTAATGAAAATTATCATATGTAAAATTCAATATTTTTCACCAGATAGATCCAGAGAAATTCTTTGTTGAAAATCACTTGCCATTTCTGGCTGGATTTACTGTGATTTATGCAAAACGTGCGTCTCCCCCTTAAAGATACGGGCGGTCTTCCCTGTGTATATGTATTAAAATGGTCAAATCCACTAAAACCGCCATAAACAGAAAGAATATTATATAATAGACAGATGTTCAAATACCAATCATAAAAATCTAAAATTGATTATAAATTCCAGTCAGGGCGGGGGGGGGGGGGGGGTCGGAAAAATTTCCAGCTACGTATGACGGGGTGGGTGGGTGTCTCTCGGGTCCGAAAAGCAGTTTTTTCCATATGCCAATTTTTTTCTTCCATTTCTGCTATTGAGTCTTATTTTGATGTGTTTTGATCAGAAACAGGTCATATATAGTTAATAGCAATGCTATACTATATATAGAGGTTATCAGAAGTTGGATCAGTTGCGCAATGGCCAACAATAACCCAAATTCAACTTGATAGAACAAGAAACTGCGCTTTTGGAAAAATAAGATTTAATCAGGATTCCATCTACTGATACAACAAAATAAGAATAACTATGCAGAACTCAGCTGAAAATAAGCAATAAAATGAAAGCACACTTGACCATATGTGACATGGAAATAAAGATATAATAAATAATGGAATAAAATAGACTTTTGACAACGTAAAACATAAAGTCTTAACATATAAATTGAAGGCCAGCCGGGCCAGCTTGAACAATTTCAAATTGTTTTCCAAGTTAATGTGGATCAGCTTGTAATGTTAATCACAGTAACAAAGATTTTATCGTCACTGATATCGTGAGCGAAAAGGAAGTGAGATTGGGCTATCCATCCATATTAGTCCAGGAGATATTGGTCGACCTCTGCACCCCCCCCAGGACTTAACTTCACCCCACTAATTTTCTTCCTTAAGATCTCCTCTAATTTTTTTCACTTGTTAACAAGAAAAAAAAGTGGCCGCAGAGACTCCAGACAAGATGGCGTCCATCATGGCGCCATTTTGTTTAATGCACCAGGTCTCTTTGATCGCCATTATAGTAAAGATGATAGACATGCGGTCTTGTTTTCCGCTCGATTCGTTATTCTAATATACAACCCTTACAAATTAGCCAAAAATCCGACACCATAATCCAATATGGCGGCCAAGATGCCCGCCGAAATGTGAAAATATGCTATTTTTCTGACATGTTACCACCTTTCGTTTGTCTCTGTGGGAAAATGTTAGAATGTTTGCGTCATGTTACACATTTATCATATAGAGGAGTCATTGGCGAACACATGGGGACCATAATATGCATTCATTGCGGGATATTTTTGTCCGATATCACGTTTTCCCAAATGCCGGTATCATAGGTCAAAGCCGAATCTCCGTTAATAACGCGATGTTATGTTTCGAATCAATGAATGTTATTGCTATTATAACAACACCCATGCACATATATTTGCAGGAGATACTCGAGCTAGGATTCCTCTTATACCTGAGTTGAGGAATATTTACCCAAATCCAAGATGGCGGCCAAAATGGCCACCAGAAATAAAAAATCGCCGAAAATCGCTGATTTTAGCATCAGTGAGCATTATTGTCATGACAACTCCATACCTTCTTACTATTGTAAGTTGGGAACACTTAGGCGAAGAACTTTCCTTGTACCATATCCAAATAAAAGTCCCCCAAATCCAAATGGCGCCCACAATGGCGGACAGATTTTGAATAATCATCGAAATTCCCTCATATTCACATCATTGGGCATTATTGTCGAGACAACTCCACAATGCTTACAATTGAGTTAGAAATACTGAGGTGAAGTAATTACATTACATCTCATGCAAGAAATTGTTTTCCAAATCGAAGATGGCGGCCAAAATGGCGACCGAAATTTGAAAACAAGTCTACATTCCTTTACTTTCTTACGATGGGCGTTATCATTTCGCGATTTCATTCCACCATTACATGTTGATATGGAATAGTGACTTGAAGTATTCATTAGGGTTTGGCAATTGATACTCACAGCCAGGATCGCTGCTAAATTGGCGGCTAGAAATTGAAAAGAAATCGATATTTTCGCATATTAATTTCAACTTGTCATAATATCGGTATGTATGGACGAAACTGTACATAAACCATCTACTAGTTCAACTTAAAGGTATCAAAACGCATAACATAGCTCGTATCTTTATGGAAAGATGAAAACCCACAATTAATATCGCGATGTGGCATTTCGAAATCCAGTCTCCACTTAGCGCCGATAATGGCCGTAAGCGTAGGTGCGCCGAATAGTTATATAAGAACAATTACCTGATAACAGATTCTGATTTGCCACGTCACGTCCATAATTATCTGGACCAGCTTCCATTTCTTTGTCTGCTAAATCTAGGTCGCTCACACCGACAAAGTATTCACCACTTCCTGGGAGTAGGGTCCCTCTAATCATAACGTTTCAAACAATTCATTTTCCGGTGTCTAGCTTACGATTTTAAATATTTGCTAAATATGATATTTGTGCGTCATCTTGAACTAGGAAGGCATATGGCCGATGAGTATACAAGCTTACAGAAGGTCATCTCTATGTATGTGTCTCATACCCCATGGGATAACGACATGTACACCTGGCGAACCAGTTAGCTAGTCACTTCTCAATAGATGGTTCGTCAACTCACAAACTCAGCGAACGCATTGGCATATGTGGACAACTTCGACAGTGTTTCGAAGGTTGCTAGCTGTCCCATTCCCTTGGACAGATGTATATCTGCTAAGGAGAAGACCCTAGTGTACAGACTACCCACACTTCTTGACCATTATCCGAAGCAAACTGTGTGACGCCCCGCAGTTGTCTCGTCGAATATCTCCCAGCAGAGAAGAACAATGCTCGCGTTGCTAGTTTGTGGACATGCGCCAAGATACTGGGAATGAAATGGGCCACTGTATGCACCACCCCTACACCTGGTGCATGTTTAAGATATCGAATGTCATGCGTGTCGCTTTTATTTGGTGTGGTAAGATTGTATTTCCACATCCGTTTCGAAGCCTTTCTGATTCAACTACGTACACTAAGTTGGTCTGGATAATACTATGCTAGCCTCCCTCAAAACAGTCGGATGGACTAAAGGATAATGTCTTTATAGCATGAATGTATTCGTGTTTTGTTATCCTCTCTCGGGGTTAGTGTCAGTATGTGGGCGGTATTATTCAAGAAAATGTCAGGAACTGTGGTGCATTTATTTCACTATGTATTTAAAGAACAATTTACAGTCTCGATGGCAATGGCTGTGGACGTTGGGGAATGCGACCTTTATGATCATATAGCTTTATATATATAACTTTAGAATATAGTAGTTAATGTCTCATGCAGGAAAATGGTCGCATTGGTGATGTTACCAATAAATCACTTGGTGTACCAACGTTTGTTGAACTGAATGCAAGAGCTCATCAACGTAACATTCCTCTGGATGTTCTTCGCGTTGAACATTTCACCCTTTTGTTGATGGCATTTGTACTTTCTTGAACCATACCACCCAGCGTGAGTATGACATATCAACCAACTATCAAAGGTATCGCCTTTAAGACTACACCCCAGTCTTGGTGGGGCTTATACAGCAGTAGCCAATGGCATACTCCTGGTCCAGTTGTTTAAGAACGGCTTCCAAACGGATGGGAACATACAATCTTAGCATACAAGGAAAGCAAAGCCACACATGAGATCCTGTCTGAATCTAAAACATAACAAAATAAGGGGCGGTGCAGTCATGGTATACATTATTATGGTCCAATTTCATTTCCACTATCATGACACATACCCACAAACTAGCACCGTGTGTATTGTTATCATCTGCTTGGATATGTTCGGTGAGACGATTGCTGGACGCCAACAAGCTTGTTCTTATGATCATGTTCAAGGAGTTTGGGTATATTATGCATTATGGTCTTCTACGCCTAAGCAGAAATGTATCCGTCAAATGTCGGGCTTTCAACATTCGAAGCCATATACAGAAGTCGCCCGGGTACGTCAGTGCATTAGATGAGTATGTGAATTGATGAACCATATATTGAGAAGTGGCTGTTTGGGAAGATCACCAGGTGTACACGTTGTTATCCCCATTAGGTCACCAAAGCTGACAATACGCAAATAGATAGGTCCTTCTGAAAGCTAGTATACGCATCGACCGAATACCTTTATAGTATATCGCACAAGATGACGCATATACCCCATATGTAGCATCTGAATTATACCATAAGCTATACCACGAATGAAGCTCGCTAAGAAGTCCAAGCTTTCGAAACAAACACGTGAGCTGGACACCGGCATATGTATTGTTTGAAACATTCCGATTAGTGGCACACTCCTACAAAGAAGAGTAGTGAACTGTTGTTGTGAGTGAGATAGATTAATCTGACGAAGAGACGGAAACGAGTCTAGATAATACTGAATGTGGCAATTCAGAATAAGCTCAGGTACTGTTGTTTTGATTCTTGGAAGTCATAATATGACTATTCGGCGCACCTATATACGGTTACGGCCAGTATGAGCCCTTAGTGGAGAATGGATTTTGAGATGCCACATTGCGATTGTGGGTTTTCGTCCTTCCAAAAGGCTACAACTTACATTGGAACTAATAGATGGCTTATATTATGTACCGTTTCGTTTATACAAATCAATATTATGACAAAAAGTTGAAATTATTATGCGATAATATCGGCTTCTTTTCAATTACTGCCGGCCAGTTGAGCCGCCATATTAAATGTGAGTATCACTTGCCAAATCCTAATGAATAATTCATACATATCAACATGTAATGGTGGGTAGAAATCGCGAAACAATAACGCCCATCATAAGAAAGTAAAGGAATGTACTCAATGTAGGCGTGTTTTCAAATTTCGGTCGCCATTTTGGCCGCCATCTTCGATTTGGAAAACCATTTCTTGCATGAGATGTAAGGTAATTACTTCACCTCAGGTTTTTCCAACTCAACTGTACGCATGGATGGAGTTGTCTCGACAATAATGCCCAATGATGTGAATATGAGGGAATTTCGATGATTTTTCCAAATCTGTCCGCCATTGTGGGCGCCATCTTGGATTTGGGGACTTTTATTTGGATATGGTACAAGGAAAGTTCTTCGCCTAAGTGTTCCCAACTTACAATAGTAAGCAGGTGTGAAGTTGTCATGACAATAATACTCACTGATGTTAAAATCAGCGATTTTCGGCGATTTTTTATTTCTGGTGGCCATTTTGGCCGCCATCTTGGATTTGGGTAAATATTCCTCAACTCAGGTATAAGAGGAATCCTAGCTCGAGTATCTCCTGCAAATATATATACTTCGGTGTTGTTATAATAGCAATAACATTCATTGATTCGAAACATAACATCGCGTTATTAACGGAGATTCGGCTTTGACCTGTGATACCGGCATTTGGGAAAACGTGATATCGGAAAAAAATATCCCGCAATGAATGCATATTATGGTCCCCATATGTGTTCGCCAATGACTCCTCTATATGATAAATGTATAACATGACGCAAAAATTCTAACATTTTCCCACAGAGACAAACGAAAGGTGGTAACATGTCAGAAAAATAGCATATTTTCACATTTCGGAGGCCATCTTGGCCGCCATATTGGATTCTGGTGTCGGAGTTTTGGCTAATTTGTAAGGGTTGTATATTAGGATAACGAATCGAGCGGAAAACAAGACCGCATGTGCTATCATCTTTACTATAATGGCGATCAAAGAGACCTGGTGCATTAACAAAAAATGGCCGCCATGATGGACGCCATCTTGTCTGGAGTCTCTGCGGCCACTTTGTTAACAAGTGAAAAAAATTAGAGAAGACCTTAAGGAAGAAAATTAGTGGGGTGAAGTTAAGTCCGGGGGGGTGCAGAGGTCGACCAATATCTCCTGGACTATATGTTATTCCCATTTATTACGAAGCCTATTACTTCAGGCAGTGGATACCAGCCTGCCATCACACGCTATAACATGTTTACTCAGTTCTGGTTTCTGAGATGCCCCAAGAAGAGTCATGCGGGTATATCATGGTTATGTTTGGTATTAGCATTATTCTTGTATTCTTGTATTTCCACATGTTTTGATAAACAATTTGGTTCAAGCAATATATCACATAGCAAATATCAAAATATCAAATAATCTGAAATGTGTTGTACCATGTAGTCTGTAGAATACTCAAATGTGATTATGTGACTAGATAATGTGACTATATATTATGAAAATGAATGTTAACAAAAACTTTGGCACTCTGCCTATCCCTAGAAATGTGATTATGTTGACACATTTCTTGATTAATGACACTTATATGATAAATTCAAATAGTATCGTTATCTTCATTAATCACTGTTCTATTAAAATCTCGCGCAATAAACTATTTAGGGGGAGGGTGTCCAAAACTGACCGGAAAAAAATTCCTGAAACGGAAAAAAAGGGTGGGTGTCCAAAATTGCCTGGAAAAAAGGGCGGAAACGGAAGAAATTGGGTGGGTGGGTGGGCCGAGGCCGGAAAAAAATAAAATGATCATACATGCCTGGAAATATTTTCCGACCCCCCCCCCCCTGCCATAAACAGAAATAATATTATATAATAGACATGTTTTTCTCGTACCAATCATAAATATCGCGTAAATTTCATGTTATTGTCATGTTTGTACCCTTGGTTATGTAAACAAACATCAAAAACGTTTATAGACAAACACTTGAAACTACCGTATCATCCAATGAAAATATTCCGTTGCTATGTGGAATGCGTAGATAAAATTATTGGCGCAATCAACCAAATTTTATTTCAATCGACCCATTCTACCCGCTGTCAGTTCAAAATCAGGCTAATCCACGTTTCTTCATGATTGGGAAATGATCAGACAGAAATAAAATTGTTCTTGCAAAGAGATGAATATTTTTCAATCTAGTTCTCCTAACGTATATATGGTCATACAATACATACCAAATATGGATGAGTCGTATTGTGAGTTGTAAGTTGTATAGGCACACCAAATTAGGGGTTTTACAACCGACGTATAAAGTACGCGAATCTAAATAAGGTAATGGCCCAATATCGTGACACTGCTTATAAACAATCCACTGCGCTTTTTTCGAGAAACTGAACAACAGTCCACCTGTATTTTCTTGGACACAAAGTGTGTTTTGTGAATGATATCGCATTCATATCATCATTATGCCTAACTATTATTCTTGAGGAAATTATCACAAAACGAAGGTTGCCCGTCCCTTTGAAAGCAATGCATTACATTCATTTTGCCCCACTTTCCGTTTGTCCATCACTCCATCCCTCCGTCCGGGCATATATATCAGCCTTCGGTTATCGCGTCTGGATGAAATTTGGTTTAGATGATTACTATTATTACATCTTTAAAAATAGGGTAAAAACTACTTTTTTTTCGTGTTTCCATTCTAGAGTTATCCTGCTTGTGTATCTACAAATGTGGGCTTTTGTCAGTCCGCTCAGATATTTCAGCCATGATTCATCAGATCTGAATGACATGTGGTATATATGTTCGCCATCTTGACTGCTTTCCAGTGAGGGGCAAATGACTTCCCGTTCTATAGAATCATCCTTCTTTGTTTATCTGGAAATTATGTTATTGTTTGGTCTTCTGCACAGATATTAGTGTGAAAATAAGGTATATCCCAATTTGTTTTGCCTAAAACGTTCACGTAAGTTTTCATTGTCTAAAAATAGTCATGACCATTCCGACTTTTATTCAATTTCAGCGCCAGAATTTATGTTAGTTTTGAGATATCCATGACCACACAGACTACTGGAGCTACTTATGCAGACCATGATGCGATGCTCTACAATGCTGCCGAACAGCTACGAACAGATTTAGAAAGCGGAAACTTCAACGTTATCATTAATGGACTAACATATGCAGCAGATGCCAATAGTTTAACATACGAGTACGCGACACCCTCTTGTGAACCAGGATCCATACCAGTGCCAAACATGCTGAGCTGTGGTATGTATTTCCACATAACTATAATTTATTTATAATTCGTTGTCTTAGTTTGATTTTGGATGGATTCGCTTTTCTAGCCCATTGTTAATAAAAAACAAAACATTAGCAGATGAGTTGTGAAATTATGATATAGTTTTGAAGTGTTCTAATAGAGGCATACTTTAATATCACACCATTCTGCATGAAAGTAGCAAAACTAATGGAACAAAGTAAAATTTGATAAAATAATAAAGCATGGTCATTGAGAATAAGATGTACATGATTAATTGGTTCAAATCAGATCTATTTGACCAAAGTTGAAATCATCTAAGGTATAAATTTGTTTGAGAACACGTATATTATCAATTTTAGAATTTAATTCCACTGTTGATCCAGTGTCTAGTCCGTTAATGACAGGGAAGGGTCAAATCACGAAAGACCGGGCAGAAGTGCCATTTTGGATATATCATAAGTGATGTATTGGTAAAAAACATCGCGATTTTTCAATATTTTGAAGATATTATACAATCTTTTGCACATAAGATATATTCGACACAATACTTTTAAAAGTGTCATAAAACATCAAATATACTGACGCATAAGGGATCAAAATATTTCAAATTGCCGTATTATGGATACCAGAATGGCCGTCATTCACGCCATAATGGCAAAGTTGGTTTGCAGAACTGGTCTTTTCCAGATCGATTATATCAGAGTGATCCATTACTTGTGGCTTGTGCTATTATTTAATGTCGTACCAATTTTTTACGGATCAAAATTAGACAAGAATGTCACATTTTAATCCAAAATTACCGATTGACATCGAAAAAGGATATGCTTCAAATAATTTGATATTGGATACTGACAATACAGCCATATATGATTATACGAGAGTATTGTTGTTGTCATGATTACTTTAATGGCAAAGTATACACAGTTAGGTGCCAATATTATGCATTTATCTACTTTTACGATCGACAAATATTAGCCAATAAAACATCACTATGTACGCTGACTTTTATGATGTATTTTCAGCCAAAAAAACGCATAAGATTTGTATCCTTCTTGGTTTAGGTTGTCCATAGTCTACAAAATAGTGGGGACTACAAAACATGAAGCGCTTAGCGCCGCCTGACATTATTTCGATGTCATTATATTTGAACACCGAACTATAGAGAGACATCATGTCTGTTCATCTAAATCGACACGATGCGAGCACCGCATGAAGCTATGATTACTGCGAAATGCATGGGTGCATTGAACATACATAGCCTTCTAACAAGCGATTGCGTCCTCGACTAGTATCAAATTATTTTTTCGAGTTCATACTCAGCGAAACTAAAAGCTGGGTGAAGAACAGTCTTATTGTTATCTTTAGGGCTTACCTGTGAATAGTCGAATACCGTATACATCACGAAGAATGTAAAAAAGCCCACACGGTTATGAAATTCGACTCTAAAGCACCACATAACAGGTCGGACGCCTAAGTTATTGTATCAAAATAGCTGTGTGATTGTCCATTCGGCGAATTGAATTCAAGATGGTGTACACTTCCAACATACAGAGATGCTGTGAGACATCACCAAAAGTCAAATCCTATAGTATCGTATAGTCTACACTATTAGCAAACTAACGTCAGATCACAATCACGACGATGAAAATAGTCAGGAACCGGATTGACGTGCGTAAATAAATTATACACAATGAACCAGTCAAAAGCACCTTTAACCACCCTCCCCTGATAAAGGCCCACGTGTTCGATATATTACATTCGATGGTATTACAAGAACATTTATCGTATCATCGATTGCACACAACCCCGCGGAGATGAGCGTCATGGGAACGTTCTTTTTAGATCAAATGATAACTCAAAACGATATAATTGCATAACATCCGGAATTATCGATATTGCACCGATCGCCATCACCAAAAATTGAACTGATTTCCGTTGCATAATTAAGCTTGGGTCCGACTGAAAGAAACAACCGATCTCGTTCACCGCATAGCATAGGTCAGAGTACATAGGATTTGCCATACCAGGCAATTTTTCAAGGATTGTCCACTTATAAACGGACAATCATTACCTAAAATGGTCATTAATAAATGGACAATCCAACCACGCGTGGCACGCGAGCTTGGGATATCTGGGATTGTCCACTAAATGAAGACATGTATAGCCAATCCTGCATGTTAGCTTCATATTTAGTATGAAGGGCAATAACTCTATAAAGAATGTTTATTTACTAAATAACGGTGATTTGTATGAGAAGAAGTGTTTTTGGCGAAATAACGGAGATATTTGAAGAAGAGTTTTTGACGAAATAACGGAAATATTCGAAGAAGTGTTTTTAAAGAGCGTACCCAAAACTTCCCCAAACCCACCCACCCAAGGGAAGAATTTTACTTATATTTCACAAGAGTTGATCTGATGTGGTGTTGCAAATTTCTCATACAAATCTCCGTTATTTAGTAAAGTTACATTCTGTATAGAGTTATTACCCTTCAGATTTAATATGAAGTTAACATGCAGGATTATCGATATATGTCGTGATTTAGTGGACAATCCCAAGCTCGCGTGCCACGCGTGGTTGGATTGTCCATTTATTAATGACCATTTTATGTAAGGATTGTCCGTTTATAAGTGGACAATCTTATGCGCATTAGGCGCTGCACGTCTCTGATATAAAGTGATAAAAATAGGTACAGTTGTAATGAAATGAAACAGGATAACCTGTATTAATTTGCTAATACATGTACCATAACCACGAACATCCGATGCTCCTATGAATACAAGTGCGAAGTTGGGAAAGATAGCTTTTTTAGGATCTGGCGACGGTGATTCAAGTATATTACTTACCAAGCCGATAACATCAGTTCTAGTCCATAGGTGGATACCAGACGGTCTATAGGGCATCGTGAACTGGGACCAGATTCGATGATTGGGAATAAAATAGGATTGACCGATATAGCTTTATTCAATGCACCGCAACTGACATTCAGCAGAATGATTTCAATCTATTTGTTGTCACAACTGATATCCAGCTAAAATGTGCATCATAACAATATTACGAAATTCACAACTTCCAGCTCGATCGTTCATGGAAACGCGTTTATGCTTTCAGCCTCATGCTTTGATGAATATTCTCACATTCTGCTATCTGTATTATATGTTATTCATTTATTGTCTCTTTGTGTAAATTATGATAAGGAGAGATGTTTATAAAATTGAAACTTGTTTTCGCCGTAAGGGGGTGGGGAGCGAAATTGGGTCAACATTTAAAAAAAATTCGGACTCGAATTGTTATCCGTGCTAGTATGGCTTAAGCTACAGTTGGTCTGTGGCAAATTCCAAGCTGGGCACCCACGGAGACCCCATCTAGCCACGTGTCTAGTCTCACATTATTGACGGATATGTATGGTATCAGAATGCACAATCAACTGCATGGCCACCACCTTCTCTCAATTCAAATACTCACCTTGTAAAGTTGATATGTGTATGTATATATATCACAGGCGCACTTTAGTATACATATGGACATGTTTTATTTCGCCCAGCTTAATAAATTAAGTAATGACAATAAATCGATATTGTCTTCGTAATTCGAGCATGTATAAACTTTCACATGGGAGATAATTTACTAAATTTTCGTACTACGGAAAAAGCGTACCTGTCGAAATTTTTAAATACTCACACAAATTGTCCAATCTCGCAGAACGTTGCTTCTAGAAGCAAAATTTGATCAGTAAGGCTGTCCAAACCTACGGTGAAAAAATTGCAGTTGTGTCCAGTCAGTCGGGCTAAATTCACTATCGGACTAGACTAAAGCATTAGGTCAAATCTCTCCTCATTTGCTCAGTTTTTTCTCTCAAGCATTCGAATGCTAACCAAATACCAAGCGAAGACAAATATAAGGAAAGTCATTCCTTTGCCACCAACAAGTTTGACGTATTAATTGCACCTTTTATCCATTGTGGTATATTAGACAGTTAACAGTATATATATACAAAAGAGTAGGATCTGCCTGTCTGCATGTCTGTCCGATTTTTCTCCCAGACCCCTGGACCGATTTCAACAAAATTTTGTGGTTCAGTTTGTTAATAATATATGTTCATATGTGTAGAGTGCTTTGTATTAACTTTGGAAACGAAGCTAACTTCATGTGTTCTGACTTGCCAGTTGATTGTCCACCGGGAACTTATCACGAGGCCCTCGACAATGTGTGCTACAAATGTCCAAAGGGGTCATATCAGGACCTAAGTGGGCAAACAAGTTGTGAGGCATGTGTTGAAGGCAAATCGACTGCTGTAACTGGTTCTGTCAATGGGTCTCAATGCCGGGGTAAGTATTTGTTCTAAAATCAGTAAGTGTTAAACGTCAAATAAAAATTATTATTATCCATCCCTTAACTAACACTCTTTCTGATTGGGCAAAAGCCGTCACGTGATAATCCGGGAAAAAGTCATATTGGACTCCCGAATGCCATATTGGACTCCCGAATGCACAATGTGACTTTTTTATCGGGAATCCGTGACGTCACGAAGTAACTCTGCCAAATAAATCTGTGAAATTGTGATGAGCGCGCAAATCTGTGGTGTATTTAGCAGAAGTTTCACTTCCGCATTGAGATTTGTTTTCACTTCTATGTTTACTGTTCCAAAGCATGCTTTCTGATGATCAAATACAGGCTTTTATAGAGTATCAAGTGCCGACAAATACCAAAAATGACCACAAAAGTTTTATTCCCAAAATTTTGATAAACACACAGATGGATAATACAAATGTCATTTATATTTGTGTACAGTATGTGTTTTCTTGTGCTCGTCCAGGTTGTGATGAAAAGTCATATTGTGTCGCAAAATCATCGTCCAGTTACGGAGTCAAATGAACATTGTTTTGAATGTTTCTACGGAGTCTGCGATCGATGATCTGATAGGCCTACTGATTTATAGTGTTGTGATGTACATGTATGCATGGACTGGTTGTGGGGTTGTAGGCCATTAATGACCACGGTTGTACCGCCATTCAAACATGGTCGAGTGGTATCACCGCAATTGACATTTTCTTATACGGCATTGCTTTATAAATGCATGACATTCTTATGACTTTTCACCACAACCTGAACTCGTACAAGAAAATCACATACTGTACACAACATTGTATAATAACTTTATAATAGATGTCAAATAACAATTTCAATATAATATAATGCATTTCAAAATCAAAACACGTCAAATTAAAATTAATATATGTCAGATTACTATCAATAAGTCGATTCCAACTTAATAGAAGTCATTTGAAAATCAAAATATTTCAAGTGAAAATGTCACCAGAGGGCGATTTTAATGCAGTGGGAAAGAACTCTATTGTATATATTGTAACAATTGGTGAACATGTAGAAATGCTGAAACACAATAGACCTGACGCAAAAATAAATGTCTGGTATCTTTTCAATCAATATGTCAACTCACACAACATGTATTGGTTGTTATTTGACATCTATTAAATTTGATTTGACTTATTTTGATTTTGAAGCGATTTCTGTTAAGTTGGAATTGACTGATTGATTGTTAATTGACATTTATTAATTTTCATTTGTTGTATTTTGATCTTGTAACTACTTCTATTAAGTTGGTATTGACTTATTGTTATTTAACTCCCATCAATTTGCATTTGACGTATATTTAGACCAAAATGGCCGCCCATATATAAGGCCACATAACAGGAATTTGTAGCGTTCCTGCCAAAAAGAGTTTTCTATGGTAGCGTTCCGTGATGAAAAGAGACAACATCAAATTCGACAGGTTTATTTAATAATGCTAAGGTAATGTGATTCCCATTGTGAAATATTCAGCAAACAGATCCCTAGATAGCAATAGGGACTTTGATTGCGGATATGCATGCACTGGTCAAATCAGGACGGTCAGACCATATAAGATGTAGTAAAATTGAAGCCCTATTGGTAAATCCAGCCTGTGTACTGATACATAGATAAGGGTACAACTAAAGGTGTCCTATTTGAATTTTTTTTATAGAAATAGAAAACTCTTCGAAGGGAAAGCTCAACCCCTTCGACTACCTCCAGAAATAAATAGCAACACAATGATATTATATGAAAGTTGAAGGAGGAAACTCAACCCCAAATATAACGGCATTGCCCACAATACTATAATAACATTTTTGATATCAACATGCAAACAGAGTTACCCCGCCTGTAACATTGTCAGAAAATAATTCCTGCTACACCTACGTTCTATTGGTATTCGCAGGGCCATACCTTCTGGCAAATTGTCTCAGATGGCTATAGTTTTAGCATATGAACGACAAATTAAAATACCCTACAAATATCGGGCAAAATCATTTGTAACAGTCCGTCGTGGGATTTCATAGCCCTAATAACTGACAGAACAATCAAATAGACATACTTTGTTATTCAGAAATGTATCACTCAGAAGAATGTCATAACTTTCTGTGAAAAATTACATGGACAAATTCCAGGAAAGTTTTCTCGCTGTGTGGACGCAGCCTAAGACTAAGCTCACATATTTGGCTGACATTTGTTCCGTGTAATTCGTTCTGTTGGACTATATCACCCCTGGTTAAGTGGTCCTGCTAATTGTCTATGATGCTGGTGGATCCTACTGATTTTCTATTATGTTGGTGGGTCCTAGTAATATGCTATGATGCTGGTATGCCAAAGTGATGCTGTCAAGAACAATTAACGTTATTTTTTATAACGTTGTCATTTTCGTGGTGTTTGGCTTATCTGAACAATACAAGGAAATCCGTTATGTGTATAATGCATTCAAAACATACAGGTTATAAAATAATATAATAACGGGTGCGTTGGTTGTTGCAAACCGATCATAATCTATAATATCTATTGCTGTCGTTTTGCAAGCAACAGCTCAGCTATTGTTGAAATATTTAAATTTTTGTCGGTTTTTCACTGTTTCATTCAGGTAATGGCTTTTTTGATTCGTTCATATTAGCTAAACACAGCGACAGTGACAACTTTAGAAAACATAATGGTAAACTTTCTTAACTACATCAGTTTGCTCTACCAACATTATAGCAAAATGGTACGACCCACCAGCATCATAGAAAATCAGTAGCACCACTTGACCAGGGGTGTATATTTGTGTATAATTATGTAATATGCCGGCATTAAATGTATTCTACATGCACATTAAACTGTGAAGTTATTGTACAATTGTTCTGTGTAATCTGTTTTGTAGGGTTATCATGTATAAAATTGTGCAATAAGTACGTACATTAATCCGTTTATAATCATTTCAGATATGTGTCTCGCAGGACATTTCTCGACCACGGGATTAATTCCTTGTAGCAAGTGTACACATGGGTCATTTTCTTCACAACCCATGGCAAAAGCATGTGGCCCATGCCCAACTTTCCAAACAACGTTCGTAAAGGGTGCATCGTCAGATTCCAGCTGCGAAGGTATGGTATGCCTGGAGTTTCGAAAAAAAAACCCACTGTATTCAACCACCTAATATGCACACGATTGTATAGGGAAAGATATTACACTTAAAGGTACGGTTGGCCTTGGCGGTGGGTATCCTGTGAAAATATTTCCACCCGTCAAAAACCGTCACAAACAGAAAGAACATCAAAATGTAGACAGACTTTGTCCGTATATAAATAAGAAATATCGCATCAACAGTATTTTATTGTCAAATGTTTGACCATTGTTATGTAAACAAAAGCATAGAAAGTAACTTTTCTGGTGTTTGTTTATATTATGATGGTAAACATAAAGAGCGTTCTTTGTTGGTGAATTCCTGATATGGAACTAATACAGAGCGTTTATGCCATTTGTGTGTTATTAGCCAGTAGCATTGTGCTGTCTTCTGTAACACAATCAGGCTCTTGCTTAGGTAAAATATAGTAGGTCTTTATGATAACATGCTGTTTACGTGATGGTCATGGTATATATGAACGAAACTGTATGCGTTTTAATGTTTGTCTGTTAACGGTGATTAGAACAAATATGAATAAATTCGACAACTGAGGCCTCACGTGCCTTTAATCGGGGTTCACGATTAGATTGCGATTTATATTCAAACGCAGTAACAGGACTGGTGACACCGATATTAGGATTACATTTCGAAATTATTGTATCCTGAGTTAATCGGAAGGGTGATAACTCTATATAAAACGTACCTTGACGAAATAACGGAGATTTGTATGAAAGAATTTACAAAACTACCAACTTTAAAGAGCCCTTCTTCAAACGCCTCCGTTATTTTGTTAATAATCATAGCCTCAGTCCTAACCTCGAGTGTCACGTGTTATTGCAAATTAGTATCAATAGCTATATATTCGTGAATTTGATAAGTATCTTTCGCTATAAAAATCGTGTGCGTGTTGGTTGATTCAACATACATGTGAATATATACACAAACATGTGAATTAATGGTATCAACGTTAACACTTTCATGATGGCAGCTGCGCTGGTGCAGCATAAAAGATCATGTGCCAGTATATTCTCTCATATATATGAGTCTCCCATAGGGAATATACTGGCTTACAAGGTCAAGGGAAATATTGTGAGGCCAAATTGAATGTAATATATTATCTCGTATATTTGAGGAGACTCGCATATGTAAGAGAATGTATTGGTACAGGGTTTTCGCAACGTTTCAGACAAGATGTAAATAGGTTTTCGAACATATATCTTTTTAAGGAGATTTTGACTTTCAAATTTCACAACCTCGAACATATGGTGAGCGAAGTTACTTTAACACTAATATATATATATATATATACATCTACAGCTCATTCGCCATCTTCTTTGGTTGAGTTATATATAGTGACGAAGATGATGATTACTTTAATAATTATGAGGTAGGATCTGGCCTTGTATAATACTAATAATAGTAATAATACAAAAATAGTAAATGCAATTAGTATTCAAATCATTCTCGACAAATCGCAGAAAGATAGCTTTGCCTTTTGGAAGAGACAACATTTCTACACTTTAATGTAGATGCAAAATAGACCAAACACAACGATCACTTTCTCATCCCTCGTCAGTGTGTGTATTCGCTAAATTTCATGTCATTTACAAAGAATCTGGAGACACTCTGTGAACATTGTGTATGCCCATTTATTATGCCCCTGACATGAAGTCGGCGGGTATATAGTCGACGTCTCCGTCCGTTCGTCCGTCCGTCCGTACAAACATTTTGCATTATTGTTCAGCAACCGCTTGTCAGATTCAGCTGATATTTGGTATGGTGATAGAGTAGCATGGGGGAACAGCTACATGCATAGCGCGGGTTTCGTCCACCCATTTTTACCAGAGTTATGGCCCTTTTTTACTTAGAAAATTCAAATTTCTCTTGTTTTTTTTGGGTTTCCAGATGATAGCGTGAGCTTTGGTGGTACGATTGCAAATCCCGTATTTTTGTGAATCAGTTATCTGAAAAATATATGTCAAGTGCGAATTTGGGTATGATCTGATGATTTTTGGCAAAGTTATGGCCATTTTTTCAACTTAGAAAATTTGAATTTTCGCTTGTTTTTGGTTTCCGGATCGCTTGTTTTTGGGTTTCCGGAATTTCTAGAAGCGATGATTGTACGAACTTCCTTTGGAATGGTCATATAGACCTCCTTGGATATCCACAGTTTCGTCTATGCTTAATCCGAATTGCTACGGTCGGGGGCAAATGCCACGCGACAGCGTACCTCTTGTTGATATAATTCCAGATTTCGATACCGTAATTAAATTATTCGAAAAAGAAATAAATATGAGGAACCTTTATTTATGATACAATGACGTCTCTACATTTTCTACGTCTCTTCCAGATTTCGACACATTGCTGCCTGTCCAGACCACCCTTACCATTGCAAATATCGGTGTTTTGTCTAACAGCTCTGGTTTTTATACTGCATTTTGGCAACAGATCAAAACACCCCCATCTGATTACGTGACTTTGGAAGTGCGGCTACCTAATGGCCAATCGTTTCTGACATTCTCTACCGGGACGTCACCAGAAATAATTGTGAACGGGTATGCTAAAACTTTAAAATCAATTCTGATACACTCAAACTGTGAGGGGCTTCTCATGTAATATATATTATAGTGCTTTACTCACCAAGTGTGTCAGAGTGGCCCTGTAGAAGTTCCAATTTAAAATTTTGAAGTTGCTAGTACTCAGATAGGCACTATTGCACTAGCCCAGAAAGTGCTATGGACCCCATATGGCTCAGTTGAAAGGGTACATGGCACATAAGGCCGACATAATCTATCCATTGATGGTGAATCTGGTATGAAAATATCTAGTCAGCATAAATTTGTGATCCACGCAGAAGAATGATTTTAGCCCTTGCCTCTATACAAAGTGTTACTGTGTACTCACCGAAGAGTGGTATTTTGATTCTCCGGGTAGGCACTATACCCAACTAAGACACTCTAATTAACTCGCTGTGTTGTCGTTCCCAGACATCACAGCGTTTTACAACATGCTTATTCTTCTGGAATACTAACTACTAAATCGCAAGTAAGATACCAAGTTTATGCTATTCATCCACATTTCAACTCACTGGTTGCATATCAAAAGCTATAGGGCTGCAACGTCACACCCCCTTATGATACTATATGCTACGTGGATTTTGCTCATGATATGATATGCGTATCGGGATTCACTTTAAACTTGCAAAATTACTGAAAATTTAACTTGCACTGACGAATAGTGGACTGGTATAATGATAATTCCATTTCTTATTTCTAATAGCATACCATTCCACGCCTAAACCTGCATAGTCACACTACAAGAATCGAATTTATCAATTAGTTGGACCCAATTATCTAGTGTTCAATTCTCGATTTACTACTAACAGGCACTTAAGAACTGCACATGTAGTTAAACGAATATATTAAAATGTGTGAATAATAAGCACATCGAGATTCATCTGTCAGCAAAGTACTGTCAATTGATTAAAAAAGGGTGCAGTAATAGCAGCTAATATGCATTGTTTTGATAAGTAAGCACATTGTCATACAAAAATACACCGGCAAACAACTACTGATTAACTATAATATTAACAAATGTAAGGATTTTAGTTAGATCTGATGACATTGGGTCAGGTGTTAGCTAATTGAAATTATTTTGGGCAAATTTCCAAATTAATCTGGTCATTGGTACATTTGGCAAACGGCAGTGTGTATAATGGTAACACTAGAATCCACAACCTTTTGGCAACATACGTGTTGTACTTACATATATATGGACAAGTCCATGCAGTCGAGACTGTTGTAAATAAAGGGATAACAATCGCCGTATCACTTACAGTCAAACTTACACTGCACTGATTGGAGCTTCTGGAAATTGGGGACATTTCGCGTTTGATTTTGACCTCGCAGCAGGTTTGGTGACAGTGTTTATCAACGGAGTCTCAGCCGTAACTGCACCTGTAACCGGGACATCAGTACCACCTGGAATCACAGTCGACCTCACAGCTTCAGGGGCAGAATGTGAGTTGCATACACAAAATACTTGACTTCGTGAGGTCAAATGAATTTGTATTCTTTTAAAAATTATATAAATATGATGATAAAATATATTTTGCAAATTAACATTCTTTTGAAATTATATAAACATGATGATAATATATCATTTTTTCACAGTAAATTTCAAATTCTTAAAGATCCCATATCCCAAAATTACTATTTCTTCACCTTCTGGAGTTAAACATATCTGTTTCGATACAAGGAAGATGACGTTCAAAGATCAGTGCTATTACAGTTCATATTCTGTCTAGTATAGCTATATATACGGACATGTGCGGACGACAATGTGAGATTCCAAGAGGTCATGCAAAGTTTGCAATGGCTGCGGAGATCGGTAACGGTTATCGGAATAAAAGATGACAAAATCGCTTTTATTCTATTACTATCACAAATGTTCCGTATGAAAACTTATTGTGTTTATCTATATATTGTTATATAACAAAAACAGAATCCCTTGAATCTAGGTGCCCAGTTGGTAAGGTGAATGGCACATAGGCCAAGTTAAGTTCAGAAATGACAGTTGTGGTGAGAACGGTGTGAACCACGCATCGGAAATGCGACATGATTTGTCCATCTAGTTGTGTGTTATAGTTGCTTTCGGTGTTTGGTACATTCATGAGAATGATTTGCAAGTATAATTAACCCTCTTTTAACAGTCTTTTTCTCCATTCCATAAAACTGACAACATTTTGACATGTTCCAATATCTGAAATTACAACAAACTCCTAAAAGACAAACTAAATTTGAATCCATATATCTGCAGCACACGTACGCATAAAGGGGATTTATGCCATACCAAAGTCCAATACATTGGATATTATGGGCGCTGCGACGGATTGTGCCTTCGCCTATCCAAACGACACCACACTTCTTGCCTTCCTCAGCAACACCACAGCTGGTGGAGTGATGAAGACCGCAAGCCAATGTGATGGTGAGTTTTCTATGGAATAGGGTTTGAAATCTGGTTTACGTCATGATGATGATCGACTATAGGCTTAAGGGGAATATTGCGGAAAGTCCCCACTTGGAACCAATATAGCCAACTACATGCAGTCTACATTTTATATTGTTTTTAGCTCAACTTGACAAACTCAAGTATGTGTTGGCGTCCGTCGTCTGTGTGTCTGTGTGTGCATGTATCAATCCATCAACAATTTCATTTAGAATGACCTACAGGTTTCATCACTCATCCGATCGTCAACAAACTTCATGTGGATTTTCGATATGTCCTCTAGATGGGAGCCATCAATTTTCCCCGAAATTTGTTAAAAAGTATGGCCGCCATGCAGCCAAATTTGAATCAATCGACACACCCTGCACACCGCATTTATCTGAGAATTCTTTTGAAAATTAATAGTCATGTTTAGGGTCACATCTAGATGGGAGCGATCGAATTCAAATAATTTTTCGAAGAAAAACATGGTCGCTGACAGCCATCTTGGATTTTACCCTACGTGGAACACCTTACAGACCATATCGCTCATCAGATCATCTCCAAATCTTTTTGATTACCACTAGATTTCCTAATTTAGTCGAAAAACATGGCGCCTGCGACCTTCTTTGGTTTTACTTTTTGTGTGACGAAATTCTTCGGGAAAACCTACAGACCACATCCCAAATCCAAAGAGAAATGTTTAACACATTTACAAGCATGTTCGGGATCACTTCTAGATGGGAGCTATCGAATTCGAATGATATTTAACAAAAACATGGCTGTCGGCAGCCATATTGAATTTTAATCTAGCATCACTAAATTCTAAGGCATACCATACTGCCAACATTTTCCATACTATTGATCCTAAACTTCGTTTGTCTCTTCGCGTTGACCTCGGGTATTGCTTAAACATTTAAACTTTCTGCATTGCGTATCGCTCCATTGACTGTAATAGATGACATTATCCTATCAGGGATGAACATGCCAATAGTCTCCGATGAAAGAGTCAATATAAGAGCCGTCTTCAATTAATATACTATCTCAGCTCTGACGTTCACAAATAGAAAATTCAATAGGCTGAGAATTATCATAGTAACCAACAACCATGGGAAAACAACAAATTGTCTGTGACTAAGCTGTTTGTTTTTTAAATCCAGTGACATTTATTGTCGGAACTGCCATGCTGTTTGTTTGTATTTTCTAGTTATCGACTCATGCTTATCTAGCCCGTGCGGCAGCCACGTGTGCATCGACGAACTCAATGGTTACCGCTGTGTGTGCACAGCAATGTATACAGGACCAAACTGTGAGACTCCACCAGACTTCTGTTTAGATCATGGGTGTTCAAACGGCTCCACATGCTTTCCCGATAGCAGGAACAATAACTACACGTGTGTATGTGCTCCTGGAATCAGAGGACTTCTATGTGACAGACCAATCGGTATGACATCGCTTCTAACGGTTCTTTTGGAACATTACAGTATGGTAGTGGGCCCACTGAAGTGACTGAGCGCCAGTCAATGTTTTAGATATGTATGTGATAACTATAACCCCACCTTTTCTCTGCCATTGGTTCCCAGATCTGGATGAAGCTTGCTATGGAGGTTCGGCATCTTTCAAATGAGAGACAAAAGACATTAATCGCGTCTTTTGTTCTTGAGTTAATTATTCTTCGTTTATATCTGGAAATCTTAGTCTTCTTGTCGGTCCGGCGGACATTGTCTCCGCGCATATATCTCAACCATTGGTTATTGGACCTGAATGAAATTTAGTATAGAAGCTCGTTGATTGCATTGTCCGTTCTAGAGTTAACCTTTTTTGTGTATTTTAAATGTTGTGCACATAATTAAATTTAGCGCTATGGGGGTATGCCAGCACCCGAGTTGCAACTTATAAGTTGGTTACAATAGTAATACTAAATCGCACAAAGTATTGATACATTGTCATTGCTGGTGTGAAATAATTTAATGTTTTTTTACAAAATTTTCAAAATGGCGGGTTACTTTACAACTTTGCCATCTAAAGATGGTCGGCGAAATAAAGGTTAGACGTGTTAGATAAAAGATGAGAACATTAAGTCACATCAATGTATTGAGATTTCGTTCACATTATATCAGCTATATCTCGCTACCGATAAAGTATCCAGATATTTTACATGTTTTAAGAAATAAACGTAGTTTGAGTGTGTTTTATTGAAGGGTATAGCAATGTGGATGTTGGTCACACTATATGTGCCCCAATGGACATAGAGTCATACCCATCAACAAGACACACTCAAGCTACTATACAGTCATTTCATATATCTATATAGATAGTTCCTGATTAATGTATCTAAAATCAGCTGAATATTGTTTTCTGAAATCTGTCTGCAGTTTGGATATTATACTATGCCGCACTGTAAGCGCAATATTCTACCTGTGAATTATCGATTGATTAGCGACAGCTGTTGTTCTATCTACCGCGGTTAGTCATCTATGTCAATAAGAATTGACGTAGCTTCATGTTATTGTGTGTATTGTGGGGATATGAAATACATTATCCAATTGGCAGTCGATGGATTTAATGTAATACGCGTATGTTATGTAAATACTATTGTATATATGATTCAATTTAACAGGAATTAAATTAATATTATAATGCGTTCCGAACTATACATTATTTCTTCACTTTCACGTAATCAATGGTAGCATTTGAGTCTGTGTGAATAGTTGCCATGGTTACATTGTACTTGTAGTGGTGGCATACATTGTAATTACATAAATTTTATATGTGGTAATATGGATTTATCATTATCTCTGGATATAAATGTTCTATACCACAACTAAATATTTTTTGATCCACAGTTGATGGTAATTGGGGAGGCTGGTTGCCATGGCAACCGTGTACCGCAACTTGTGGTGGTGGCACCAGAGAGAAAACAAGACGATGTGACAGTCCAGGTCCAGACTCATACGGACGGACGTGTTTGGGCGTTGATACAGAGACTGGCTCATGTGGCACCGACTCATGTGAGTTTCATTTTGCTATTCATAAATATGTGCGTACAACTCTGAACGGTAACGTTGACTTAGGTAAAGGTAGCTGACGCACAGAGATGTATATATTACTCGAATCCAATGGTATATCGCCAAACAGTTATTGCATTGTGTCGATTGAGCAAACATGACACCATATACGATTACATGTTGTGTGTTCTTGAAGTAAACTGACTAAAATACGTGATTTCAGCATCGATTTCCCACTTTTGAGAAAAGATACTGAAGTTCAGAGTGAAAATAGAGCTAAGGTTTCTGGTGGCTTAATCAATCAATTCCACTGAAATTCAATTCATTTTCATTATTATGATTTGAACTGCTTTAAGTAAACGTAGACGTCCGCTAAAGCTTTCAAAATATATTAATCCATTAGCTGTTTGCCAGAACGAGACAATTAACCCTGTATATACTAAATACTTATTTTGGAGCAGTTCCCTTTGGAAATGTTCAGATAATAATTTCAACAAGGTCTTTTAATGAAATTTGTCTGCACTTGTATTTTATTTTTGTCTATCTATCATCTGTTTTATTACCTGGACATCTCTCCAAATGATCGATAAAGCATTCCATTGTATACTTGTACAACTGTTCAGAAGAATCAATTTAGTAAAGAGAGGGTTAATACAGAAATTCATAAACATAATGGTAATACATCTGGTGCGCTTTAAGACTTTAATCAGAGAATTCAGAGACTGCAGTTAGTTCTTAAACGGTCAGTCAGTGAGCCTTGTTCCTGGTTCAGTCTGCTTTGCTTGCTGTCCCCTCTAACGTGTGCGTACAATAAGAGATGTAACCGACTCATGCGTTTAAGTCAATTTATGTTCATTGTGAAACTGACATCTATTTAGAATCTCCAACTATGAAAGTGACATTGCTATGATTTTTCCTAATGGCTGAAATCAGTTAAATGATACTAAAATACAAACGAACCAACCATATGCTTTACTTCCAGGTGGCAAGCCATGTTCATCCTCTCCGTGTGGTGCTGACCATATATGCAGTGATGGGATTGGTAGTTATGAATGTCATTGTAACCATGGTTACACAGGAATAAATTGTGAGGTTTCGCCTGCTGTCTGCGAAGAAAATCAGTGCAAGCATGGCGCCACATGCCAGTCCCAGGGAGACAACTACACGTGTTCCTGTCCGGATGGAATTACTGGAGAATTATGTGAAAATATCATCCGTGAGTTTGTTTCGAACATACCATTTACTACTCGTATTTAAATTAGCACAGTATTATTTTTCGCTCTGTTTTAAATTTGCACACTTTGAATTGGTGCACACTGATTTGCGAATTCAAAACTGACAAACCTATTTCCGTAAAATGCTATTACATTTAAAGACCACTAGGATATAAATATACATGTAGTACAGGCAGATAGTAACTATTAGTTGTATTGTGGTGAAGATATAATTATGTAATTCTATTGCACTTGGTCCAATAACAAGTATTACATAATCCGATAGTTAACATCCTTGACATGGCATCAACTAAGTATATTGAACACCACGACTTTCGATTGGCTGCTGATTCAAGAAATATAGTATGCATGTTACCATTTTGTGATGGTCCAGGAAAATTACATGAATATTTATATACAAACACGATAAATAAATTAACCAGTTTATTTTGTTTTCTTGTGTTCACTAAAATTTATTAGTCATTCTATTTTTCGCTCAGTTTTAACTTCACGCACTGGTGGGTGCGCGAAAAACAGTTATTTGCGAATTTAATTACGAGTAAGGTACTTCCTGTATTGAACAATTTTGCACGTTAATGGCAACATTCTCTGATCTGAAAATTATAATTTATTGTTTTCTCTAATAGTTTATTCATTATCATATGAGCTAGCTGCAATCTTATATTTGGAAAATTAAAAGGTTGCAAGGATGTCCCCACAGTATATTGCAATTTGTCACATTAAACCCTGTTTCATGAAATCATTAGCAGCCATCTTGGACTCGATTTTGGATTGCTCATATGGGCCAAGGGTTCATGCACATTGTTACACATCATTATTAACACACAGTATCAGCGGGGAACTAAGATTATGTTTTGGGCTTACCCGGTACTTCTGCTAGATTGTGTTTTTTAGTTCATATTGACGTTGGCAAATCATGCAGTCAAAGCGATGTGTGATGTGTGATATGTGATATGTAACTGAGGCTAAGTCCTCATGCTCTCTCACGACAGTGGAGGCCATTCAGTGGTTAATATTATACGGGAGCTTAGTCAGATATGACGTCTATTTTTAAATATTAAATAGATTAAAAGAATAAACAATTATTATTGCGAAAATTGATGAACTTGATTTGTTTGGATGTTATTATATATTATATTTATGGTATTATCCAGTGAATGGTGGATGGGGTAATTGGACCGAGTGGACACAGTGTAATGTGAGTTGTGCAGGAGGAACCAGACACAGAGAACGATTATGCAATGACCCCAAGCCACAGTTCGGTGGCGTGCCATGTCAGGGAAGGGCGACAGAAGAGGGTCCGTGCTCAACTGATCCATGTCCAGGTACATGTATAACAACCCGGCATAATCTTTTTCGTCTATAGACTTCATACGTATGTGTGGCGTCACATCAAATTTACAATACAGATCATACAGTATCGCTAACATTTTCGAGCGTATACATTATTTTTTTAGAAATAATAAAGTGACTTCATTTTAGCACACAAGCGAAGAATCAGCAGTGGACGCGATAAAAAGAAAATTTGAAACTTCTGATGAGCTCCCATATGATAATGAACAATTAACTTATTTATTTATAAACATTTGTTATACATAAATCATTCCATTTTAGATCAATTTTGTTCATTAGCAAGAAAACTGATGTTGCATTACTAGACATGCTTTAATCAATTAGAATCTAGGCATAAAGGTGGCATGCTTAACTATAGGCTTAATTTATAGGCTTAATTTATAACATTAAATACTATGCACTAACTACTATAGTATAGACCTATATCAGCAAGGGGCAATGTCTAAGCAATATGTATATTGAAGCATATACTCAATCCAATTATATAGTTATTACCATGCGTTAGGCATAATTATAGGTTCAATACTATTTATAATAACTTTCGAAAGGTACTAATGTTCTTTCCTTTAACATCCTACCAGGTTATTTCCATATGCCTTGAATATTATCATTTTATCAAAACATATATGCATGAATCAAAAATTGTTTCTATTTTAGATTATTTCTATGTAATTTTATCGTTTCTGGTTTGAACACTATTAACTATGCAACTCTTTTAGAACAACACGTGGTTTTACATTTATGTATAATTACTGATTATTGTTTATTATTATAATAACTGCGTTTCTATGTAGTTTGCATCAGGAGTGCGATGCGAACACCCACGAAGGGACACGTGAGTTGCACAGTGGCAGGAGAACTGCTTGTCTGTGTTATGGACTGTGACGACGGTTACGTTACACCACCGGGACTGAATTTTGAGAATGAGTACAAGTGTGGAAGAACAACAAATTACTTATGGAATGGCATGGAGGCTGTGAGGACCCCACGGTCATGTTCAAGTGAGTTTGCATTGGTTTAAGTGTGTCAACCTCGCTTTTGATATGCGGGATTCAGGTCGTATAGAGGCCGAGCGCAGCATCAATAGTGAATATTTCGTAGGATCAATAGTGATTATTTCGCACTTAAAACAGGTAGCCATTTATCTTCATATAGCTTTCAATGATATGAATAAATATAAATATATCTTACTGTAAATAATTTGCCTATTTTAGAGACAGATAAGTATACATAAACTTGTTTTGCAATACGGAGGGCAGCTGAGATGATTTACACACATGCACTGTTTTTGCAAAGGTGCCATTTTAATTATTGTATGTATTGCACTTTTATATCACTATATAAGCATAACATAGTACAGCATATATCTTTACGTTACATACATTGTAAACTTGTGACCGACCATCCGACCAACCATCCACACTCACATTGTAATTATTGTGGATTTTCTTGGTCATTGAATAATTAATAGGAAATAGATAATAAATCCCTCTCCTTAAATTTTCACAAAAAGATTAAAACAATCGTATGATAATTTATACATTTAATTTATATGACCTTACCAGAACATCCCTACATATGAATAAGTGAGAATAAATGAACTACCCATGCATGAGTGATCAGCTATCAAATGGTTAATGATAGTGCATCACATCCTATATATAACAATTAGTTGTATATACATTCCGGTGTATAAAATAATAGATATGAATCAGTGACACCTGTCCAGACAAGCTTCTTTTCATTAATCGATTATATTCAGTTTTTCTCATATATCACCTACGTTCAAACGGAACTGAAAAAATGGGATATTTTTAGAACAGGCGACTTGCAGAAACGTTCGGAACGTAGCAAGAGGGAGAACTCTTAATCTTGTTAGCACCCTTTGCCAAGTCAAATGTTAGTGTGACTCAAAGAGATTTCGCTGGACTGCACAGAGATAACCACTTCATTATGTCTTTATTGACAACTAATATATACCAAATAAATTTTGTCTGTGTTTTATTCACAAAAAAGTTATTTGAGTCTTAAAGACCCGCTTAATTTTCGAATGCCCAGATAACAATATTCCATATTATATACCATTTGGAAGAGGAACCAAAAAATATATATTCCACCAGAATACGAGGCAGCTGTGGCCTAGGACTGTCCACCAAGCGATAGAGATTCATTCCAAGACTTCCTTCCTTGTCGACCACGAATGCATCAGAATTCAAACTAAGAGATAGAGTTATTCCCCTTCCATTGAGTATAATAGACTTTATATTACAGTCCGGATCAAAATCAAATACAGGACACACATTGGTACCTCGACAAAAACAACATGTTCCCAGTTTATTCGACCGGATCAGTTAATAATACAATGTTTTGGAGCTTCCTATTTCAAATGGTATATACCATGGAATATATTGTATATAATGTGATCTGGTGATTCGAAAATTAAGTGGGCCTTTAAGTAATGGTTTTGTTAAAATTATGTTGTTGTTGTTGTTTTGGTCTGGAAGAGATATACTACCTTTTAATAAGAGTGGCTTTATTTTCAATTCTAGAATCCAAAAAAGTCAGCAAATATGAAGGCAAAGTTACTGTCAAATATCCAGTGAATGTATGCTCTAACAACGGTAATGGCGTCAGCAGTCAGCTAACTCCCACTCTGGATGAACTGCAATGCAAGAAGGAAAACAAATGTCGCTACAGCGTCAACGCTTGTGGCAATGAGAGCCACCGACTCAGTAAACGTTCACCTGATGACGGTACAGAAGTAACAATTCACTTCGAGTCTGCTATGGACTCTCTATCAACAGAGTGGTCTCATGATGACCCAGCTCTACGTTAGTATATATATTTCGTGTGTGTTTGTGCATGGTACCTCTGTCGTCAGCCACGTAATTGTCCCACACAACGTTTTTTCAGAGTACTATAGAAATACCAGTGTCCGTTCGTCCGTCCCAATTTGTTTCCGGGTGATAACATATAGTAACCTGATAGTTTTCAAATTGTGCATGTGGATTACCCACATGAACATACAGGTCAAGTTCAAATTTGGGTACAATCTGCCCATTTTAACGGAATTAGAGACTTATGCTCCTTGTCGACTAGAATTTGCATATTATTTCGGTTGCCATGTGATAACTTTAGTTTTAATTATTTGGTTGTTTTTGGTATGCAGATAACCCACATGAAAATATACGTCAAGGTGGAATTTGGGTTCGGTGCGCACGTTCTTACCAGAGTTATGGCCCTTGTCGTCTTAGAATTTACCAATTAGTTTGGTTTCCGGGTGATAATTAATTGCCTTGGAATTTACAGATTCTTCTGCTATCTAATAAAATAAACCTAGGTGTTTTAACGACACAGACATTTGGAAGCAAAGATTGATTGAATTGTTGTTCTCGGAATCAAACCTATGATTTAAAAAAAAAAACACCAGTCATATAAAGGCACCTTATTCAGAGGGCATGTTTCCTAGCAGCCTTTTATTTGATTGGTGAGTTTTGAATCTGATATAAGTGAGGCCATAACTATCACCAACACCGTGAAGTTATAAGTTGATCACCAACCAAAACATGACCATTATAACGGTCTTTAACGGTACTCTTGTCGAGCTTGAGACTACATGGTTTAAACGCTTTTGTGAGCATCATTTTGCTTTGTATCGCTTATGATAATAAATTTACCCTGGGGTAATTAATCCATGTTTATCTTCAATTGACTCACAAAAGTCGTTTTTCTTCCAATATTTATGCCTAGGTGCCACGGCGGTAAACGAGACACTAGAAACAATAATATCCATGGAGGATTCTGTATTCGATCTGTTGAACAACACCGACACGTACCTGGCGTTGCATGTGGATGGCACTGCGTACACGCCCACTTCAGCAGCCCTAACAGAAGCGTTGAGTGTATGTCAAGAAGGATCTGTGAGCTCGGATAGCTTGTGTGGTGAGTTTGCTAAAACGTGAAGCCCTTCTGCACACATGGGACTATACACACCCTACCCTGTTCACTAAACACGATTCATAACATTTAAAGATGTATTCTAGTTTCTCGGTGCTTTGTATAACGTTTCGGATATTTAATTCGCGAGGACATATTGTCCTTTATAGATCGACATATAATATTGTGGAAGTTGTAGCCCAGTGTTTACAGTGCCTTGACCACGTCTCCGCAACAGTGGCTTGGTCGGATTAAGCGCTATGTGCTGTAGAGCCACACGCTATTTCAAATCTCGCGCCATGTTGTGACTGACCTTTGGGCAAGGTCACTTGTACTCTACTCGCTTCGACGTACCTAGACGAGAAATAGGGACCTGGTTGTTAGGTAAGCGTAAGCCGCCTGTGAAGTTCTTGTAAAATGGTAACATCTGGGGTAATAATGTGAAGAGCGCAGGCCCCATCTGGCATTGGGAATACGCGCTATAAGAGCACAATTACTATTTATTAAAATACAATCGCATATGTAACAGTAGTACAAGTTTCCTTCGATGTAATCCAGCTAGTGAAATCGGTAGGGATAATACTTGTATATGTCGAAGTAGAAAGTAACCCAGATTATTCCATAGAGATAAATATTTGTTCTGAACGACACAAGAGTTATCAACTGAAAGCAGTACTTTAATGTGTAAAATATATTTTATCACAATATTTACATAATTTCAATAGAATAAAAACTCATTTGACCTCACAAACTCTGCAAAAGTTCGGGTCTTCTCCAGACGTAAACTAAGATATCAAATGTGAGATTACTCCTAATTACACGTAATATTATGTACATAATTTAACAGTTAGATTATAATATATCATTATTGCCATAAGATGTCACTCCAGTTTTAGTTTGTCACCAATTGCCTTTTGGCACACCATACATGCATATCCCTCATCCGATCATCACCAAACTTCATATGGATCTACGGGGTGACATCTAGCTTGGAGCTTACAATTTGTTTCCGAAATTTGATAACAAAAACATCTTGGATTTCACATTTAGATCCATTGACACACACTACACCCCACAATTATTGGAGCTATCTTGTATTTTACTCTTTGCATGACTAAATAATGTGGCATGCCATACAACCAACATTAATCGATAAGACCTATAGATCAGTGGATATCTTGTATTTCATATTTAAATTAATTGGTACACCATGGAGCCCACATTTATTTGAGAGGCATGTTTAGGGTCACCTCTAAGTGGGAGCTATCGATCTTGAATGATTCTCGATTAAAACATGGCCGCTGGCAGGCATCTATGATTTTGTTCTTTGTATCACCAAATCCTTCGTCACCCTATAATCATCATTTCACATTCGATTTATCCAAACTTCACATGGTTCTCTGGGTTGACATATAGTATTACTTAAACATTTAAACTGTCCATTTTCCTTATGCAATGTATGCCATTATCCCCTCTCCAACTTATAATAGGGATGTGAGTGTTACATGGTGTTTTTGTCATATTTTCACAGACGAGTTAGTCATTTGTGACGCTAAATTTAGTTACATCATTATTGTTGTTGTCATCCTACCAGATCAAACACTGAATATATCTTTAACCTTTATTTACTAAACTGGATTCTTCCGTCATATCTAAATCTACACATTGGTAGTGTCTATTATTATATGTAGGGACGTTCAAGAAATAAAAACAGGCGACTGATAATAGAAAGTGCAGAATGTATCCTATTCATTGGTGGGAATTGTTCAGAAATGTTCAGTTCAACAAACGACCTATGATCGGTTGATGAACTTATTATCTGAACATTTCGTATTGGATAACTACTCATCAATGACTATTTAGTATAGAACGGATTAAATTGTTAATAGCAAAACAAAACAGAGCTATAATAACAGAAAATAAATCCCAACTCACGATCTGCTAGGATGGTTCCACCAATTCCTCATATGGATACATTTACATCAGAGTCTGCATGAAACTACTTATCATTTTATTATGATTCGAGATTTTACAGAGGTTAGTATCAGTCGATTTCTACTTGCCTCTGTTGACTAACTCCCCTTGTCGCAGATTAAATAAGAGTAAAACTAGGCTCAGTGAACTGTGAGATGTTAAAGGTACAATGGGCTAGCTTAATTCAATTGTTATCATTTACATCCTTTTGCCACCGTGGACAATAAACCAGTTATGTGATAATGATACTCATGTCAGGTGCTGTCTCGGACATTTTACCTTTGAGTCATAAAATAAATCGGACCTCCATCTGCTTAACCCCTCCAAAAAAGGATAATTATTAAAAGCATATGTGTGTGTTTGAACTGTTGTGCTCTATAGTCACCAAATCGCGAGATTGCAAGAACCTAAGTAACCCCACTAATTGAGAAGACTCTGTTGATGTCCAGAACAATAGAAAATAACACGCACGCTATTTGTTGAATGCCACTTTGAGTTTGTGCGCATGCGGACTGATACATTTTAACACAACCATTATCTGTGAACGTTTGTTATGTTCACAAAAAATACATTGCTTTTGTCTGTAGCCGTTTGTCCAGTTGGAACGATGGCGGCTGGCAGCGTTTGCTTTCCATGTGAAATTGGACAATACCAGGACCAGGAGGGATCGACATCGTGCAAGTATTGTCCGGACGGCACCACCACGATGGAGGACAACTGCATCAGTGTGGATGAGTGTACAGGTCAGCAACACTATCTTCTCACACAACATCACAGATGGCCCATCCGATATGACACTATACAACTACAATTTGTATGTTTTATATACACACACCAGACATAATTAGATTGTATACATGAACCTCTAATTGAAACATTTCAACTTTTAAAAGAACATATTTTTAATTTTGTCAGGCGAGCAAAAATTCCATGATCGTCTCTTTTAGTTTAAATATTATTTGTTCCATGAATAATGCAATAGAAATTACATCAGAACTAGTATATAATACCATGAACCGGATTCGACATCAGGCGTGTGGGGCTTATATGAGTCGTTTCCGGGAATCAGTTTTTATCAATCCCACCTAGCGAGAGAGTGATGGTCTGCTTTTCTGTTGTAAGATATAACATTTTAATTCAGACATGACTGTCGTTTTGTGTAGCCGCTCTCGGGAGATGGGATTGGTCAATGCACGTCACATAATGGCATTATTTAATTGTGTATATGATACAAGGAAGAAATATGTTGGCTAGGTATAAAAAGTGATGGTCTATCTCTGCCCTAGGGTATCTGTATTGGCTCAGAAATGTAGAATAATATTTTAAGTCGCAAAGACGTCCAATAGATATATATTTTCTTTCCACTTCTTGTAATTAACTTATTATTGATAATTTATCTGTTAAATACATCTAATTGAGACATAAGTGGGTCTTTTGATTAATTTTTTTATCTATATAATAACGCATCACATTCAAGAGAGTTCCATAGAATTGTGGGTTGTTGTTGTTGCTGCTAAAAATGTTGATGAGAAGAGACAGATCATGATAATAAGGTATAAGTCTGAGATAAGAATGAGAAAGGAAGGAGCTTAGACTCGTCATTGGGTTATCACAGTTAGGTTTTTTTTTAGAATGAGTTGTTAGTTTTTTTTAGAATGAGTTGTTAGGGTTTTTGAATGAAACGCTGACCTAACTCCAACGGACTTAAAGACATTGTTATTCGCGCGAGTTATTGCTATATCTTCATTGTTCTCGTTAGTCTGATAATATTGGATTTGTAACGTGGCGATGTACACACTTCGTTGGCGAAACGCTTTGTCCTAAAGATGAATTTCTATTCTTCTCTGATCAAGCTTATGTGTTGTAAAGTTGCAGGTATAAATTAATGACCGGAGAAGTGAATTCCTTTCGGATGCATATATATCGCAGATAATGAGGTAATGGTCGTTGTCCTCAATGTGTCCACATGGACAGTACGAGTGTTCGGCGATGAAATTTGTGCAGTTATGATAATTTAAATTACTGCAGTTGAGTCTGAAGCGGGTGTGGTAAATCTGTTTCTCTGGCATTAGCTGCATAATAATGTCGGGAAACTCCCTCTCTAGTCCCATTTATGGTCTTTGTGAATGATGCCACGGATGCGTATGGTGCTTCGTTCGGGTGGAAATTATTCCTGAGGCCTATTGTCGGGGGAATGAAGGATTTCTTGAATGCAGCGGAGTCGAACTTCATGGAATTGGCCTGTCCTGTATTAATATTTGTTATTTCAACGTTTGTTGGGTAGCATCCGATTTTGAAATAAGGAGGAGCTAGGCTGGTCATCATTTTATAAAAGAGACGGAGCTTGAAATTTTGCGGCGTATGGTGAGGGGTTCCCATCCGGTTTCCGCGAGGAGATATATGTTAGTGCACACAAGACTTCGAATCATCTCCCTGTCGTATGTTCTTTGTCCATATCCAGTGAAACTCTTCAACAACATACCACTAGAAAACATTTTGCAAGGGAACGTGCACATTTAGAACTATACTGTTGTTTGTTAGACCATGAGTGTTCGATGTTATGCGAAAGTGTTCTATATACGAAGCGGGACCTGTGCACGTTTTACGACCGCTTAGTGGCTACCATTATTTTAGCTGCTGATTACTATCGACCTCGCGATCACTTACGACCTTATTGGAATTCTGAGCTTGATAAACTAAAAACAGAAAATCAGAAATTACAGGAATGCTGGACAGCTGAAGGACGACCAGGCGATTCACATAATCGATCTAAACGGGATTTCAGACGAGACCACTGTAAATCAGTTGACAGTTATCTTCACATCCAACAAATGGAAGTTGAGAGAAGTTCTGCACATAACCAAAATAAGTTTTGGAGGCTCCTCAATAATAAACTTTCATCGACTTCGAAGGTCGGTTCTTCATTGGCATTTGGTGGGAGTAGTACGTGGGGCTCGTTAGCTTTAATCGTAAAATTGGGTGTAAGTGTATTTTGAGTATGTTGGTACTACATGTATAGTACTATATATTTAAGAATCGTTGATAAAAATGGGCGTAAGTATATTTTCGATAGAGCAGGTCGTCAGAGCGTCATGTTGGTGTGGTGTGTTTATATTTTTGGTGAAATTTTTTTTTGTAATCTCGGCCGACTATTGCGTGTCTGACACATAAACTAAATAATCTCAGCTTAAGACGGCTTAACCAAATTATTCATAGAGCAGGTCGCCAGAGCGTCATGTGTATATTGTTGACTAACAAGTTGGTTCATCGTGTGAAGTTGCTTTTTTATATCTCGGCCGACTATTAAATGTCTGACACATCAACTAAATAATCTCAGCTTAAGACGGCTTAACCAAATTATTTGCTTAAAGGTTCAGACAGAAATACATCTTACTGAAAATAATCACGATCGACTATTAAATGTCTGACACATCAACCGAATAATCTCAGCTTAAGACGGCTTAAAGACAAATCGTGGTACAATCAATGCAATGTTGCCAGCATCTCACACTTTCATAATTCAAACCAAGGCGACTTTGGTCAATTTATTCTAGGCTTATGACGAAGGCATGTCATGACTAAATACTAATACTAATAATAATTTAATGTACAACAGGCATAATTCAGCTACACGAAACTGAAAATCTTGAAGAAATGACTAAGAATAGTTTGCTGTTTATTAGTGATGCTATTTTTATGTTACACTTAGAAAAGTTAATCCACAGAGGGATCAAAATTAGACTGTTTTATAGTGGGTTTCTGAAACAAATATTTTCAGTCGAGTTACAATATAAATAAATACATTCTCGTTAAGTGGTCCTTCAATTGTTATATGATGGTGGTTCCTACTAAAGTTGCTATGATGCTGGTAGGGCAACATACTGTTAAGCAAAAGTACCATTCAAAACATGTATATTGTGAAATATTTGTGTAATATATGTTCTTTATTGTTGTATTGGTTCTTGCAAATCGGCCATAATTTAGATGGCAATCCCTAGCGTTTCGCAAAGACCAGCGCCTTCATTATATTAAAATATTAAAACAAGATATGTTCTTGACTGTTTCATACAGACGCTGTCTCGGATTATCCAAACACCGCATATATGACAACTTTAGGAGAAATAAAGATACAACATCTGTTTGCCCTACCAACATCATATCAACTTCGCAACAACACTTGACAAGGGGTGGTTGTATACAAATGTTAACACTTGTGAAGGATCGGGAACAGGGCTCGATCTGGTCACAACTTTTTTGGGCCAATTATTTGGCACTCTGAATTTGCTGTTTTAGATCAAATCGAAAAAAACATATAGGAACATTGACCAAACCGAAACTAGAACAAAAAATCAAGAAAATAGTAAAATAATAAAAAGCAAAGCAGAACAATAAAACACTTCAGATCCCGACATAGAGTTTCAGTTTCACTGTCTCACTATCTGAATTATATTTCATTCTCCAAATTTATTTACGCACAATGTACGCATTGCATAACTTATTTATTATGTGCTGGCTATTGTTTTTGTCTGCTTATTGTTGTTTTGTTTTTGTGGGGTTTTTCCTATCTTTGATTATTTTTTCTCTTATTATTGTTTTTGTTCTTTTTAGGCGCTCTAACTGTATCTCTTCCTTTTGTTCATATATACATAATTAAATATATTTGATCACGAAGCATATAAATACCAGAACAGTTGTATATATACTCTCCTATGATGTACGTCAATAAAACACCTTCCATACACAGAGAGATGTCCTGTCGGATCTTTTGGAAATGACGGTGTTTGCTATGAATGCGAGATAGGATATTATCAGCCACTAACAGGATCTGCGGAATGCAAGTCGTGCCCAGACGGACTCACAACTTCGAGTGTGGGAACCATTGATTCATCAGGGTGTTCAGGTATGCAATTCATGACATCAGTTAAATTTTGATCAAAATATTAAACAGTTGGAGATATCATACCACAACATCAGTAGGAGATTTCAGACACGAAATAGGGGAAGAGACACAATAGAGACCATAAAATCCCCCAACTTAGACCCTCTAGCCACATCCATATTGTGTTAATCACATGTATCTATCTCGTGTTTGGTATTTTGCTTGTTATGCCACGTTTACGTTCACAAAAACATATATAGCATCACTATTAGCTTTGTTTCACTCAGCTTTCACTGGGGGAAACACCAAAATGTGTCATTTATCTCATCCTATTTGAGAAATATTCATGCAATAACAATTTTTGTTGCTCGTCGAAACTATACAATAGAATTTTTAAATTCGGCACTAATTAAGTGCTAATTAAATTTCTATATTTTTCATTAGATCATATGTCATCTTTTCTCAAAAGGTACAACCGACTTCGGCAATAATATTTGAATGTTCCGTGTTGCAATCAGGCGTGCTGCTTGAATACTGATCTGTTTCAAACATTGAAGTAACTACATAATCATGATGGATGAAATGTATTATAATATGTTCTATTGAATGTTCTACTAAATGGATTCTCACATTCAGTTATAAAATTATACATTTTAGTGGACTATTATTCAACTGCAGGGGCGTTCAGGAATCTAAGCAGACAACATACCAACAAATAATAAAAGTGCAGACATATTCCTCTTCATTGTTGGGAAATGTTCAAATAATAGGTTCAACAGACTGTGGTCGTTTGTTAAACATTATTGAAACTTTCCAAAAAGGAATTACTTGTCAATAAGTTCAGGTATTTAGTAAATAGTGGGTTATCCTCTTCATTGACGTTGTGGACAAAAATAAATGGAACATCACAAAAACAATAAAATGGATTGCGCTGAAAGGCTATTATCACACACTTTTCCATAATAGACACCCGTCAAATAATGAATTACTACTTATAAGAAAAACCTTTTTGCAAAATGGACGACTATGAGTCAGTTTGTGGGAAAATGTACCGAACAAACTTCTATTCGCTGTAAAGTGTTCTGTTTTCCGCGATTGTTTTGTACTTAGTTATGTTTTTTTTCTGGTGTAGCTTAGCACTTTGTGTTTCGCAATATTCTTGTGTTTCTCAGCGACGAATTATATCTGATTTCCACTAAGATATTACGAGATTAATGCCACATGGCGATTACAATTTAAGGACACAATCTCGGTCAACTCCCACATTAAGGACCAGAGGAAGGGTCTCCAACTTATTACTGTATGGTGTATTTGTGAGTTTTGTTGACCTATTCGTAATTTTAACAATAGAAGTTCATTGTGCGATACGTGTCTATTGTTCTACATTTGTTTATCCTTTGTTCGCAGGTTCGTCCACTAACCACGAGGAAAGAGGAATGACGACAGGAATGATAGTGGGTATTACATGCGCAGCCGTGGTAATGATTACCATTATCGTTGTTGCAATAGGAGCTTACATACATACTAGAGGGTGAGTCATCGCAGTCATGACATGATTGTTGTTCTAAAGAGTGCTACATCATACATGGAGTTATTGATATCTTCATTTTAGTGTATTTGTCCAGACAATATATTTGGTTATTTAGTAGAAAAACATACTTTGGTAAGTTGGATATTCAGGGAATTGAGGATGAAACTAGTTTGTACACTGTACGAAAAGCACTTTTAATCAGTATTACGTGCTATGAATTGCGATATCAGTTTTCTGATGATAATATATGTGGGTCCATGACTCGACGGGGTTACTCGGAACAGCGCCCAACGACTTCATGTTGATCGTATCTACATAGAGTAAACAACTTTCCTGTTGAACTTGATTACACCAGTCCTGGCTGCATTCGCTGTAACATTTAATGCACGTTGCCATTAAAATGTGTTCACCCGTCAGTGGGCGATGCTTGTGAATAGAACACTAAACTCAGCAGCTCTTGACCAACCAGAATGTATGTTTTAGTGACAAGTATTCAACTTGAATACAATTCATGAGCATAGTTAAATTTTGAGTAATTTTAAACTTATTATGAACTGTAATATGCAACTGAGCAATGTGGTCTAATGAGCCTAACATGTGATAGCATGCAGCATAGGCCTAGGTGTTAAAGATGTTCAATTTCACACCAAATTAGTCAAAATGTCCTAAATCAATTTTCAGCTTATCATGCATTCAAAAGATAATTGAAATCTTACAATCACCATCATTCGTAAGGCACAGCTATCACGAAAATACCCAAAAGCATCAATATGTTTTATGTTGAAAATGATGCAAAAGTTCCTAATTCAGAATGTTCTTTATTATCTAAAGCGTTTGTAAAACGGAAGCACAAACACTTTTTATTAGAGACAATTGTTGTAATTTTCGGCTCCTGACAAAATAATTCAACAAATGACCATCACAATCTCATAATTGGCTCATGGGTAGTCTCTGGTTATTTTCTGGTATAGAAAACGTACCAATTGCAGTTTTATAGTGTCAAATCGGATGGGGCATCTTTAACTGTAACTGAGTTTGCAGAGCCTCTTTTTAATTTAAATTATATTTCGCTGATTTACGTTTCAGGAGAGAAGCCAAAGTGTCTGCGTTAACTTCGTCTGCACCACAGAATACCACTTACACGACGAACGTGAGACCTGGTTCAGTTCTGTCGACTTCAGCAGTAAAACCCATCTTGACAATTATGGATTGTGATGAGGAGATCGCGTGATTCAAAACATGGAGAGGGCATCGTTAGGAATTTGAAGAACTAGGCACCTTTATCATTTTGAACGACAGATAATTATTACGAATACCTCTTTGTTGTAATTTTATGGGGCGGCCCAAAAAACTTTTAGAATAATTGACGATAACGAGTCCGTTTATGAGACAATCGTGCTCGCTGATTAGAGCCCGAAGCCGCCATCGCACGCCGCCGCCGCCAGCCATATTGGCCACAAGCCGCCGCCAGCCATATTATATCTAACGCCAGCCACATTTAAAAATCTCCGCCGCCGGAATTGTAAAATGGCTGAGCCGTGTGCATGGGCTTATATGTCAAGCACAACTGTACTGTGAATCGCAAAGAACTAAACTGCATTGCCTACTATTGGCATACTCGCATGGACACGGCATGGTTGTTATATTATCAGAACACACGGCCCCTTAATGTGGAATAGACTATCCCAATGCATGCTTTCATATAACTGAAAGGGCGCATCCATTCGGTATTGAAAGGGTTAAAATATAAATTGTTTATATCGACCACACCCAGTCTCAGACATCACTGGCATTTGTCAATATATACACATAAGAATAGAAAATAGTTCGAATATATCGCAAGATGGCAGTGATGACAGCAGTCTGACGTCGACAGAAGTCCCAATGTAACTACTTATACCGATTAGATGGGAAACTACATAGTATATCCATGCCAGTCCTTCGTGAAATTTCGCCATAATGGAAAAGCCCAACATCAAAAGATTACGTGTGGTCTGGAATTCCACGGGTTCACCACAAACGCTAAAAAAACGGCGTCTATAACCGGTAACAGGGGATTAGGAACATTTCGGAAACGAAAATACGCTGAATGATAACATCTCAGCCGGCTGAGCCGCCATATTTCGTCAGCCACGAACGTCGTGACTGAGCCGGCTTAGCTAGCTAACCAGCCACGAAAATCGGTTGAGCCAGCCATGAAAACTATTTCTCGTGGCTTCGGGGTCTATCGCTGATCGCAGTGAGGAGATTATGGGACAGCCTGAGATGATAATTTTGTACTTATTTATGATGTTATCAGGTCATAGCTTAGCCCTTTGTGTTTCGCAAGCGTCTCGGGTTTCAAGACGACGAATGATTTGATTGCCATCAGTAGATACCAAGTAAGGCCACACAACGATCACAATTTAAGGACATAATATCAGGGTCATGTCCCACATTGAGGAGCTGAGAACCGATCGCGAACTTATTACTATATCATATATTTGTAACAATGAATAGGGTTAACCCTTTACCCAACAAACCGGCCAAAACCGACCAAATAAAACTTCAACAGCCTAAAATATCTTCGGTCTGTCTCAATAGAACCATACAAATATGGGTATCATTGGAACCGGCTCTTTGACCACATTGTGATAGTTACAGTTATGCCCTGTGCCAATGCATTCTCTTATATATGCGAGTCGACCATAGGTCGCCTCGCATATATAAGAGAATGCATTGGCCTAAAAAAAATCTTTTTTAACACTTTTTACCATTTTTTCTTACATTCTTTAACAATTTTATAATTTTTAATGTGTTAAGCCAATGCATTCTCTTATATATGCGAGGCGACCTATGGTCGACTCGCATATATAAGAGAATGCATTGGCACGGGGCCATTCTGTTGGGTAAAGGGATAAACGAATATAAAGATTACAAATTCTAGCGACGTAGTACCCTATACGTAATCATTATTTGTCGTCGTTCATTGTACAAAAAGTGCATATTATTGTCTCAAGTAAAGCATTTATATACAGGCTATATCTGATCCTGTGACTCGGACGTCACCTATTGTTTTAGATAATACGACGATGAAATCGCACAGAAGAACAATCAGTTCTGATTAAAACCATACTCAGACTCTAAAAGTACTGAGTCTGATGAAACCCGCTATATATCGCATTACTGTCGCTATAATTAACTTCCACAGATAACCCCCTGCAGTATGACGTCACCGCCCACATTTGTCTTTAAAAATAGCTTTGATTGACATAATGTAGTTTCGGTTTCGTTTTCGCGTAAGAATTTCGTTTCCTCAGACTCTTTATGCCAGTTCCTGGGAGAATTGATGCTACGCATTCTCTCAGAATACCTTCTGCGCCTTGTGACATAATTTTAACTGAGATTAATCACGTTTAACAAACTTTAAATGCGTTTTGACTCGAATCAAAATAATATTTCTTTGTTTAATTTCGAAGTTAACATCATATGCCGGAAATTAAATAAATTTACGACATCGCGACTTCTAAATTATTCGGTACTAAATGTTGAATTTCTTAATAACATTCAATTATACTACATATTAAGTAAAATTTGTCAATTCTGCACTCTATAAATACGCTTTTCAATGTTAAATTTGCTGTCGTAAAACTCTGAATTTGTAAACAATAGCCACGAGGCGGAAAAGTTATGGTGTTATTTATAACTATTGGGCGGGGTTTACTGGAATCGGCACCGGCTGAAGGAATTCCCATTGTCTTGGGGTTTCCATGCGACTATCGCCTGATTGGCTACCTCGCGTTCTTGAGGATATTGTGATTGCCTGGCAATTACGTAATTCCTGCTGGGAGTAATGGAATCTCTACCTATTTTCATCAGACTCAATACTTTTAGAGTCTGAGTATGGTTTTAGTCAGAACTGAAGAACAATAAGCTCAAAGCATTAATGTCGCAATAGGAAGTCGAAGCATCAAGCCAAATCGGTCGATGTGAACCTCGCATGCATAACCATCATCAACATCCATCATCGACATGACATTCTCACCAATATTTACATGAACGTCGTAAAATTTGTGTCTGTCTGTTGGATCAAATTATTGGACCCTCTCCGTCAGAAGGTTTGAATAACACTCGAGACTTGTCAGTTAAAACCATATCTAGCAGGGGGGGGGGGTAAAAAAAAAATTCCGACACGTATGCCGGGGTGGGTGGGTGGTCAAAGCCACCAACAAGCAATTTTTTCCACAACTAAAAAAAAAAAATCCTGCTTGTTTTTTAGTGTTTTGGCAATGAGTTGGGCTTCAAAACCACTTTGAATGAGAGAAATAATGTAATTCTAACTGGTAAACTGACTGCAGGCAGTTATCGTGTTGTATTTTGTTGCAAATTTTGAAATCCAAGATGGCCGCTGGAAGCCATGTTTTTTTGGCCGAATGACCTCAAAATGACTCATTCCTATTTACATGTCCATGTTAACATCCATGACAAATAGTATGCACAGAAATTCATATACAGCTGTTTACGGTGAATTTCCCCCGCAAATCTCTGTTTTAGTGTTAAAAGGGGGACTGGGTGTCAAACAGACGGACGAGTTATGCTCCAATTATATGAGTATTTGACATGAATCAAAATAACATCACCGAAATTTCCACCATAGCAATACAATTAGACTTGATGAAGGTTTATTTTCGCGCCGGTGAGAGATGTTGCATCGTGAAAGCCACACCACTACCCAAACACCTCAAATATATAATTTTCGATCAATGTACACCACTTGATACCACATGTTACTTTGCGAAACGAAATAACATTTATTAAATGATCATACCCTTATTCCATTCAATAAACCCATTCTATAAATTGTGATATTAAACGTTCGTTTAATAACAGAAAATAGTGCCAGGTGACCTTTGACTTCCGGTTTGTCGTTGTGTTAACATTCCGTACGCTACGTCTCAAAATACTATGGCTTCCAATATTTTTCCAACAAAGTATCATGAATGAAGAGTTTGAAAAAGTTATGTCATTAATTATACGCCATTAAATGCGCCAAAACGAGTCTTTATTTATCTGGGACTATTTCTTTATGCGGGAAAACAACGAGTTACGTGAAACGTCGTCGATATAACTTTTCATGTCCCATTTGTTAATTTAAGTATGTTGTTTTGTCGATATTTTGGATCATGTAATAAATTGAATCTACAATTCGTCCCCAGTTTTTAGCGGAAATTACAAAACTCGTCCTGTTAATTAGGCCTGGACCTCGCCAAAGGCTCGGTCCAGATCTAATGTTTTGGACTTGTTTTGTAAATTCCGCTATAAACTGGGGACTCGTTGTAGATCCTCTATATCTTTAATATTGAATTAATTGTTATAATAAGACAACATGGTACATACATGCATCTGATAATCAATGAATATCCTACTATTTTCTTGAATCGAAAGGAAACATAATTATGAACAAAGCAGAAGATAGATTCATGCAGGTTCGGGCAAATTCGGTCAATAGAAAAAGTTACACGCTGACGTTCATTGACTTTCGTTTAAATCGACATGGTGACATCTTATGAATGAAATGAACATAATGAAACAAGCATACCCAGCGTGAAGAAACATATTGGTTAAATTCAGAAAAATGTTTCCATTCCTATCTCGACAGCATAACAATATTTTCACTTTGATGTTGGTAGTTTATATTCTATAATACTTCGTACAAAATGAATGGTGAATAATTGTTTTGGGGTTTTAAACCGTGAGTGGGGTGAATCCATTTGTTTACGTTATGAATCTTCTGATTTCTCATAACTAGAGAGATCTGACTGATACAACGTACTGTCATTCTGGAACTCTACAACCTTTGACATCTTAGGCCAAGTACGGACAATTCTGAATACATGTATGGTCTGTCAGTCAAGGCTACCCAGATTTACGTTTGGTCTAATTTACACACAAAATTACGACTTATTAGAGTCAATTCTTTCAATGAACTGTGGTGAAAAGAGTGTAATACTAACAATTACAAATCAAAATAAGGCCATATTGTATATTCCTGTGTGAATGACGCGAGTGTCAATAGTATATAAATAGATTGTATATAGCGAAATATCCACTCTGGCTTGGTCTTAATCTTTTTGTTTAATGATATTGTTTTTGCTCGATATTTTTGTACATCGCAAATGTTTCGCTGACATGAGCCATATAGCAAAACTATACATGTAGTATATGTACATGCAATAAGTTAGGACACGCCGAAATCTACACATTCAAATGACATTATTATTGAATTTCCATCACACTTAATGGTTTCATGACATAATTTATGGATGGATGTGCCTTCAATTCATATATAGAGGATCTCCAACGAGTGATGTTGGGATATAAGATTTTATGAAACGAATTTGATAAATTTGATTCTCAACGAATCGTAGACGAGTTGTGAATCAAATTTATCTGACGAGTTTCATAAAATCTTATATCCCAACATATCGAATTGAAGATCTTGTATATCACATGAAAAAAACTAGAGCTTTATGCCTTTTTAACAAATCAAAATCTTTAAAAGCTGAAAATGCTTGTAAAAGGCATACATGCACGGCGTGAGAGATAAGGAAATATCAAATGAATGTTTCAATGATATTTTAGTGGTTTCATGTGATATATTAATATTAAATATGCTGTTATTAATCATGTAGCTGTTAATTGTGCTTTTGCCATGTATTAATATTTAAATCTGTATAGCTGAAATACCATTTGTATTGATTTACTGAAATTAAAGAACTGAACTTGAGTATTTTGAACCTGCTGACCCTACACGTTTTATTGTGAATTTGGAACTCCAAATGTTTTTGTTGTTTTGCTAACGTCTTTTGATGTGTTAAAGGTACATCACATACACAACTTTAAAACAATGGGTCATGTAGTTTAATTAATATCGTTCACGGTAATTGATGTTAAACTTGGAACGTGACTTATTTTGTTTATACATGTAACATTAATTAACTTTTACTAACATAATTAAGTGACGTTGGTCATCATACATACCAAATAGACAACATAATATGCATGATATGACTTCAATTTCCGCATGTGGCTATGTCCCTACTCTATGTTTCAACTGGATTGCTCAAAATAAAGGTAAAATGGTTTGTGAAAGCGTTGGGGTGTTATTATATTGTTAAAATAATTGGAGCATATATTTTTCAGTCCGCAGAACCACAGCATGTGGAAATCTCATTTATACTTGGAGCCTTGACAATGTGCAATGAACTACTACGAAGCTCGGAAATCTGAAACAATGAATCAATATATTACATTTTTTCTAAATTATGGTATGCTTGAAGACACCAAATAATTTAGACTATTTTGATTCATCTGAGATGTAGTCATCTGAACTTTTATATAATAACCATTCACCAGAGTACCCATAATGTCATTAAGGGGCAACAGAAACCATTGCTGACCAATTCCTACCCTACTGTAGACATTACGAAAATGAGAAATAAATGTCCTTCCTTATTTAAAATTTAAATAGAAATTGGAAAGAAAGACATTATTGAAAGTTTCTTATGACTCACGAATTATCGCCATCTTCGATGAAGTGTGACCTGTTAATGCTATTATCAAGCCCACATCAATTGTTGTCAAAGTCAAGCTCAAGCTACAGCTATATGCATCTAATCGTTTTGTTCAATGAGTGTTTTTTGCTCGATATTTTTGTACATCCCAAATGTTTCACTGCATGAGCCATATGATAACACCATACATGTAGTATATGTATATGCAATAAATTAGAACACGCCAAAATCTACACCTTAAAATGACATTAGTATTGATTTTCCCTCAGACTTAATGGTTTCATGACATAGTTTCTGGGTGGATTTGCCTTCATATATTAATATAACATATAATATTGTTTAATCTTGTCGCTGTCAGTTGCGCGTTTGCCATTTATAAGTATGTAAATCTGTATAGCTGGAACAGCTGACCATACACATTTTATTGTGAATTCGGAACTCAAAATGTTTTTAATTGTTTTACAAACGCATTTTGATTTGTTGAAGGTACATCACATACAAAACTTTAAAAAAATTATCATGCAGTTTTATTAATATCGTTCACGGTAATTGAAGTTAAACTTTGAACTTGACTTGTTTTGTTATACATGTAGCATTTTTGTATTAACTTTTACTAAGATAACTAAATGACGTTGGTCACATACATATAAAATAAATACACAGAACGACACGATGTGTAAATGAGAGTGTCGATACGGCACGAATGCTGTCGCGGAAGGATAGAACTCGAGGCGCTTGCGCCTCGAGTTCTATCATTCCACGACAGCAGGAGTGCCGTATCGACAAACCCATTACACATCGTGTCGTTCTGTGTTTATTACACGATTCGCGTCCTAGAATCCGTGCATTAAAAACACAGACTTAGAATGTTTATGTAGGCACATAGAGGGCGTGTTTTGTCATGTGTGATGATGCTTTTATTTTATAGTTCCGGATTCATGGTTGAGGCTAACGTCATGTTCGTCATTTTAGGTCAACGATATGCGTATGGTACGTACGTTCCATACGTATTTGTAAATATGGAACAGCAATAACACTGTACTTCTTGTAACAACAAATAAACAACATAATGTGCATGATATGACTTCAATTTCCGCATGTGGCTATGTCCCTACTCTATCTTACAACTGGATTGCTTAAAATAAAGGCAAAATGGTTTGTGAAAGAGTTGGGGTGGTATTATATGTTGAAATAATTGGATATATTGCATATATTTTTCAGTCCGCAGAACTAAAGCATGTGGAAATCTCATTTACACCTGGAGCCTTGACAATGTGCGATGAACTACTTTGAAGCTCGGAAATCTGAAAGATTAAAACAATAATATTTTTTCTAAATTATGGTATGCTTGAAGTATTATGATTTTATAGATTGATCCTGGATGTAGTAATCTGTACTATGATTTATATAAGAACCATTGCTCACCAATTCCTACACTACTGTACACATTACGATGAGAGATAAATAATTAGATAGTTAAAATATAAATAGAAAATTGGAAACAAAGACATTATTGAAAGGTTCTGATGACTCATGAAATATCGCCATCTTCGCTGAAATGTGATCTGTTATCAAGCCCACACCAAGTCTGATCGGGACGTTTTCCTAATTGTAACATACATTTATTCAAAATAGTGTGTTCATAACGACAGTTTTGAGTTAAATGACCATTTAAACTTAAGAACATATATTATCACCACGTGCATCGTGTTTGTCAACACAAATTGGCATCAAGGTTGGTTGGGTCACATAATCGCATTTCGAATCCGCCCTAAACTGAATAAATTTACTGTTCTGTACCCACAACTCGACTTGCTACAAATTCGTGTTGATACACACTGAGTCTGTTTTTATTTATTATGATTTATAAAACTTTAAAAACTTTTAGACATTCTACAATTGCGTCATGCATTATCGATTTGTGGATCGGCATATGTATGTAATAATATTGTTCGTTAAAATACTATAATACATTCAAAACGAGAATAGTTTGGAACAATTTAAAACTGAAGTAAATCCCAGCGTTCAAGCTTGTCATCTAAGGATCCCCCAGAAACAATTGTTGTTCAGATGCGGTGGGTGTTATTCCGTCCTTACAACAATGGCAATTACATAGGGAGAAAGAAATTCCATCAGAACTGACATGTACACCCGTTCCTCAGCAATGGTCAGTTCCACATGGCGACAAGATCGAGCCTGCATGTTGCGATCAAAAATTAATGTGTAATAAAAGACAAGCTTCAACTCATCGACAAAGAAAGAAGCCAAGTGGATCAGCCTTGTTGATTCTAGGTATAACTGTCATTAAGACAACACACAATTAGTTCATACGCCATTGCTAATGCAGCCAGGATGTAATTTACACTCTCGTAATTTGGCAGACTCATTAACAAATGTGATTAGCATGACATGGGTCCTGTTAAAAATGGTTTATTGAACCGGGACTGAGACCCCATTTGCACATCCATTATTACTAAATCCGATAATCAGTTGCAGATCACAAACTGTGAACACACATCATATGAGCTGCCTACTCCAATTTTTATTAATCAGATACAAAGAACACAATAACTATTCAATTGGAATAACATACATTTTTAATCAAAACCACAAATATCACAAGCTGGCATAAATAAAATATAATTAACACCAATATATATTTCGCCAAACGATAAGGAGATGCACGGATTCTTTGTATGAAATACTCCGAAAGATGCAAATTAAATAATTCGCTGACTAGCTTTATAACATCATTACGAGTACTCGAACGCAAAAGAATCCCAGCAGTCATAATAAAGAGAGAATTCCAACGCTACGTCTATATTATTTCGTTTGGGGCAGATCTGCTTTATTCGTTGCCTATTCTTGATGAATAGTTGGCCACGTTGATTTCGTCCGGCCACACAAATTAGAATATTCAGGAGCAATATCACAACTTAACTGCATCGACATTATCACCCGAAAATCGTTTGAATAATTGAGACATGGTCACACTCCTCAAGACGTGAATCAGCACATGTACCACTGTTGTTGCTTCGTCCAATAGATGGCCGCAGTGATTAATGTGTGTCTACAACCAACTCGCCCCAGCAACTAGAGTTGAAATACAAACACCCCGCATGCTAACAGAAGAACTCACCAGAAAACACCCCGACTGCATATCAGAGATATGCTATAGCATGTTTGCTTCGGCACAGAGTCCATAATACAGATGTATGAAATCAATTTCAATACGGCCGCTGACTTCATAGCAGATACATTGCAGATTCACTTCACTGTAGTCTAACATAATTCCACATAACCGAGTTAATGCGGGTCAACTTATTTGAGAATATAACAAAAGCATCAATATCGTGCCCAATTAACCTAATGTTTGTCATTCTCCACGTGGAGTGCAGCAAGCGACAATAACGGCTCCTAAACTTCTTGGTTGTCAACGAAAAAATGTCATGAAAAGCAAAATGCCTATGTCTATGAATAGTGCCTGGATTTGTAGTTATGAAATACCTCACCGAAACACCATGCAGCATCGACGTAACTGGATACAGTGTAGGGTCACCAAGAACATTTAATGGAAAGTTTATTAAGAGCTCTTGCAAAACGTCCACATGGGGACTTTCATTAGCATTGTATAGCAACTGTTCGTTCACATAAAGTAAAGATATTAGACTCACAGAAACCCAGCACTCTCGTTTGAAATCCTTTAATTGCCCATCGACCACATGTAGTTTATATAATTTGCTGGCAAACCGTACAACCATAATAGTCGGATCCGACAAGAAGGCAAATTACAAACTGAACGCGTGGAAATATAGATTCTGTGAAAAAGGTGAAGTAATAGACAACAAAGTTATGAGAAGAGACGATTGTGGATTGTTAGGTATTTGGAGAGTCCATAACTGAAATTGTCTTCAACTGTTGCTCAGAAAGTATAAGCTTTTCAACGTTTAAAACTTGTGTTTTCTGTAGACCTGAATTAATTGCAATGTGATAGCAAACGTTCCTCTATAAAACATCTGGAAGGAATACTACACACTTTCCACCCAATAATAATACATGTACATCAACATGTCGGTGAGATCAATTGCATCTACAGCCAAATCGAACTGTGCATAATTGCGGGAATATGTATCTTATTAGTTTTATCTGGAACATTGCCGATAAAATTACAGAAGTGCAGGTATTTAAACACAATTTGGTGCCAACACGTTTCTTGTATGACATCTTGATGAGACCATATAATGCAAGCATGGACGAACTTCGATAACACCTGTGACAAATGTGACATGAGTGTATCTAATATAAACCTGATGCCTGCATCAGTTCTGCACAGGAAGATGAGGATCCAGTTCTGATTAATGGGGATCATACAGGGAACGAACATTCAGTATAAGTGATGTCCAAACAACAATCTCCTCTGTGGAACTCAAATATACAAATGTAATTCATTATATGAGGCTATCTTCCTATCCTAGCTCTATTCGCCAAAATCAGCGTTAACCTATGAAATTTTCAGTGCTCCACAGCAGTTTCTATTTTGGAACAAACCACAAGATAATTTATCTCTAGTCGCTATTGTTCGCATGACATAAGCAGAGGTTTGGTAGAAATCCACAACCGCATTCTTCTTCGCAAAAGACACATAGAGCGCACATCTGAAGTCTCTCGTTTGGTAGCATGCGATAAAGATATTATTGTCGTATAATGCCCTGTTGCACATACGCGTCAATAAAACTAGGCAATGTGGATGATTTCTCCATTTTGTTTCACCATCTCTGTTACAATATTGAATTTAGATGCATATGCATAATAACATGTCATGGTTGCCGAATGATTAGATCTCAGAATTGTTTCAAAATAAGGTTGATATCATTAGTCACCGATTTCAAACCACTATGAACAATTTAAGAAGCGAGTGTGAAAAATAATCAATTATTAGAGTCACCGTCAAGAGGAAGTGTGATGCAATGGTATTACTGATGGCGAAAAATATTCATTTTACTGTCGATATTTTTCTCCCAGACTCTGAAGTTGTTCCTTGTGGCCACTTTGATGATTCTATCTCATTTTCGTGTTTCATTCTCTCGAATTCTTGGCTACAATCATCCATTGTTCACAAAATATTCATAATGTTTCATAACTCCATGTTCTTTCGCCAACATGGATAAAATATTTTCACCTATAATCACTAAATCGCAGAGTAAAATTGATATCAAATTGGACAAATTATAGTAATTTCTCTAGTTTGGCGACCATTTTGGCCACCATATTGAATATAGATGCAACGTTTTGGTTGTTATTATATGTCAATCGATATATTTAAAATGTTGCACATTTTCTTCATCAAATTCAGCTATTTTCTGGCTAACACTTTGCTCGAGTCACAAAATCGATTTTTATTAAAATTTCATAGCATATTTATGAATTCACATTATAACGATATTTGGTAAGAATAAGACCCAAAGTGGGACATATTATCATCTTTAAATGGCTAGGTATCCAAATGTATTTAAAATTAAGTTGCTACTGATCACCGATTTCAAACAACCGTGAATGTTTTAAGAGACAAGTGTGACAAGTCATCATTTTTTATAATGTCTGTAACCATTTTGGCGGCCATCTTGGTTTAATGAAAGTTCGTTCCCTGTATGATTCCCATCAACCAGAACTGGATCCTAGTTTTCATGTGCAGAACTGATGCAGGCATCAAGTTTATATTAGATACACTCATGTCATATTTGTCACAGTTGTTTTCGAAGTTCTTCCATACTTGCTTTATGAGGTCTCATCAAAGTGTCATACAAGAGGCATGTTCGCACCAAATTGTGTTTAAATACCTACACTTCTGTAATTGTATCGGCAACGTTCCAGATAAAAATAATAGGATATATATTCCCGCAATTATGCACAGTTCGATTTGGCTGTAGATGCAATTGAACTCACCGACATGTTGATGTGCATGTATTATTATTGGGTGGAAAGTGTGTAGTATTCCTTCCAGATGTTTTATAGAGGAAAGTTTGCTATCACATTGGAATGCATTCAGGTCTACAGAAAACAAAAGTCGTTAAAGGATGAAAAGCTTATACTTTCCTGAGCAACAATTGAAGATACTTTCAGTTAAGGACTCTCCAAATACCTAACAAACCACAATATTCTCTTCGTTCACGCATAACTTTGTTGTCTATTACTTCCACCTATATTTCCAGGCTTGCAGCTTGTAATTTGCCTTCTTGTCGGATCCGACCACGATATTGTGCGACTTAATTGAGCGTGTTTGTCATCGTATTTATCAACCTATGTTGATCATTACGATCCCCAGAACTAGAACATTTAATGTATCTCTACTTTGGAATGCTCAGAAAATTGAATCGTTGCATGCTTGCGATCTACCACAGTATAAGTTAACTATAGACTGGGATGTAACAAATACAAGCTAGATCAGTTTAGGCTTCTAATCACATCGTGATGAAGTTCTGAACGCGATTTTGAACTGTTGAACTGGTATGGCGGTCGTTCAAATGGTGTTCCCTCACTGTATTTGGGTATCGCCAATCGACTACAAGTCATTTGCATAACATATACCACACTATCTTCGTTAAAGCTCATTTAAACTGAATATGGGAGAGTCTGCGGCACTGCTACAGATAAAGCACTGAGCGGGAGTTTCAACTGCTGAACAGGGGTAGAGGTCAGTCAAAGGGTGTTCCCCCTGTATTTGGTTATGTCCCATCGATAAAGTCATTTGCACAAAACATACCTGACTATCTTCGTTCAAAGTCGGTTAAACTGAGTTTGGGAGAATCTGAGAGAAGTACTGAATCAGATTTTGAACTGCGGAACTGGGGTGGAGGTAGGTCAAATGGAGTTCCCTCCTTAAAACAATATAATACTAGCTGAATAAGGACGGGTATAAATAATATGTGATTATCTAAAGGATGGGTCAATTCATTGTAAATAGTTTTGAAGTAGACACCTACTTGTAATCACACTTTCAAATACTCGTTCATTGGAAAGAAGTAGCACATGTGACTACATACATTTTAATGACATCATTATAAATTGACAATAATTTGGCTGCACCATTTAAATAGCGATGGATAGCGTACTCGCCATGAACACGAGAAACTGTTAATATATAAGTGTATTTACGAAAGCATACTGGAGTTCACGTCCGATAATTTAAAGATGGCTTTTCCGATATTGCACCATTTGACAAAGTTTCCTTAGCTAATTTTTATTTTAAAATGCAAAGTAAACTGCAAAAGACCAGAAAACATCATTATTCACATGACACAGGCATCGCGAATATCAACACAATCATAATTGCGGACGCTCTTTCTAATTACAGTTTTGGGGTTTAAAATGGCATAACGCTCTTTATAAGAGGCGCTGATTGGAATATTTGTTATACTGAAAACAGTTCAAAACGTGTTAACACATTCTCTTTTGAAAGTCTACACTTGACAAAATCAACACATCCTCCTTATTAAAGTGATAGAATTTGTCGTCTCCAAAAAAGGGTTTTCGCTTCTATATGCTCCCGCCCTTCTACAGTATATGTAAAATTAAAACCATTCGTTGTTATATTTCTCTCCGAACTTGAATGTGAAATGACGAGCCTTTGTGTGGACAGTTGGAAAGAGCTCAGATATACCCATCACTTCAGATATACCCATCACTTCAGATATACCCATCACTTCAGATATACCCATCACTTCAGATATACCCATCACTTCAGATATACCCATCACTTCAGATATACCCATCACTTCAGATATACCCATCACGTCAGATATACCCATCACTTCAGATATACCCATCACTTCAGATATACCCATCACTTCAGATATACCCATCACTTCAGATATACCCATCACTTCAGATATACCCATCACTTCAGATATACCCATCACTTCAGATATACCCATCACTTCAGATATACCCATCACTTCAGATATACCCATCACTTCAGATATACCCATCACTTCAGATATACCCATCACTTCAGATATACCCATCACTTCAGATATACCCATCACTTCAGATATACCCATCACTTCAGATATACCCATCACGTCAGTAAGTATTATCAGAGAAAGTAAAGTCTCAGTATAATAATTGATCATTATCTATGGTAATGCTAGAAACAGTCTGTCTGAATTGTAAACTATAATAATAATAATGTATAGCATTTGTAAAGCGCCTTTCCCATGAGGCCCAAATTATTACCCTGATGAGCCTGAACATTCAGTAACCATCTACTGCTCCCCGGGGACAGGGGGAGGTACAGCCGGGAGTATGCGAGGATACCATATGGCTAGCATACTGACAAGATCTTTCACTGCTCATTATCAGGTACCCTTGTAATGCATGGGTGGTGCAAAGCAGACACAGTACGAGCGACCTTGCTCAAGGGTCACAACTTGGCGCGAGATTCAAACAGTGTACAATCCAACAATTGCACATCGCTCAAGTCGGCCAAGCCACTGCTGTGTGGAAACTCATAACAGACCACCAGCCAGCCGCGAACTCGCCTCGCTGTGTTGACAGCGAAGACAAGTCCAACGCGCTAACCACTGGACCACGGAGCTCATACACTTGGACATGGAGGTAGAACATAACACACACTATATACATATATATATATAGATATATATATATATATATATAGCAATTAGCCATTTAAAGTTCTACATAAATTAAATTTGACTTCCAAGGTCAGACATTTTGAAATTTTATCATAGAAAGACATTGCTAGTGGTACCAGCGGCAAATACATGTCCAGATAGATAACCATGTGCTGTATATTATTACCAGATATGGTTTGTTATGTAGCATTAGAGCCACAGAAGGCCATAGACTATTTTAGTCAGTGAGAATGTTGCATCATGGTATGGATTCTATTCCACAGGAAACTTCGGAATGTTGCAAAATCAAACGCGTTGGGACTGTGCTCAAATGCATGAATCGGAAGTGATTGGGATTCACATTTTACAAAAAAAATCACCATAAGCTGTGCATGGTCAGATGAAATGTGACGACACGTGCACGCTGAATGTCAAAGGCTGTGCGTGTGGATAATGCACACAAACAGCTATACTGGAAGCATGCATACACAATTACAACCGTTTTGCTAAAATTCTACCTCTATATCACGTAGAAACAGTTATTCGGTGTATATTCGATTAATACAGATATACACAAAAGTCGTGAGTGGGTTGTGTCGGTATTTATCTGTGCATCTGGGAGTTACGATATGATGGCATGACGGATATAATTGTGTGGCTTCATCAATGTCCTCAGTAACTGCTCGTGAATCCTCCATCCCAAAATATGTTAATTTGGTAGAGTTAATATTCAGGTTTCTGGTGTTGCGAGTGTGAATTATGGGGATTATATTACAACACTAGACATTGTGAGTCGTGGTCACACATGTATTGTTCTAAAAGGGAAACAATTCTTGGACTAAATTCTTTGAAGGAATGTATTGCATCATAGTGTTTATTCCCATTTTAGACTTGTTGTACTGGACTGATTCTGGATCATATGTTAAAACATAACATGTTGGAACTTAGAAACCATCTTGTTAACCAAATTCTTCGATTATTTTTCCGCCCAAGATGTATGTTAAAACTTTGCCGAATAGGATAACTATGCATAAGGCCTTCCATTCATTGCCTTGTCAGATTCGTAACGCAGTTCCATAGGTTTCCTTCTATGTATGTATGTATGTATGTCTATGCACGTATGTTGAACTGAATAAACATATTCCATTTTATAAACATGTTTTGCCTTATAAACGTGTCCATGAGTGTATGAAGTGTAAACACGTCACAAACGCCTGGATGTGTTTCAACTTAAACCCATCGACACATCAAATACACATAATGTTTATAACCTAATTGGCATGTTACTATAATGTGTTTATATTCTAAACAGGTAATATACACATCAATATGTTTAGAATGCAAATGCCATGTTAACAAGTTTCTAATACATTTATTAGGATATATCCAGATTTGTGATATTGGAAATTTAAATATTCTAGAATTTGAGCAAGTTTCCACAATATTTATTAGGATTTATCCAGATTTGTGAAATTGGAAATTTCATATATCCCAAAATTTGAGTAATTTTCGCAATTTATATGTTGTTTTAATGTCTAAATTCCTGGTAATTTATAAAGTTTAATTCCATGGAAATTCCGACCTTTACAGACTTGGATATCCCACGAAAATTCAATGTAAATCTGCAAATTTATTTATGTTGTAAATTCAATGCTCGGGAAAATTAAACAAAAACCCAAGGGAAATGTCCATGTGCTCGCTGAGCATATTTTAGAAATGGCTGATTTAGCTTATGCACAGCAGCCCGGTGGAATAGATGCTGTTCAAGGTCAACTCATCGGTTTTTATATTGATGCTTTAAGACGTGACAGCTTGAAAATGAAATTAATAAGAGATATGCGAAGAACACTACAATTGGCAGACGAAACCACGATGCGCGAAATGGGAATCCGACATGTTTTTAACGTCAGGACAGGTTGTGAAAATAAACCATGAAAAACTGCATGTGAAATATGTGGCAGCAGTAATCACTTGACCACTAATCACCAATCGTGCCCACGACAGGTCTATGATGAGGAAGTAACTAACCCCCAAAGGGTGATTGAGTGTGGGGCTTGCCAAGGTAATCATTTGGCCCGAAATTGTCCATTTAAGACGGATAACTAAAGGCACATATCTTGCTGGGTTTGTAAAGGTAAACATTTTGTTAGAAACTGTCCCTCTAAATGGAATGGGAAAGTCCATCGGTGAAACAATCCCAGGGAAACTACTGGAACCAACCTGACCGGTCACATGACCAGTCAATAGTACACCACAGAGCAGCCGGAAAGTTCTGACAACCAATAATCCCCCTCAACTATTGACCCTACCCACATACCAAAACAACTAGAAAGTCCTCCCATTGAGACAACAAATGGCAGGAAGTTCACCATAAATTTTGTATGTTGCCCCAGCTCATGTTTAGTTAGAATAGGTAAAAACAGATCCCCTCAAATATTGACCCTATCCACATACCAAAAACATTGTGAAGTCCTCTCATTGAGACCACAAATGGGACGAAGTTCACCATAAATTTTGTAGGTAGCCTCAGCTCATGTTTAGTTAGAATAGGTAAAATAGATATCGCTCAGTAGTGGACAGTGGTGCAGAGGTATCTTTGATTCACAAACGTTCATATGATGCATTACAGATTCGACCAAAACTAAGTTGGGAGCACATTAATCTCAGCTTAGTAAATGGAAATTCATTAGTAGCATGATTGGTAGCATTGAACTAACTTTCAAATAGCCAAAATAACATTGACTCATAACTTTGTAAATGATATGACTCAGAATATGATCTTAGGGAGGGATTGGTTGACATCTCGAGGGGTCAGACTGTATTATTATTTAGGATGTCTCAAGGTCAATGATGTGTATGTTCCATTGGAGGAGCATGCCCATATAGTATCTCTCCTGAGATTGTCCCACAAACTTCTCAACACCATATATTGGGAAATCGAAAGAGTTGGCTGCACTTCATAAATCAACATTAGTAGAAGTGACCCAAATCAATAAAGGTTACCTGGCATCAGAACAGGGTCTGGAAAATAGAACTCAATTTTGGAACTAGGTAAAAGACATAAAGTCCCAGTGCTACTTATAAATAACACTAATAAAACCTTTTATGTATGGCGAGGCAGTGTGGTCGGAAAATCAGTCATATACAAAAAAAAGAAACTGAGCTTGAAGTCAACTCTTTGTCACAGGGATCCCTAATCCAATGGGCCAGCAATTCGCACAATAATGTATATGTCCATATGTACAACAATTACAATCAGGCAGACAACCCAAAATCAGCACCTTCTAAAGTGGAGAAAAACTTGAATCTTACTGAAGTTTCATGCCCAGATCAATATCGATAGACACTTAAAAATATTGAAACACAAATCAGACATCTTTGCTGAAAAAGACACTGAGCTGACTCAAACCAGCACGGTTAAATGCATATATACAGGAAATGACCCCCAATAACAAGTCTCAAATAATTGGCCACAGGTTGATACTGCCATACATTATATGCTCAAAGCCAACAGGCCGAGTTCCATTCTGTGGAGTGCACCAATTGTTATTGTTGATATTGAAAGACGGCACAAAGCGAGTTTGTAATGACCTTAGAAAACTTAATCCCATAACCCGACCCATGTTGTATCGACCTCAAGTCATTGATGACATTTTGGCACTTCGTGGAAAGCCTGAATCCTTTACGGCTCTTGATTTAAAATCAGGATATTGGCAGTGCCAGGTAGTAGAGGAAGACAAACAAAAACAGCTTTTGCATGCCACCGATGCCTATTCGAGTTAATTCAATGCCGTTCGGGCTCCGAAATTTCCCGGGGGTATTTGAACAGCTTATGGCTCAAGTGGTATTTGGAATGGGTGATTACCTCAATGCTATATTAATATAGAGTAAAACATTTGAATCCCATTTGCAACATATCCAAAATATTGCGCCAAGATACGCTGAAATTAAAATAGAAATACAATAGTTAGGTTAATAACTGATGTCAATGGTATCCGACCTGACTATGACAAGGTCAAGGCCATCAGATGTCTTACACGCACAACTGCTGTTGAGGAGGTGCTTTCTTCTTCTGTTGGCATGAGTAATTACTATCATAGAATTGTCCCCTCTTTTTCACAGATTGCCAAATCTTTATTACAACTTACAAAAAGTATTCTAAATTCAAATGGGACTAAGCTTGCCAAAGGTCATTTGACAAACTAAAGGAAGTATTGACAGCAGTACCCATCCTCACGTACCCAGGTGTCACATATACCGGATATACATTGTATACTGATGAAAGTAACCTCTGCATGTGTGCATGTCTGACCCAGTTAAGCGAAGATGGCATTGGAGAACCTATCTATTATCTCTCACACAATCCATTGGCGATACTGAAACCAGATGGCCGACTGTCAAAATAGAGGTATATGCAACTCACTTCGCATTACACAGGCTAGACAATTACCTGCATACTGCCACTGTTACAGTAAAAACAGACCATAAACTGTTAAATTATATCTTGAAATCTCCCATGTAAAACAAGACAATCCATCAGTGGGCTTTGGGTATAGCTGGGTATAACTGTAACATTGAATACATAGCTGGCCCGGATAATCTATGTACATACATGATCAGTCTAACACCCCTAATGCATATACCAAACAGGAAAAGGCAGAAGTGGAAGTTGATATAAATTACATTGTAATTCAATTGAGTATTTGTCACTGAAACCAAGCATTCTGATTCACCGACATCGGCCACTTCAGCGTGCATCAAACCTGAATGTAGCACGGTAAAATTTCATCGGCGCAGAACGAAGTAGCAAAACGAGCACACCCGTGCGTTGTTGTCCATATATACCTTTCATCGACCGCTTCAGCGTGCATCAAATCTGAATGTAGCATGGTAAAACGAGCCAACCCGCCCACAGGAAATTGTTACGGAGCAGTGTTCCGAGTAACGCAATGAACAAACCCAACGATTTGTGCACGGTGACAATGGCAAAATTAACGTCTTGATTAGTGTCATGAAAATGACTAAATGATACTTTTTATACAGTTGTTTTGCAAATTCCTTGATAGATTGAATTACAATGGAGATAAACAAACCCTGTTTCGTTGTACATTCTGGGATTCAAGCATGCAAACAGTTTGTGAACGCGCCAGCAAGCCGGCTCGTTCACAAACTGTTTTCATGCTCGAATCGCAGAATGTACAACTCAACAGGGTACGATTATCTCCTAAATAACCTTACACTCGCCGAAACACATGCAGAGATGATTGTATTAAATTCATCAAAATTTATTTTAAGGATTTTGCTAGCTGTAAAGTAACACACAAGGAGCTGCCAACTAAAAAAACAAATTAGTAAGCCTATCAGCCTACTGATCTCTTGTTCAACAAGCCCAACTGCATGAGGAACAAAAGAGAGACGCGGAAATCACATCAGTTAAGGGTGCCCTCTACAAAGGAGAGGACACCCAGAATGACAAACACTTGATGATTGATGGGGTACTATATTACACCTCAAGTGTTGATGCAGAACTGACCCCATGCCATTGGGTACCCACACATCTCCACACCAATGTAATCCAATAATACCAGGATAACAATGGCCATTTGGGAATAGACAAGATGCATGATGCAGTTAAATCAAACTATTATTGGCCCAGACTACAAGGAACTCAACTGCTACATTAGCAAATGTGCAGAAACAGTCCTAAAATGCAAACAGATATAGCTGTTTACCCTTTTGCTAAGATCGGATTGGGTCTGTCTGGCCCATACCCTTCCTATTTATCGGGTAATCATTATACTATCAGCTTTCTGGATGGCAGAGTAGAGGCATTCCCTGTCAATGACAAATGGGAGTTATGTGACAATTTTCAGCAGCCACTCAAAGTTACAAATACAGTGCCATTCATATGGATCATATGAGCTTGATAGTTAGTTGGGACAGGCTGGTCAATCTAGATATGGAATCTTCAGATACAACGCACGGCCGAACACTCGATAGATTGCCCGAGGCAGGTCAGTAAAATACTATGGACAGGCTGGTCACTTGAAACAATTTGTACATGGAATTGGGAAGATAGTACCTCCTTCGCTGATCACTCAAGAAGAATGCCCTTGGCATGACACGACAGAAAAATGTATACAATAACCAAAAGTTCATAGCAAGGACAGTATGCTGTCGAATGATCATCCTGTCAACAGACGTATCCGTAGCAGTTAAAGCAGCTACACCCGTGCAGAAGGACACGAGCACCAAGATGGCTTAAAATACGAGATAAGCAGGAATGCATGTACTTCAGAGCTACATATCACTGATGAACCAATGACAAGGCACAGCCAATGGTAGTGCACGACAGGCTGACATACTCAACTAGAGATCAACGACTCAACCAATGACGTCACGAAATGCCAACGATTCACACATACGATAGGAAGGTGAAACCAACTAGAAGCCGCCATGCCAACGACCAGAAATCTGTTATTGAACAGAGTAAATAAATGATAAATCATTCTAATCTCTGAATGATATATGTCACCAATCTTGGTACAATACTTGTTACTCAAATACCAACAGTTTGATATGAATATATTTTGGTATAGTGAATGACATTTGCAAGTTAAACGATACACTCATACGATTGATTATCTTCTTATTCAATGGTTACTGTTAAAATAGCCCACTCTTTAAAATGGGCGTTGGTGGCATATGCCACGCTTGGCGTTGCACATGTATTTCGTCAAAATAAAGGTTTGTTGCATAATAAGATGTTATAAGTATTGTGTGTCAATATATTTTATTTCTCATGAGTACATTCCAGTTAACAATACATATAACATATAATACATGGGTGAATGAGAAAGCGATTTAGAAGTAAGTGGATGCTCATGGGGTCATTTCCGAGAGGTAAATAGTATGATTTTGCTTGTAGTATATTTTGCAAAGAAAGTACAGAGCAAATTTCATGTGAAATTAGATATATATAATCCTTTATCTCCTCCGATATCCTATCCATGATTTTTTTTATCATGCGATATCCTCGTCACTATGAAGAACGTTTTGTTTCTTCAAACGATGGGTTTGACTCCTGAAGTTGACAGAACTGAACCAGGTCTCACGTTCATCATGTATGTGGTATTCTGTCGTGCAGACGAAGTGAACGCAGATGCTTTGGCTTTTCTTCTGAAACGTAAATATAGTTTAAATATAATTTAAATAAAAGAGAGGTTCTGCAAATTCACAGTTACAGTTGAAGATGCCCATCCGATTTGACACCACACAACTACAATTTTCACGTTTTGTATACCAGAAAACAACTCGAAACTAATCCATGAGCCAATTTGGAGGTTTTGATGGTCATCGAATTATTTGTCAGGAGCCCAAGAATTCCAACATTCGTGTCTTTAAAAAGCACTCTGGCTTTTGTTTAACAACTGCGGTAGATACTAGAGTGTTCTCAGTTATAAACGTTTGTATCATTTTCAACATAAAACTGTTGATTTTAGTTTTACCTGGGCCTTACAAATGATGGTGATAGTAAGTATTTTGTCAATGATAAGCTGAAAATTGGTTTAGGCAATAGTGACTGATTTGGTGTGAAATTGGACATCTTTAACACCCACGCCTATGCTGCATGCTATAATATGTTAGACTCTTTAGACCACATCATGCAGTGGCATGTTACATTTTGAGTTCAGTTTAAAATAGATAGAAATTCAACTATGGTCATGTCTGGTGAATTACTATATCTGTTTTACTGATATTTACGCACAGTATTTACCGAATTCATATGTTCCAAAGCAAAACGAAGGGTAATCTGAATTGTATATTTGTCGCTAAAACACACACTCTGGTAGGTAAAAGGCTACAAACTTTAGTTTTCGATTCACCAGCATCGCCCACCGACGTGTGAACACATTTGAATGGCGACGTGCATCAAGTATGTCACTGCCAATGCAACCAGGACTCGTGTATTCAAGTTAAACTGGAAAGTTATTTACTATATAAAGATATGATTAACAGGAAGTTGTTTGGCCATGTTCCGAGTAACCCATTGGAACATACCCACATATTTGACCATTATAAAAATGATATAATAATGTATAGCATATAATACCGATTAAAAGTGCGTTTCGTACAGTGTACAAACTGTTTTCATCTGCCAATCCCCGAATATCCAAATTAACATAGTTTGTTTATCTCCTAAATTACCAACTATATTGTCTCGACGAATAAACTAAAATATAATTTCAATTATACCATGTATGATGTAGCCCACTTTATATATAGAATCACAATGCCAATCATGTCATGACTGAGATGACTCACCCTCTAAAATAAATGTAAGCTCCTATTGCAACAGCGACAATGGCAATCACTACCACCACCGTGCATGCAATAACCACTATAATTTCTATCGCCATTCCTGTTTCCTCCTGGTTAGTGGGCGAACCTGCGAACAAAGGATACACAAGTGTAAAACAATAGACACATATCACATAATGAACTACTACTGATAAGAATTACGAATAAGGCACTAAGTCAATAGCATTTATGATATTTATGTCAGTTGTCGTTTTATCAGATCCGTATTTATGATTATGATATTGGGTTATCAACATAACTCACAAATACATCACACGATAGTAAGTTGGAGACCCTTTCTCTGTTCCTTAAGGTGGGAGTTGACTGTAAGATCATGTCATTAAATTGCAATCGCCATGTATCCTTAATCGCTTAGTGGCAATCAGATATAATTTGTTGCTGTGAAAGAATCTTGCGAAAAATAACTATGACCGAATAAAAACATAATGAAATATAATTATTTCGCGATAAATAGAACCACATCACCTTACTGCGAATGGCAAGAAGTTTGTTTGACACGATTTTCTCAAAAACTGACTCGTAGTCGCCTATTCTGAAAAATGATTTTTCGATTGTCCAAACAAATTAAGACTAATATATTTAATAGATATTCGTAATTCATTATGTGAAAGGTGTCTATTGTGTCGAATTTTGTGCCTTAAGTTTTTCACTGCTAAATGTCCACACTGAGTACGGATGTAAAATTCCATGCTGTGTACTATCCATCAGTAGTAAGTACGGACCTACTTCAGCACACTAGCATTCGGCCATTATTTTTAACTGGAACTCAGAGATTGATGTATCAGAACCATTTTATGTCGAAGTTTTAAATTGGAGACAGTGTACGATGCACCAGGATTGTGCATGCTAATAACCTTTCGTCGCAATTAGTTACATGGTTTTTGAGATATTCCAGTCATATTTTTTCACTGGAAAATGGCCATACATTCAACGGCTCATCCCGTGACGTCATGACTGTCATTCAGTAGTGAATATGTTTACCCACTTTTTACTAAATACCTGAACTAATTGACGAGTAATTCTCTTATGAAAATTTCAGATAATATGTTTAACAAATGGTCATAGTTGAACTTTGTTGAACTTATTATCTGAACGTTTCCCAACAATGAATAGGAATATGTCTGCACTTCAATTATATGTTCGTGTGTTGTCCGCTTATATTCCAGAATAATATACCATTTCAATGTATACTTTATAACTGAATGTGAGAATCCATTTAGTACAGAAAGAGCTAACGGGATTGTCGATAATTACTTTCTTTGCGTCGTTCGGCAAAAAATGTTATATATAGTATAAATATTAATTATATCCATTCAATTTTTGATCATTGAATAGAACATAGAATACATATGCTCCAACGTTATGTTTGGAGGTGCCATCATCATATGTAGTTATTTCAATGTTTAAAACAGATCATTATTCAGGTAGTACGCCCGGTTGAAAATATTATTGCCGACGTCGGTTGTACAGGTGATATCTGATCTAATGAAAAATATAGATATTTAATTAGCAACTAATTAATGCCGAATGTATTAATGAGAAACATACATACATGTTCACACCATTGAGGGTCACTGCATAACAAATCTACATATTCTAAGGTGTACACCTTATCTTCTTTAATAGAATAAGTGCCACATAAAACCCACTATTATGTTTGATATAAGAATGCTCTATCCATTTTTTTTGTATAGTTTCGACGAGAGACAAAAGATGTAATTGCATGAATATCTCTCAAATTGGATGAGATAAATATCAGATTTTTGTGTTTTCCCATTGGAAGCTGAATGATACGAAGCTAATTGTGATGTTAAAGACATATTGTGGACTTGTTCGGGTACATGCAACTGATCAGTTAGTATTCAGACACTATTCCAACTGGAGGAATGTGGCATTCAACTAACATTGCAGAAAATTTGAAGCAAATCGACTTTACCATAGAAAATATCGTCTGAAATACACCCAAATATTTACTTCTCGATTCGGGACGCAACTATCGGCGATAAACAAACGAAAACAATTTCGTCATCAGTGGTCACTGCATTTAATTGATATATAAGAATGACAATTTGGTTATAATATTTGTAAAAATAACAATTCTGGGCAAGATTATTCTCCATTCCAAAGTGATCACCCTATACCGTAGTGATTCACATAACTTTAAATATTATTTTGTGAAACGCGGACGTGGCACAACAAGCAAAACACCAAACTATGTTGGGGGGATTTAACGGCCTTGTTGGGTCTCTTCCCCTCTTTTTTTTCTGAAATTTCCAACTGATGTTGTGGTATGAAATTTCCAACTGTTTTAATATGTTGATCAAAGTTTATCACCCCTTGTCGCCACATACCTGATGTCATGAATTGCATACCTGAACACCCTGATGATTCAACAGTTCCCACACTCGAAGTTGTGAGTCCATCTGGGCACGACTGGCATTCCGCAGATCCTGTTATTGGTTGATAATATCCTATCTCGCATTCATAGCAAATCCCGTCATTTCCAAAAGATCCGATAGGACATCTCTCTGTGTATAGGGAAAACATATTTGTGTATAATTCACTGTTTTACGACCTTGCCTAAAGCCGATTGTAATGCGCCGCCTGATTGGTCAGTATAGCTGTATGCATATGATTGCGACTTTTTGTGGTACTATTCAACATGTAGCACACAAGTCGTGGTACAATCAGTGCAATTAAACCAAGTCGACTTGCGTAAATTCATTCTAGGCTGATAACAGGCATAGCGTGACTATATAATAATACTAATAATAATTTAAGATCTAACAGGCATAATTCAGCTGCACGAAACTTAAAATCCTGACGAAATGACTGCAAATGAGTTGCTGCTTAATAGTGACGCCATCTTTTGTTACACTTTGAGAAAAGTTATACAGCGGATGGGTCAATATATGAATGTTATATAGTGGGTTTCTGAAACAAATATCTGCAGTAGAGTTAAACACGGTGTGTTGGCGTGCATATATAGTCCAATTTGACCACATACACTTATTGTATGACTCCGCTTCCCATCGTCCTAGAGTCAGTTATTTAAGGTCAAATTATACTATATACCCCTCGTTAAGTAGTCTAATCTAATTTGCGATGATGGTGGTAGGGTAACTGATGCTGTTAAGAAAAAGTAACATTAAAACATGTATATTTAGAAATATTTTAATGATATATGTTATTTATTGCTGTGTTGGTTGTTGCAAACCGACCACAATTTGGATGCTATAACCCTGTTGTGTTGCAGTGCCACCATTAATATTAAAAATATAAATATTCTTGAATGGTTCATACAGGCACTGCCTTCGATTAGCCAAAGACTGCAAATCTGACAAATTTATGAAAATAACGGTACTTTTTCTTAACAGCATCAGTTTGCCCTACCAACATCATAGTAATTCAGCAGGACATACCAACATCATATAAATTCAGTATCACCCACCAGTATTCAACAGGACAACTTAATCAGTAATCAGGGGTGGGTGTATACACTTGTGAAGGGTCGGGTTTAGGGTTTGCGATGACAATAACATTTTTGGGCCAAGAATTTGGCACTCTGAATTTGCTAATTTCTTTACAAACTATGATAAATTGAAAAACCATATATGATCATTGAAAAATCTACAACTAGAACAAAAGCTATACAAAATAATGAAATAACAAAAAGCAAAGCAACACAATAAAGCACTTCACATGGCACCAAAGTCATTAACACAAAGTGTAAAATAGGTTTAGCCAGAGTGGAAACTAAATAAATGTGCGCCGACATGCCGATTGCTAGGTCGGGACTGTTAGATTGAAAAAAAACAAAGCAGTAAACAGTTAAAAAGGAGGCCGTAATAGCAGCTATTCCCCAGCTAATCATTAAGTTTTTAAATGTGTATCACGTGTGTCTCCTGGTGCATTTTAATCCATTATATTATCTATTTATCTGGCTGTCCCCTGGTTATATGTCCCTCCAGATGAATATTAGACCACTACAATGTTTAATTTTATAACTGAACATGGGATAATCCATTCAGCAAGAAATGGCTAAAGCAGTTGTGCTCTGAATATTGGGAAAGAACCATTCATAGGAGGCGGGTCAACATGCAGTGCATATGAGAAGCATACATAGCTATATCATATATAACTATCGTGCATGTGGCTAAAGATGACCTGTCTGATTTGACACCGAATTCTTGAGCCAAATTAATGCTTACCAGGCAAATGAGAAATGAAAATACTTGCAATCACCATCATGCATATTATAGTCATCGCGAAAACACATAATTCACCCATAGGTAATACGTGTAAAACAAGCACATATGCTCACAATTGAGTATGCCCTTTATTATCTGCCGATTAGTGTCTTAAAGTTAAAAGAGACGATCATTGGACATTTTTCTCGCCTGACAAAATTCAAGCCGTGTTCCTCCTTTAAAGGTTGATATATTTCCACTGAAAACTCCTGTTAATAGGTTCGTGGGTATGATCTAGTTACTTCTGGTGTATATATATAACACATGTCAATTGCTGTATAGTGTGATATCGGACGGGCCATCTGTGATATTGTGTGAGAAGATAGTGTTTCTGACCTGTACACTCCTCCACACTGATGCGGTTGTCGTCCACCGATGTGGTTCCGTCCGGACAGTACTTGCACGTTGTCGATCCATCCTGGTCCTGGTATTGTCCAATTTCACATGGAAAGCAAACGCCACCAGCCGCCATTGTCCCAACTGGACACACAGCTACAGACAACAACAATGTAATTTGTGTTCAAGTGTACGCAGTGCACCTGCACAAATACACAGAATGGCATTTAACTAATAAAATGAGTGTTGTTTTCTATTGTTCTGGATATCAACCAATTCGCCCCTATTAGTAGGATTATTTATATCCTTTAAAACTTCGAGGTTATGTGACTATACAGCGCCACGGTTCACACACGCGTATCTATATAATACATATCTGTTTATGTGAGTGTATTAGTTATCCTTTCAGGATGGGTTGGGCAGACGGGCGTCCGAACTTATGACTCAAAGGTAAAATGTTGCAGACAGTGCCTGACATTATTATCACATAATTGTTTTATTGTGCATGTTGTTGTATGGTGGATAACGAATGTAATTGATGGCAATTTAAGTAAGCTGGCCCATTGTACCTTTAACTACCAACTGAGCCTTGCTTTACAATTATTTTAAGGAGGCAATGGGAATTAGTCAACAGAGGCAAGTGGAAATCGACTGAGATTAACCTGTGTAAAATCTTGAATCATAATAACATGTGCCCATATAGAAATTATCTGAACATTTCTTACCAATCCTGTATGCTAAATGAAAATGAATAATTCTGCACTTGTATTATATTTTCGCCTGTCTGCCGTCTGCTTTTGTTTTCTGAATATCCCTCCAACTGAATAATGAACCATTCCGATATATACTTTTGTAACTCGGTAGAAGTATCCATTCAGTAAACAAATGGTTAATACAGAGATTCCTCAACTAAATGGTAACACATCGACAACCATGTTTAGTGAACAAACACGCAGCGACGTGGATAGAGATATTTGTTTGGGTGTCCACCTTGGAATTTCCACTGCACCGCCACCCTTGAAACAGATCAAAATACAAGTTGGGCTTCGATTTTTTCCAACTGTTCCCCACCACGGGCCTGAAAGAAAATCAACTGGGACTAGTGTGAAAAGTTTAAGATGTGAACCTAAAAATTGCAACCTCCTAATATATATTGTCTAACTTCAGGCAAATTTACACCCCAATCTGTTTTTCTTAAATTAATTAGCAGTTTTTGACTGGCTACCGAGGGAGGACCAGGACACACCATACCGACCATAATTATGTGATAACATTTGAAACATGAAGTTCTAAAATCCTAGCATCTAGAATGCATCAAGATTTCCAAGAGTTGGAAATTTCCAACCTGACAACCCACTAAGGTTGGAGAAGTTCCATTCAACTGATGACCATATCAGTCCAGAATTTTGACCAACGGTAGAAAAATATGCAAATGTTGGTCTAAAAACAACTCATTCCCCACTAGAAAATTGTTGGAAAATAAAACTACGAAAACAATTTCAACCTAGTATTGGGTCAGGTATGGAATTTCAACTGTTGAGAATTTTGACTGCTGTCTGCATGTCCCCAAACACAAGCGGAATGCATACAGTCGCATGTGTGCAGAAGGTCACCAAACTCACCACATAAGCTGTCCCAGCTCACAGATCCTTCTTGGCACACAATCAAAGCTTCCGTTAGGGCTGCTGATGTGGGCGTGTACGCCGTGCCATCCACATTCAATGTCAGGTAGGTGTCCGTGTTGTTCAACAGGTCGTATACAGAATCCTCCATGGATATTAATGTTTCCAGTGTCTCGTTAACCTCGATGGCACCTAAGTGTATAGTATATACAGTTTGAAAGAAAGACGGTTTTTGTGAGTCAATACAAAATGAACATGAATTGATTACCCGGGGAAATTGTATGATCATAAGCGTTTGAAAGCGAAATCAGCTCACAAAAGTATTTAGACCATGTAAGCTTGAGCTTGACCATCACCTGACGTAAAATATAATATTGTGGAACAGTATTTACTGGAAAAAATCTTTACTTCAGATCTTCATAAAGTTACCAGGTTTTGACTGGTGGAAAATGATCTATACGGGCATAGTCATAGAGATTCATGGCATGATCTTGTTGTCTTATACAAACTCGTGTACAGTTAAGTCACTTAAAATTAGTTTAGGAAAATGGCCTAGCTTGATCGAAAGCGTATAGACAGGCTTGTTTTAATATGAATCGTACGTGACACGTGGAGCAACCACACATGCTGTGCCTCAAATTTGCCTTTTTATCGGCGACATAGTGCTAAGAATAATTTATGTAACATCACGCAGTGATCACGACGGAGAAGAGATGTCAACTTGACTTGACAGGACGTGTCGTGGTTTGTGCAATCTTGTCTGGATTCTGGCCCACAAATCAAAAATGACGTCAGAAGCCGTGTCACGACGTCTTTATTTTTCGATTTCATTAAGCGAACCAAAGAAATTGGTCTAATTTAAATTAATAGACCTGAATCACATGTGAATTCTTCGTTGTGATTTAGTTACTTTCATTTTCGTCGCGATGCTTTATTCCCAATTCCGCGTTTTTTGCAATCTCCACACTGTTCCTAACCGGAAGTCACGTGATAATTTCTCCAAAATCCATACCCGCGATCTAAAAAAAATCACTGATGGATACTGATGGATATAGAAAAAATATATGACGTAATTCACCTGCCTAAGGTATAAGTACCCCTGGTGGTTGCTATTAATATACCTTGCTTTATCATTACTTACCCATTTCGATACTAAATACTCATTGACAAGTAGTACTGTGGTAAATATTCAAGTAAGTTCAACAAACGACCATAAGTTTCCTGAAAACCCCTCCAGATGAATAGTGGATCATTCCAGTATCATACTTGTATAACTGATTGGGAGAATACATTTAGTATAGAAATGGTTACGCTGATTGTAAATTATCAAATGCCTCTGAGGAATAGAAAGATTCCCATTCTCACTGGTGTTCGACATAATATTTCATGTGAAACAATATATTAATTAGGACATAAACGTACTCTGTTGAGTTGGATATTCGAGCATAAAAACAACTACAAGCCAGCGAGTTGACAAAATTGTTTTCATGCATGAATCCCCATATCTAACGAAAGAGGGTACCTTTATCTCCATTTATCCACCAACAAAATTGAAAGACACTGCACGAAATGAGCTTTTTATCGGTATTAAATGTCAAGAAGTGAGATATCCCTTTTCCGGTGATCTCATATCTGGGTAGGGTTCCATCCGTTTACTCGGAACTGCGCCGGAACAACATACTGTCAAACGTTATATATAGTACACTCTGAGCGGTTGATATTGCGACTCGTGGCTGCTGGTTGCATATTTTACGCTCGTTAACATGACGCAATGCTCCATTCACAATATGTTAACCGATCAGTGATAGTTGCGGGTGAATATAAAACTAAAGTTAGCAACTCTAGACCATTCAGAATGCGTGTTTTTGTGACAAATATTCAACTTGAATTGCAACGCACTTTGAGGCGTATTCACACCATTACACCTTTTCGTCACTTTATATAGATAGTCTATTAACTTTGTGATGCAAACAAAATAATAATAGTCCGAATAATGCTCCATGTTATGAGACCCGCTAATACTGCTGAGCCTGCATAGGCATTCTCTCGCTATATTGTCGTCTTACTCTGGATAATACTGCGCGTATTTTCACTCACATTGTAATCATTTCATGATAATATGTATGTCGTAATTTGGGAGCAACACTGTCGCCAGATTAAATATCTGCTCGAACTTTGTGGCTGATTGTGTGGTTTGCCAGCGATTAATCAATTGATTTTGTTGTTTGCATCGACATAAAATGAAGATAAATTTACCATTGAGCATATAGTAGGTATTATCTATTCAAATAACATAATACATGGTCAAGGGTGGTATTTCTAAATAATTATGGTTGTAAAGGAATTATAGGATTTTTCACAGTAGATAGCCGGTGCACAATTCGTTATTGCCACAAGAGTGCATGTAAATACCATTATAATACTCTTATTTTGGTTAGTGATCAACACTTTGCCGTATGTCTGATAGATATGGCCACAATTATATAAGACTCAAACCTAACTAATCAACTTACGTAGCTGACAACAGTCACCACAAACTAAATATATATATACTAACGTAGAGCTGGATCATGAGACCACTCTGTTGATAGAGAGTCCATGGCAGACTCGAAGTGAATTGTTATTTCTGTATCGTCATCAACTGAACGTTTACTACGTCGGTGGCTCTCATGGCCACAAGCGTTGACACTGTAGCGACATTTGTTATGTTTCTTGCATTGCAGTTCGTCCAGAGTGGGAGTTAGCTGACCGCTAACACCATTACCGTTGTTAGAGCATAAATTCAGTGAATATGTGACTGTAACGTTGCCTTCATATGTGCTGGCTGGTTCAGATCCTAGAATTGATAGTATAACAACTCACATTAGGAAAATCTTAAGCATTCTGGACAGGTGTCCCTGATTCTATCTTATCATAAACTGAATGTTGTAGGAAGTGATAAACTATCTTTAACCTTTTATATATCTGATCACTCGGCATTGGTAGATACTTATGTCTCACTGAGTCATATGTAAGCATGTTCTGTTAAGGCAATGTAAATTAAATATATTCAGATTATCATTAGATTATTATATTTCTTTGGGAAATTTGAAGCGGGGGTATTATGTGCATCATTCAATTACAAAGAAAAGTCCCTCCTTGTATACATACTTTCATAAATTGTAATACTAATTAATGGGCTAGTAAAGTGTAAATATAAATATTTATAAATTATATTATTGTTTTATTATTATTGTCTAAAAAGGGCTAAAGTAGCCATCTCATACCACAATTTGTCGCCATCAAAGTCGATAGCATACCAGCCTTTTATTTGAATTTCCATAACCATTAAAGATTGGGAATGAATCCTGATTAACGATTAACAGCGGTTAAGCATCCTGTTGAATTATGAACATTATACTGATGTGATAACGTGTTGCGGGGACAATGAAATCGATACACAAATTTCTTTACTTGAATTATTGTTTCTAGGGTGTTGTTGGTCGGCTGGAGTTTTGAAATTAAGAGGTTATTGAAGGCTTAAATTGTGTCAATTAGCGTAAAAATGTTCGCTGGAAATAATGTTCAGGTGTTTTGTTAGCTTATTAGCCTTAGATTGGACTGATTCGCACAACAATGACTATTCGAGTGTTGTGTCAATTATAGTTTAATGTTAGTTTACTTATTGATTTTGGGCAAACCAAAATGTGAAAGTATTTATTGCTAGTTTGATTTGATGGGGTCACTTAGGCCCAGCTACAATATAGTGCCTTGTCGCATATTTTAAAATGGAGCATATAAGCCCATGAAGTGTCACAACTCGCTTCACAATTCAACTAGTTAATCAATTTATAGGTGAAAAGATAATGCACAGAACTGGGGCAAGCTTTCTCTCAGCTGGTTTGTTGTGTCCAGAACGCACTGATTTGACATCAAAATATTAGTTTATGGTCTGTTTGGCACGAACATGTGTGACAGCAAGAGAACATTCTGAAATGCACCAGACTGTGTGTGGTTGATATCTCCAAGTTCAGATTTCGTGGTTCAAATGTTCTGGAATATCACTCACGAAGTTCTACTTTCTGAGGAATTAATACATGTAATTTGTTTATCCAGGTTATTCAACCACAGATTAGTTCCCATATCTGCTTTTGACAAAACATAGCAATCCTCAATTATATGGTGCTATATATAATTGGTGTTAATTGATAATTATTGTTGAAATTTATCGAAGGCTTGTCAGTCAAAATACTAAACATGTAGTATTCGGATTGTTATATGATGTATTATGCACATATTGCTTGTGTCCTATAGTAGGCCGTAGATCGTTGGCTCCCATTGGGTAACGCTGGTTCAGACAGTGTATATGTTTCACAATCATTATTGGATCCAGCATATAATGTACAATATATGAATACCACAACAATTTCCTAAGACCCAAGCAGTTTGAGAATTTGCCTGAAAGTCTGTCGTGTGGTTATTCGGTTCCTTCGTACGACCAAAAAGCGCCGGTCTGAGGCCGACATACGTATTTATTCCACCCCGTACTTCCCTGTCACATGACCTGTCGTAAACCTACGATACGCTATACTTCCCAGACCAGTAATACAGCATACTGCTTTCACTGAATTGATCCGTTCCCACTCACTTATTAATTTGGTTGTAATTGGTCCCAATAAATTACTCTGCGACGACTTTCAGGCAAAGTATTAACCCCGATATTCCACTATGGTACACTTGTTTTTCGCCTTGTTACGTATGAGGTCGCTCACATGATCACGCCGTGAACAGAGCGTGATCCAGCAGGTTTTGTGCGTAACTTGTTCATTGTGTAACATTGTGTCTTTACCCTGTAGTTGACAATTGCCTTCTGATTGCGGCTACACGATGTCAAGTGTTTATGTCCGAAACGTGATTTGAAGTATATGGTACGGTTTTGGTAACCAAGTTTGCATTGGTTAAGTAAACTGTTCGCAAAAATATCACATGAAATACTTGCTAGAAGATTTGTGTAGATGGTGTAATTTGGCAAAAAGTTTAGCCAGGTATACGCGGTCCATGGTGTATTTAAGTTATTGCTAAAACATGGCATATTACTGTCCAAAAAATAACGGTTTGGTTAGATATGTTGTAGGTTTATTAATGGTTTATTATCGATGATTGTACTGATAGTTATGAGCTTCTAATTGAGTTTGTCAAATGCCGCCATGATTCGGAAAGGTTATACAAGGTTACAGAATAAATTATTCCAAAGTTGGAAACTTAAAATGTTTGACAAAAATGGGTTAGGTGTTTACGTGGATTTGTTTCAGTTGAGAAAATTTGAATAAAATATAATGGGTGTGGTCATTCGCGTTCCATGGTTTTTTAGTGGATGTTCAACGGTGCTCACACTCAGAAGTTTAGAATCTTGTTAAAACAATTTAAGTGGTTTGTTAGCAAATAGTTATGCAGGCGTCTGTTAGTGGTTTCGAAATAATTGCTGAAAATGTCTTACAAAAATTATTATAAAACGGTTTGTTGCACATCCAGGAGTCCGATACACTCGGAAAATATTACTTGGTATCGTGTGCGAACATGACTTTGGGTGGCTTCGCGCGCCGATCCGGTACTGAAGTCAGTGGTAAGCCTCAGGGTCCGATCATTTCGACTTAAATTAGCCGAACCTGTATATATGTTACAGTCAATATGTCAAATCAGTCATTTGGCCAAATGCCTAAAATTTTCAGTCATTTGGTGAAATGCCTGTGACCGCCAGTCATTAGGCCAATTAACTAAAATATTCAGTCATTTGGCCAGATGACTGAAATTAATCACCAGTCATTTGGCCAAATATTAATGGTTTTTTTTTTTAAATAACTGAACGATATTTCATATTTATTATAACCCGCAACAAAGTCGTTTTTTTTATCAACGTCCGTGAAACTTGGCATGGACATCAACCACCATGGAAACCTGTGCACCTGCGATTATGACGTCTGTCGGACTTGTATTGGTGGAGTTATTCCCCCTTTTTCACATGTATAATTTTGTCCTTGTTTATTATAATAGAAATGAGTAATCAAAACAAGCAACACAAAATTTATAACACAACAATCTCATGTGACATATAATATTATCATTTATTAGAACAATTGACACTGTTGTGACATCTACTATTACATAAAACACTATTCTTGAAACAAGATCATCGCTTACTCTTAAATCTCTTAGGTCCATTGCAATTGCACTTCACGAAACCCTGACCACTGTGTTGAGACTCTTTTTTGATGGCTTGTCGAAGGGACACACTGCTATCATCGTTGATGTCCGATTCACTCAGAAGCCGCAACCTCAGCAGTTCGTTTTGATGTCAGTGAGCGGATAACACATAACTTTGTCAGATGGTCCTGATACACCATAATCCATTTGAAAAAAAAACATGCGGTAGCGACTGCATATCGATGAGGTCAACTTGACTGCGACCGGAGAACTCTTTAGACAAGATCGGCCTAACAACCACACCCTTTATCATCGTTGAACACGTTTTCGCTGACAGTCAATGCACATTGTCTTAAACAGCTCAATGGATTCCCTGGTTACATTGACAAACTTCTTGCCTAACTCCTTCAACATCTGATCGCGGCCACCAAGTTAACAACACAACAATGACTGAACTGTATTTAATGATTATAAGTAGTCAATTTGTGTGATCTGTTCACAGTGACACTTCCTTCATCAACAAAACAAAAAAAGTAATGTTTATACATAATTTGACATATTGACTAAAAATAAAATTCCCAATATCGCAAACTGTCAAATTCAGGTCAGTGATTTTCAGTCATTTGGCCAATTTGACATATTGACTAAAATAAAATTTAGTCATTTGGCCAATTTGACATATTGACTAAAATAAAATTCAGTCATTTGGTCAATTTGACATATTTTATACAAACAAAATTCCCATTTAGGCAAATTGTCAAATTCAGGGCAGTAAATTTCAGTCACCTGGCCAAATTACTGAAAATTTGAGGCAATTGACCAAATGACTGGCGGTCACAGGCATTTCACCAAATGACTGAAAATTTTAGGCATTTGGCCAAATGACTGATTTGACATAATGACTGTAACATATATAAATATACTTAAGTCCTAGAGTGACAAACAGTGGCTAACATAATAGTATTTCGGTGTCGCTATAAGGGTTGACGATACAACCCCCCTGCTCGGTTAATATAGCATTAGGCATGTGTCAATAAATAGGAAAAATGCATGTGGAATCACAACGTGAAGTCAATGTGAGATAAGTGACAAGTCTGGGGGCAATCCCAATAATCATATTTTTAAATATTACTTTTATGAAACGTCATGGAAAAGTTCTATATTATATTCGGAATTAAAGACGATGCACAGGACCATGCATGTACATGTGTTTATTGTTCATTCCTGAAACCCCCTTGAATTTCTAATTGAGAATGAACTTCTTGGATATTCCTGTTGTTAAACACCTAAATGAAAAGCTCATATAATGGGTATATTAACCTTATATTCGTAGCGAAATATGCGAAACAGGACACTGTCCACATATTATCCCCATAAGAATGTACCCTTTCATGATGCCGGGGTGTATCGGTCTACTTTCTACGTTCCCGACACAGGAAATCCCAGGAGGATACCCCACAATGATGTTGGGATGTATAGGCCTACTTTATCTGTCCACTATGTTGGAAATCACCAGGAAGATACCCCACCATGACGTCAGGATGTATGCGCTAACTTTATATATCCACTACGATGGACGCGCCAAAATATGTTATTTCTTTGTTCAGCCGACTTCAAGGTTGGACCATATGTCTTGATAGCGACAAACGTAGGTCCCTGACAATCGGGCATTTTAATTTAAAATCAAATCAGCCAAGTGATTCCGAATCGCATCAAATCTCGAATCGAATTATTGCATCAGTGGTATCAAGAGTGATTATGTAGATATCACTTGACTGAGTGGCCGTACCGGTATCAATTTGCTTACTTCATAACGACAATAAAGTGATCGTCGGTAAATATAATGTAAATATACATATAATGGATCAAATTCGCATTAAAAAAAAATTATTGCGCATTCGCCATCTCTGCTATAAAATAATGAAACCGTATCTTAAAGGCACGGGAGGCCTTAATTGTCGAAAATATTCATATTTGTTCCAAACACCGTAAACTGAAAAACATTAAAACGCATACAGTTTCGTTCATATATATCATGACCATCGCGTAAACAGCATGTTATCATAAAGACCTACTATAGTTTACCTAAGCTAGAGTCTGATTGTGTTACAGAAGACAGCACAATGCTACTGGCTAATCATACACAAATGACATAAACGCTCTTTATTAGTTCCATATAAGGAATTCACCAACAAATAACGCTCTTTATGTTTACCATCATAATATAAACAAACACCAGAAAAGTAACTTTTTATGCTTTTGTTTACATAACAATGGTCAAATATATGACAATAACATACTGTTTATGCGATATTTCTTATTTGTATACGGACAAAGTCTGTCTACATTTTTATGTTCTTTCTGTTTGTGGCGGTTTTTGACGGGTGGAAATATGTTCACAGGATACCCACCGCCAAGGCCAACCGTACCTTTAAGCAACAATGAAGTCAGTAAGCAGGCAGCTGAAGTTCGACATATATGAAATTTTGCTCGATCAGTTACACCAGCCGTGCACTGCTTCGGTGGTCTGTATAGTTTAGCTTATTGTACAACAGTGTTAGTGTGTGTGGTCTTTCGTTGGTGTCATAATCTATCTTCGCGAAAAAGCAATGTTATCCATTAAAGTAATGAGAATTCATCTGGTCCACAAGTTTTGATACAATTCGAATTAGGACAGCCGATTTCGAATTGAATCGAATCGAATCAGACGAAATATTCCGAATCGTATCGAATCAAATCGATTCGCAGGGCCTAGACAAATGATCTCTCGTGGATGCATCGACCAACGTTCAGTTCCCCTTATACACGATGGACGTTTGAAAAAATGTTATTTCCGGGTCAGCCAACTTCACACTTGGACAATCTGTCTTCAGAGCGACAAACGCTATCTCTGTAAATACGGGACACCAAATTCTTTTCCTCCAGATCAAGAAATTCAATTATTGTCCACACAGTAATGCCCTAAATAATCGACTCCTTAACCACAGCAAAATTATCGGTAATTTTTCAAGATTTAGTTGGAAATATGGCTTGTTGCCATTCATCGGAAAACTCTCAGTGAGAACTTTCCGATGAATGGCAACAAGCCATATTTCTGACTAAATCCTGAAAATCCTATATTTCATCCCATCTTGTGTTGAAGAATCTATAGAGCTATGGAGTGTAATTGTTTCTAGACCAACAGTAGCATTTTGTTATAAGTTTGTGTAAAAAAAATTGTCTGAAATTGCTATCAATGGGACATTTGCCAACCTTAGGCGGTGTCAGAATAGACATTTCCAAGAGCTGATATTGTCAGGTACCAAGGAGTGCAAATGGTATTTAGTGAATGCAGACTCACTTGAACATGACCGTGGGGTCCTCACAGCTTCCATGCCATTCCACAAGTAATTTGTTATTCTTCCACACTTATACTCATTCTCAAAATTCAGTCCCGGTGGTGTAACGTAACCGTCGTCACAGTCCATAACACAGACAAGCAGTTCTCCTTCCTCTGTGCAACTCAAGTGTCCATTCGTGGGTTCTCGCATCGCACTCCTGACGCAAACTAAATAGAAACGCAGTTATTATGATAATAAACAATAACTAGAAATTTTAAACTTCCAATTGGAAGTTTCATACTTCCATATAATTATCATATATATTCCTATCCAAATCCCCTCTCAATCATTACCTTTCCTATAACACAAACCTTAATCATAACCATACCTATCGGGCCGTATCGGCAACCCGTACCATGTCCCAATACTAAATGTTTCTATAAGTATAACCATGCTCTAGCCGTAACCATAACCACAATAATTACAAGAAAACCATAGTCAGAAATGGTAACGCCACCAAGATCGTATTATTAGCCATAAATATAAATCATAATATAAAATATATTGGTTACATGAATGGACCGCCTCAGAATTCCGTTAAGATAAGTAATTCTTCAAATTATTACAATGAACTACGGCTTATAAATTACTGCAGGTTTCTCATTCGCCACACCAGAATGCTTCTAAATGCGGATCAAAGCTAAGAGTGCGTGGCACAGCCATTGTTCATAGACATTTTACAGATAGCGAGAATGATGCATGCTGGGAACGAAAGCATCCACAGCAAAGCCATGTGCTTACGGGGGCATGCGTTTATTATAGGGGATTTATGGTGGGCCTATAAAACTAATTATAACTTTGTTATCTGTCATAGTTTATGCGTGAAATTTTAAACATATATACCTGGACATCTACCCCTTCCAGAATGTTGAAAAACATTTTCAGTTGCTCATCGTATTTTTATAGACGAAATAGTCCGAAATTCCAGAAAATTGCGCTAACTGCTCAATGTTTTAATGTGTTACAAAACGTCTGATAAAAATAGTTCTATCGGGAATATTCACACCATTTTTTTTCAGAGAACATAGTGTAAATATAGTCCTATCGGGATATCGTAAAGGAGATTAATTAAACCCCTCAGACTGCCGAAACTGACGACATTAAATTCGCTTTTTCGTGTCCCGCGGAAATGAAACTTGTCTGTCCATTGATGACGTTATTTATTTGACATAGTATTTTTTTCTTCTGTTGTATTTGAACACTTGTTGCACGCGCAGGCTGCACGATCATAATAACTTCAACCGATAAGCGCCGACTGATACCCGCGCAACAGTTTGTCTCAAATAAATTGTTATCAAAACGCAGGTTTATGGCCGCGGACATAAGCCGATTAAGTGTAATGTAATTTATCCATGAATTTGACTGAAAAATTGTGATTCTATCACCATTAGCCACGAAAATGGGACCTCTAAACAGGCAAGTTTGATTTTCGGCGGACACGAACAAGCGAATTTATTGTCGGCAGTTTCGGCAGTCTGAGGGTTAATTAATCCCGAATTAAACGGAACTACTTTACGATAGTCCGATAGGACTATGTTTACTCTATGCATGTTCTCTGAAAAAATAGTGTGAATATTCCCGATAGAACTCTTTTTATCAGACGTTGTGTAACACCTTAAAACATTGAGCGGTTATAGCGCAAACCGAAATGTGTTGTCTTGCAAGATATCCCACCGCTTTAGCTAAATTTACCTTCCTACAATATCCATAAAGAGGATCATATATTATATACCCACGGTTTTAATTATAGAATATAAAATATATTGGTTTCGCGAATGACCAACTCAGAATTCCGTTAAAATAACAATAACAACCAGCACCTATAACGAACCGTTTTACTGGACTTGGCCTACTGGTCGCGTAGTTCCGACTTTTAAATAAACGGAATTTCCAACTCTATAAATAAAAGCCCCACAATGCATTCGCCCTGTCCACCACGCAATATCAAAATCTCAGCAGCTAGATACACCACAGGTGGCGTAATAAATGCTCTTTATTATTTCCATATCAGGAATACAGTAACAAACAAGACAGCAGTAAAATAAATGGGGACAAAAAGTTAGTGTAATCATGTATGAAATTTCCAACTGTTAAAATTCTTTATAACAGTTGTGACTCCCACCCCCTCAAAATACCTCCATCATTCGATCCCCGTCCCCATCATAATGGGGACAATAATTACTAGTTGGGATACCAGGCAATGGTAACCATGTATTTTAACCTTTATGTTGTAGTGTAATAATGTATGAAATTTCCAACTACATGTGCATTAACTTTTTTTTACAAAAGTTGTGAATCATACACACTCAAAATCTAACTTCCACCCCCACCCCACTACACTGTCCCTTCCACTTAAAAACATTCTGGAGATCAAGTTGGCCACAGGTGTTCAGTTATTTTATACCATGACTCCCTATTGTACTGTGTACAAACATGCTATATAATATATTTGTGCTGTACACCCTACTGTGTGTGAACAGGAGTCCGACCGTGGGTAACACGTTTCTACTGTGGGTAACACGTTTTAATGGCATTTCAATGGTTAAAGTTTATACCCATAGTAGAACTACATCCGAGTTGACCTTTCATTAACCTTCCATGACCTCGATCAAAATCACTCTATTTTTAAAATGTAGCGCCTCGCGATGAAAACAATTTGATACTTTCGATTCAATTGAATATTATACTCACTAATGCGATAAAAACGAACAGTTATTTCCGTGGAAATCACATCCAGATCAACAAATTGAACATATATTTCAAGAAATAGACGTAAAAAACTCGAACAACAAACGGTGGATTTCAAAATGACTTTCGTGGTTTCCTGTTCACTGTACGGCGGAGAAAAAAAAGTTCCCGCAATGTGTTATATTTATATTCATTAAATTCGTATTCCCATATATATATTCATGTTGTTTATTTATGGCGGTTTCATCATGATTACAGTTTATTGTGAATTGGCTACAATGATACCATATTCGTACAATTGAATGTTGACCTAATTCAATGTATCAATACGCCTGATCAGCTGTGATAGTGTACGTCGATGTACGGCCAAGTGTGGGGAACACAACGGGGATGATTGTGAATGGTGCGACAGAATCATCTTAATTTAAGTGGGTTTATTTCGATTTCATAGCAGTTGTTGCTCCTGTACCGGTCATGGTATAAACAAAATACACACGTAGTGTTTCTGAATACCAAATTTACACCACTCGTGGGATTGATGATTTACCACACTCGCTAAAGCTCGTGTGGTAAACCATCAATCCCACTCGTGGTGTAAATTTGGTATTCAGAAACACTACGTGTGTATTCTATATATACCCCACGTGTCTTGGACTGTTGCCAAATTCACAGTGCTCCATTAGAGGGCCTGCTTGGACTGTTGCCAAATTCACAATGTTAACTGCAGAGAGGTTGTATGTTATTGGAGACGTTCTAATATGACAATAGGCTGGCCTAATTAACGAACCATGCGCAGCTAAATACACACAAGCAACTTTTAATCTTCAAATAGATACAATTGTCGGCCTCCAAAATTCAATATACTTTCTTATATACAAACAAACATTGAACTCATACCATTGTTTCACTTAAACAAAATAGCGAATTTCCCCAAAAGAACGCATATAGACTGCGCATGCAGAAAATAAAAGATGGCCGTTACTACAAAAAAAACAGACATGCGCACTCCAATTAAAATTACCATAATTCAGTTCACTACACCAGGGGCTCCCAACAGGTTATACAATGTTTTCAGGCTATCAGATTATTTATATTTTCGACTTTAAGTTTACAATTTGAGCCTGTCCTCACTCTATCGATACGATTTATCATAAACATATTATACACCAGTGGCGTTAACTTTACAACTTCGGCATCTACGTGATTATATCGGTACGATTCAGTAAGGTACAAACAATCTCCATAAAATACAGCAGGGGCTCCCAATAGGTTATTCCCATTTATTATGGGCTCCCAATAGGTTATACAATATTTTCAGGCTATCAGATTATTTATATTTTCAACAACATATTATTACACCGGTGACTTTAAGTTTACAATTTGAGCCTGTCCTGACTCTATCGATAGGATTTATCATATTTTCATAAACGTATTATACACCGCTGGCGTTAACTTTACAATTTCGGCATCTACGTGATTATATCGGTACGATTGAGTAAGGTACAAACAATCTCCAAGAATACATTCGCCCTGTACTCCATGCGATATAAAAAAAACAAATGCAAGTAACACCACACTAGGTGGCGTAATAACTATATCTATAACTTTAAAACGTCATGAAATATAAGTAGTGGCTCACCTTTTCGATCGTAATTTTGTTTATCTCGATTAATCCGTTCCACAACTATTGAAGTATTTATTTAGTTACAACCATGTATACTTCAGACCTTATATTATGATACATGAACATCATAAACACATCAGTTCGCAAATATAAAAGATGAAGAATGAGGCTACTTTAGAAATTATATTTCTCGTAAAAAGTGACCCCTAGTGGACCCCTTTGGTATCATATAGATGGTCTCCTGTAATTTTTATAGAAGACAGACACAGGCAGACAGACATAAATTCGCAAATATGCAGTAATGCCCTATGAAATCGACCCCTTAAACACAGCAGCATTATGGGTAACTTTTCGGGATTCAGGAGAGCTTTCGGATGAATGTCAGCAGGCTATATTTCCCACTAAATCCTGAAATGTTACCCATAATTCTGCTATGTTTAAGGAGTCGATTACTTAGGGCATACTGTAGATATAGATGTAAAAATGTTATTAAATTATTCATGAATTCCAAATTAAATCATATGACGTCAGATGTACCTATCCCATGACACTCCACGTGACAATTCACCGTGTGTTCCAATTTTTGTTTGTCATGATCCAACCGGTTAGTCACCAATAGCAGGTCAGACCGACAAACAAATGAACACACACACCCCCCCCCCCCCACACACACACCCTCACACACCCACACCCTCACACACACACACCCTCACACACCCCCCCCCCCCACACACAGTTCGGTTTTATTAGTATACATACACACACGTGTACAAAATATATATTTAATTGGCAACGGGAATAAAGAACATGCACGGGTTCCACATACACGCATGTGTCTACCTCTTGTGCCTATAATCCAAATTAAAGACTTGAGATGTTAAAAATTATAACTGCAATGTGATGGTATATTCTTTCCAAGATCGCGAACTTTTCCCCAGCTTGTGCGAATTTTGTATATATTTTGAGTTCAAAGTGACTTAGTCGGACAGGTGCGTAACACACTGTGCCATCAGAAGTAGGCCAGCCATGCAGCCAATTCTATTTTAAAGAGCGCGGATTTGGGATAACTGCAGTGTGTGAGAACGTAGCATGATTCGCGTACATCTATATGCATTTCAGTAGGTTGCTTTCCCGAGTAATGGTGCCCTTTTCTGTGCATATAAATAGCACCAAAGTGAACATACGCTTTCTCACCAGCAAAATGATAAATAGCCGATGTGTTGGAACTGTAACCAAACATGGCATGTCGAGCTTGTAAAATAGACGGATATTCTTGTGAATATACGGATATGAACGCGCGTATTTTACCATTTAATATGTTATCGCAAGTCTTCAAAAGTTAACAATCGTTATTCACACACAAACATAATTAAATATGTCGTTCAATGTGATTATGCTATACATAAAAGGATTTTTTTTTTTAAACGTTTATTCTGAACAGAAGAAATAATATACATTTTACAAATGGGCAAGCTGACCTATAGTCAGATACAATATAATACATGGTAATACGGTGACAGTAGAAAATGAATAGAAAGCTGGCTAACTGCCAGCACCGTACATATATAATACCGGCCCCCGCTCCGATTAAAAACAGACGAGTCTGCGGTATCACAGGTGTGGAGCGGGGGTTTGAAAACTAAAACCGAGTTGGGGGACTTCATTATCCACCCAACTCCCACGAGAATGGGGACAAAGCATACAATGTAGAGTTACCCATCCTGCGTCCCGGAGATATTTAGTGCCCCGCGACACAGGAGGGGTAACTCTACGATAAGGTTCAAAAAGTGAATTTAACTAAAGTTGAAATGAGGAAAAGTTAAAAGCGAGGTATATGCGGACCAGCCGTAGAAAGTACCAAGCGGTAAAAACAGTTAAAAATAGTGTATGTAGAAATAATTCACGGAAAGTGTGTAAAGCGTTGAAAATTGAATTACGGGGACGCCGGCAATGGCACGGACGTCAATGAAACGAGCCGATGAAACTTAGGGGAGTTATGTACTTAAAAGGTGAAATGAATAGAATCGTCGTTATCGTTCAGTCGACAAATGTCTGTGGTCTTAACCACAGATTTTCAAATAAATGTAGGGGCAGTCGGTCACGATCAAGGAGCACGTGAGTGCGAATTCGAGATAGGAATGTTAATATAGGGACGTGATCAGGTTGCGAAGCTGTGGGGCGGGGGTTCATAGCTTTTTGAGCATGATATATGCGATTCCGAAAATACCAAATAGCCGCCACAGCTTCCGATATGAGAATTAGAGCCAAGGCTCGATTATTGGAATTATCAGCGCGGACCAGGAGGAAGCGAATGAAGCCAAGATGGGTGCGAAAATGTTCGCGTAGTGTGAGGGGAGTAATCCAATCACGGACGAGATTCCATAAAGGCTGGACGACGGAGCAATCGACAAACAGATGCTGTACCGTTTCGGGAAGGGAATTACAGAGGGGACATTTTGTGTAGACCTGGGGGCCGTCAAATTTTGCCATTCTGTCCCGGGTTGGGAGAACCCCATATATTAGGCGGTAAACTTGTAAAGGATCCCACGAATCTGGGGATCAATGGATGAATTATGTAAATTGGCCCAGACAATATGAAGGGGCATTGAGGGATAAATCTGACGGAGGTTAGGGGCGGAAATGACGGCTGGTAAAATTCGAGTGTAAAACTCTTTTGAAGTAAGTTGTGACAACAGGGGGGTGGGGGGGGGGGGGGGGGGGGTATTTTTCAAATGTTTTGATGGACTCTAAACAACGGCGGTAAAAGAGGGGGATATTTTGGGGATCACTATGTGCCGCGTTGTGGGAAGCAAACAGGGGTTGGTACTGGCGAAGTGAAAGACCGATCCAATAAATGGCGAACACAGACCAACGTACATCTGGGCTGGTAAGCAAGCTCTGAACGTGACGGAGATAGTAAGAATGAAACTTAGTCGGTAGATGGACAATATCAGCGCCTCCTGATTTTTTGGGGGCGTACATGAGACTGCGGGGGAGGGGTTCTGATGTGGTGGCCCAGAAAAAATGAAATGACGCTCGTTGTATTAGCGTAGTGTAATGAGGGGGCATAGGGAGTATCGAGGCATAGTACCAGAGTTTGCTTAAGGCGTAAAAGGATCACCCATTTCACAACAACGAAATAGCGTATGATGACATTGAACTCTCTTTGCTCGCTTACTTATATCGCGATGTTCCCAACAGTTGAAGGTGTTTTATTTTAACTAATATATTGTCATGAGATGGTAGCATTCTGGGAATGATATATTCATGGCAGCTCATACCTACACATTCCATATACAATTCGCTTAATTTTGGTGTGATTCATATTCTTGAATACACGCAGGTGGTGAATTAGTCGGAGCTTTAAGACATATTTGTGTTTATTTTCCGATTAACGGACGAACGTACGACGTCGTTGTCGGACTCTTCCTAAGTTATAACAATTTACATTACGTCTCGTCCTATTAATGCGAAATATGCAATCAGCGATCTTAGCAAACGGGCAATAAAGTCATACATTTTCACTCGTGCCACATTCAGATGATAAAGAGAGTTTTTAAATGGACAGATCTAAATTCAACAAACGTATGCTATATACCAGATTGGAATTTAATACCAAACCTTAGATCGTTACGTTCCGAAATTATGATACCAAAATTATCAACTTAGGGGGGTTGGGGTATGGGACGCTGACACCCATTCATTCATTCATTTTAAAAATATCATATATTAAAATGGTTTACGGGCACGTGAGCGGATAGAAAATACTTTCAATTCAATTTAGAACTGCAAGCGAAAGTCCGCGCATAAGACGGATTGTGCTTTATGAAAACGTGGTCCATGCAGAGAAGAGGTATAACAATATACGACGGACACCACAGTTCTGTTAATTCTCAAATGTCAAAGTCGAGAATATGTTTTGTATAAAATGGGCGTTTTAAAAAAAGAGAAAACAAAACGAACAACTATTTAAAAACTAACGAAATTTGACCGTTTTTGGTCTCAAAATATGCCATTTTTAAGCCGCATCATGATAAAACTGCAGAATCACGGCCGATTGACAAGACAGACAGCCGACATTGTTTTGAGTTATTACCCATTAGCCAACATAACAATTAACACAGTGCGCCAAAAAAGAATGGATGTTGAAATATATTGACAGTGGTCATTGGTGTAATTTTGGACATTCGCATTTCCTGGTTTGGTCTTCTGTCTATGTTTAAGACGCTCACATAGACCAAATCCAGCTGTTGCGCTTCGTCTAGGAGAAGATCTGGGCACAAGCACTTTCTACACATGGACTTTATTAGTACATTTTTCGATTTGTTATACCTTGGTCATTTCTCAACCGATTTACAAAATTCTTTCACGAGTAGCATCAGTACATCGTATAGATACACGACAGAAAAAATGGTTGGAGTCGGTGACAAGAAAAAAATTGACAAATTTTGAACCCCTCCCCAGGTTAACAAATTGTTTTCGAACCTTGGTGAAAATTTCCCCGATTCGTACCCTTTCGTTAGTTAACACGATTACGAGAACCGAATTCAGCTGCTAGACTTCTTATAGGAGAAGATCTGGGCACAAACTTTTTCCAAATTTATTTATTAAGGGCCATAACTCTGGAAAGCAAGTTAGGACATAAACCTAAAGGTTTCATTCAGTTGTAACATGGCAAGGTGCATGTACCTACCAAATTTCAATGATTTATCTTTATACTTTCTGAGATATAAGGGTTACAAAATATATTAAGAAGAATAAATAATGAAAAATAAAAATAAAAAATTGAATAACAATATACTTCCATATTAAAATATGGAAGTATAATAATAGTGAAAAATAAAAAATTGAATAACAATATACTTCCATATTAAAATATGGAAGTATAATTAGTCATTTTACATAACTGTGTGTTTGTTCTAAACGAGTTGCAAACGATAAACGATAAAATATACATAGAAATAATCTAAAATAGAAACATCGACTGTTGATTCTTGCAATGATGACTGTTGTATCTAGCTGAAAGCTTGTATATAACCCAACATTAGTGTGTCTTAAATGCTGTTAATTTAAAGAGAATATGCCTATATAGTTTGTTAATATCATAATATGCAATGCATATAGAACGACCCTGGTATGCTGTTAAAAGAAAGTATATTATAAATAGTAATGAACATATAAATATACATAAAGCATGATAATAACTATATAATGTGCATGGCTAAGCATGTAGAACGTCTGGGTGCTTCAATGTACCTATGTCTTAGACATTGCCCTGTGATAATAGGCTTATCATATAATAATATAGAGTATTTGGAGCCCCGGACGTGATATTTTTTTATAAAGCCGTGGCCACAAGAATATGAAGTCGTGGCCACGAGAATAAAGTCGTGGCCACGATAATAAAGTCGTGGCCAATATAATAAAGTCGTGGCCACGAGAATATGAAGTCGTGGTCACGACTTTATTCTCGTGGCCACGACTTCATATTCTCGTGGCCACGACTTTATAAAAAACAAATCGGATTTCACCTCCGGGGATCCATCATAAGTCTCAAATTTTCTTTTCATCGCGTCCATTGCTGATTCCTCGCTCGACCATGCTAGCTATACTTTATTGTAAATTATCTGTGACGCCACACAAATGTATGCTCAGGCTGTGTTCTTATAAATGTACCTGGACATGGATCAGTTGAGCATGTACCCTCTTCTCTCGCCATTCCCTGGCATGGGGCGCCACCGGACTGGGGCTTGGGTTCATTGCACAATCGTTCTCTGTGTCTGGTTCCTCCTGCGCAACTCGCACTACAATGTGTCCACTCAGTCCAATGACCCCATCCACCGTTCACTGTATAATACCATAAATAAAATATTACAACACCCACACAAATCAAGTTCATCAAATTTCGCAATAATAATTGGCCATTCTTTTAATTTATTTAAAATCTAAAATTAGACATTATATCTGACAGAGCAGCTCCCGTATATTAACCACTGATTGACCCCATTACTGTGGGGGAGCTTGATGACTTCAGTTACATTTCACACATCGACTTGGACTGTTTGATTTACCAACCTCAATATAATCTAACTGAAACACATTCGAGCAGAAGAACCGGGTAACCCCAAACATAATCCTAGTTCTCCGCTGATTATTCATGGAGATGATGTGTGTTTAATAATGATGTAACAATGGTTATGAACATACACCCTTGGCCAATATGAGCAATCAAAACTCGAGTCCAAGATTCATATACAAGATATCAGCTAGCTAATATGATAATGAATAATAAATAGAGGAAAGAGTACATTATTAATTTCAGATCATGTATCTTTCATATTTTCTAGCAGAGATTTTGTCATTGGAGAGCAAAACTTTCAAATAAATTAAAGGACCATACTCGTTTTTAAATTCGCCAAGTACCATTGTTTCACACCCATCAGTGCACGACTTTTAGTCAGGCTCAATATACTTAGTTCAATTACATGTCAACGATGTTAATTATCAGATTATACGATATTTTTTATTGGATCAAGTGTAGTAGAATTACATAATTATATCTTCACAACAATACAATTAATAGTTACTCTCTGTCCGTACTACATGTCATTTATATGCTGGTAGACTTTAAATGTACATGCACGATCGATTCAGAATTGCTATTAACTACATGCCGCCTGAAACATTTACGGAAATAATTTTGTCAGTTTTGAATTCGCACATCAGTGTGCGCCAATTCAAAGTGAGCGAATTTAAAACTCAGCGAAAAATAATACTGCGTTAATTTAAATACGAGAAGTATATGGTACTAGCAGGGTGACCCGACTTCGTCCGGGCTGTCTTCACTCAGCTTTCATCCGTCGAAAGGGTTAAATTGACCATTTTGAAGGTCAAGGTCAGGTCGGGGTCACGATTTGACCCACCGAAAACACTCCCCGGACAAACGTACCCCTAGGTATACAATTTCGTCTAAATCCCGTCGAAAGGCGCGATTTCACCTTGAATTGACCATATTGAAGGTCAGGTCGGGGTCACGATTAGACCCGTCCAAAAGTATCGGCGGACAAAAGTACCCCTAGGTATCAAATTTCGTCTAAATCCCGTCGAAAGGCGCGTTTTGACCTTGAATTGACCATTTTGAAGGTCAAGGTCAGGTCACGATGTGACCCGTCCAAAACGCCTCCCAGGACAAAAGTATCCCTATGTATCAAATTTCGTCGAAATCCCGTCGAAAGGCGCGATTTGACCTTCAATTGGCCATTTTGAAGGTCAAGGTCAGATCGGGGTCACTATTTGACCCGTCCAAAACACTCCCTGGACAAAATACTCCTAGATATCAAATTTCGTCAAAATCCGTCCAGCAGTTTTCCCGGCCATTGCTAACAAACAAACAAACAGACAGAAGTCCCAAAAATATATATTAGACTAGCAGGTTTGCCCGCCACAGGCGGCAATCGTCAGGAACATGACAATTTATTATTTTTTTAATTAATTTGTTTAATTAATTTTTTGAACCCGTACCCGTTTCAAGGTGAAGATCACCTCGGGCGGAAAAACTGAGCCGATGAAAATGTCCCCCGTTCCTAGGAAGCCCTAAGTACGTAAGAACCACACAGAAGCGAGTTCCAGATAACGTAAACAAAACCGTATGCGAAAGACACACACATATATATAATTTGTGGGTACCCGTTTCAAGGTGAAGATCACATCGGGCGGAAAAAATGAGCCGATGAAAATGTCCCCCGTTCCTAGGAAGCCCTAAGTACGTAAGAATCACACAGAAGCGAGTTCCAGATAACGTAAAGAAAACCGTATGCGAAAGACACACACATATATATCATTTGTGGGTACCCGTTTCAAGGTGAAGATCACCTCGGGCGATGAAAATGTCCCTCGTTCCTATGAAGCCCTAAGTACGTAAGAATCACACAGAAGCGAGTTCCAGATAACGTAAACAAAACCGTATGCGAAAGCGGAAGGGAATAAAGAGCGTTAACCGGTTAACGAACCCAAATATGGAAGATCTTTATCAACGACACTGCGGATACGAAAGCTCTTTAACTATCAACGCGATTAACCCCGCAGCGCCGATTTTTTGGTGACTGAGAGTGGAGAACGCGTGCTCTGAGCTCTGAGGGAAGTTTGGTCTCGATCGGAGCAGCCGTTTTCGATTCTATAAAGTACACACACATATATTTATATAGGGAAGTCTCAAAATATATAGGAGACTAGCAGGTTTGTCCGAAACATGACATGTTTTTGCTTTTCAATGAGTTAATTGTGCCCTTTTAATCAAGAGAAATTATGCTACCCGTCCCTAAAAGAGGTATGATTTACGGTACAAACTGACCCGATGAAAATTTCCCCCGTCCCTAAAAGAGGTATGCCAACGATGTCGTTGTTGTTGGCATTCACGGCTTGGGGCAACACGCATTGTTTAATGAGTTAATTCTGTTTTTTTAATCAAGAGGAATTATGATACCCGTCCCTAAAAGAGGTATGAACTGACCCGATGAAAAATTGTTTAATCAAGAGGAATTATGATACTCGTCCCTAAAAGAGGTATGCCAACGATGTCGTTGTTGTTGGCATTCACGGCTTGGGGCCACCCGAAAATTGTCACATTGCCGTGAAGAGAAAATAGCATTGTGTGTTTTCTCGCCAACAAAGTCGTTGTTGTTGGCATTCACGGCTTGGCGAGTCCAACAATGTCGTTGTTGTTGGCATTCACGGCTTGAGGCAGTGGAAGTCCCGTCAGATTCTGGGTCGCGTTCTCGCCAACGTCGTTGTTGTTGGCATTCACGACTTGGCGAGTCCAACAATGTCGTTGTTGTTGGTGTTGACGGCTTGAGGCAGTGGAAGTCCCGTCAGATTCTGGGACGTATCACAGTGCCTCGAATTTACTAAATTGTAGCAGCCATATAAGCTGCGTTCTCGCCAACGTCGTTGTTGTTGGCATTCACGGCTTGGCGAGTCCAACAATGTTGTTGTTGGTATTCACGGTTTGAGGCAGTTGAAGTCCCGTCAGATTCTGGGACGTATCACAGTGCCTCGTATTTACAAAATTTTAGCAGCCATATAAGCTGCGTTCTCGCCAACGTCATTGTTGTTGGCATTCACGGGCTTGGCGAGTCCAACAATGTCGTTGTTGTTGGTATTCACGGCTTGAGGCAGTGGAAGTCCCGCCATATTATGGGACGTATCACAGTGCCTCGTATTTACTAAATTTTAGCAGCCATATAAGGTGCGTGAGTTAGCACGAATTGAGTGGTGTAAGTTTAGAGCTTGTTTATATGAATGTATCGAAAATAGACAAGAAATGTATATATGAGAAAATGTAAATTATATATTTTGGAAGGTATTAGCAAGTTTGGCTCAACGGGTTTAGCAGTTTGAAGTGAATATGGATATAAAAATATACATATACATTATACAGATATAAAAACATGTAGAGTTACGCCTCTTGGATCGCGAGCGAATATCAACCCGATTAACCCCCGCCGTGTTTGCGGTGATTTTGATGATTGGGAGTGGAGAATGAGTGCTCAGAGCTTGTCCAAAATGAGACGTCGACGATCCCCGTGGGTTTTTACCCTTATATACGAAATTTGAGCTCGATCCGCGCAGCTGTTTTCGATACCCACACACCTATATACACACATATATATATATACGGAAGTCTCAAAATACATATATAGATGATCGAAACAAACTCACGGATGACATTTTCACATAATTCTCCAGTAATTCCGTCTGGACAGGAACACGCGTAGTCGTCTCCCTGTGACTGGCAGGTGGCGCCATGCCTGCATTGATTTTCTTCGCAGACAGAAGGCGAAACCTCACAATGTATTCCTGTGTAGCCTTGTTTGCAACGACATTCGTAAGCATCAATCACATCGATGCATACATGGTCAATACCGCATGGAGAGGAAGAACATGGACTGCCACCTGTAAGTAAAACAATATAGCTGGTTCATTTTTGTTTTAAAATCAACTGACCTAGATATATGATTCGGATGCCCCTCTTAGCGCTGAACGCCAGCCATGGATGCATCATGCACGTATACCTAGCAAAAATACTGCGGCAAATCTCCACAGAGTTTGAGGGGATAGTAAGTAAAGCAGACTGAACCAGGAACAAATCTCACTAAATGACCGTATAAGAATGACTGTCGTCCCTGAAATCTCCCCGAAATCGTTGGCTAAAGCACAACAGATGTATTACCATTATGTTGAGGAATTTATGTTTCAACCCTTCGTTTACTGAATGGATTCTTCGTACAAGTATAAATTTGAATGTTATATTATTCATTTGGATGGTAGAAAACACAGTGCAAAAGGGACATTTAGTAAACATTTTGCTATATACTAGTAAAGTTTCTTGGTTGGACTAAGTTACATGTAATAATTGTTTGGTATTGATCTAATCTAGTCATCTCTTCCAATCTAGTCATTTAATTACCTTGTTATATTGTTATATTTCAATTTTATTTGTCACTCTTCATTCATTGTTCATTACAAAGTTGTTAAATATCAATTAAAATTTGTTTGAATTTTAAATTGAATTAATTGTATACCAAATTTGAAAAATCTAGGATATGCTGGGATATGCAAGAAAAAGTATTACATAACTCATATAAGAAATAGTAAGATATGATGTTCAGTACTCCTGTGTGATACAGGCAACAAGTGAAATAGGTGTGAAAAATGCAGTTGTCTTCTATTTAATACCACAATTCCACAGATGACATTGTTAAGTATAATATGTTACCATGGAAATTTAGTCCTCAATCCATAGGATTTGATTCCGACTGAAATCCCCTGGATTGAGGAATGAATGTTCACGGTAACACATACTACACTTAACAATAAAAACTTGTTTTAAAATAATGAATTTGATATGCTTCAAAATGTCTCACTGGTACCAAATGGCCTTAGAATCACTCTCAGGAGAACCAAATTGAAAAAAAATCCAGGGGGAGATGACCCCCCCGTAACCTCCATTGTGCACATGATCTTTCATAATATTCAACTCACTGTAAAACTTTTACTAACAGTGAAAGTGTCTATTCAAAAACATGTGTTTCCATGAAAGTAAAACAAATCAGAACAGTTTCTCAATTGAAGATTTAAATTTGATGAATAGTGAATATCTCCCTTATGAATTTGTCCATTTCAATGTGGGGCAAACTACAAAATTTTCAGAAAGGAGAGCCTCAGATTCACTCTCAGGGACTTCATTTTTCAAAATTTTCCCGGACCCCCACCGGCGAGAGGGGGACAACCCAAAGAAAAAAGGGGACAACACCTCTCGTACTCTCTCCAACTCGAGCCTTCGTCCCGAGTGGCTATGCCTTCGGCATCGCGTGTTTTGATTCTCACATAGGGGAAGTTCCGAACAAAGTTGATTCTCATGAAATTGAATAGGGTTTTAAGACCTGGGATGGATGTACAGGTACTAACAGCAGACGACAGACAAAAAGACAATTAAAGTGCAGTCCATTGGTGAGAAATGTTCAGATAGTAATTTTAACAAACGACCTTATTTAACTTATTATCTGAACACTACAAAAAGGAACTACTCGTCAATGAACATTTAGTATAGAAAGTGTTAGTTGTCTTGTTCTGGCAAACGGCTAATTGTTTATTTATTTGTTTTGAATGTCTTAGCCTACGACTACGTTCACTTCAAGCAGATAAAATCATAATGATGAACAGTGAATTGAATTTCAGTGGAATTGATTGCTTAAGCCACCATAAACCTTATGAAGTGGGAAATCAATGCTGCAATAATGTAGAACAGATAACTTTTAATCGCATATAGTGTCATGTGTGGCGATATACCATTAATTTCTCATAATATATATAATTTATGTGCGTCAGCCACCTCTACGTAAGTTAACGGCATTGCTCATAGTTGTACACGCAGATTTATGAATTGAATATGAAACTCACAAGAGGCGGCGCCACATGAGACAATCTCTGTATCCACGCCAACACATGGAAGTCCGTATGAATCTGGAGCTGGACTGTCACATCGTCTTGTTTTCCATGTGCTACCACCGCCACATGTTACAGTACATGGTCGCCACGGCAACCAGCCTCCCCAATTACCATTAACTGTGGATCAAAAACTAACATTGATTATGGTAAAGTGAAGAAACAATGTATAGTTCGGAACGCAGCACAATAATAAGTTAATTCCTGTTAAAAGGGATCACATGTATACTAAAATGTATATGTATAATATATTTACATAGCATGCGTTTGTTACATTAAATCCTGTTCGGTTATTGGTCAACTGCCAATTGGATAATCTATTTCATATCCAAATAAACACAGAATAACATGAACCGACGTCACATCTTGTTGACCCAGATGACTAAATGTTGTCGATATAATAACTGGGCGCGGTCATAAACTAATCGATCGATAATTCACAGGTAGAATATTGGGTTTACTTGCAGTGCGGCATGGTATAATATCCAAACTTCTGACAGATTTCATAAATAAATTCAGCTGATTTTATAGAAAATAATCAGGAAAAATCTATATACATATATGAAATGAATATACTTTGCATGTGTATTAACGAGAGGTATGTCGCTGTGGCCAATAACCATTGTGATATACCCTTCAATAACACACTCAATCTACGTTTATTTCTCACCATTAACTGTGGATCAAAAACTAACATTGATTATGGTAAAGTGAAGAAACAATGTATAGTTCGGAACGCAGCACAATAATAAGTTAATTCCTGTGGTGCTGGCATACCCCCATGTTGCTAAATTGAAACATGTGCACAACATTTAAAATACAAAATAACGGATAACTCAAGAAGGGAAATGCAAACAACTTCATTGTGGGTACTCTTTTGAAAGCAATAATGATAGCGAACATCAATAACAAATTAATTCAGATAACTCTTGAATTGAAAATTCAAACAACGTAAATTGCGCCTCACTAGAAATTCATGATGAGGAACCTCCATACCAAATTTCATTCAGGTCCAATAACCATTGGTTCAGATATATGCGGATGATGCGCGGACAATGTCCGCCGAACCGACAAAAAGACTAAGATTTCCAGAGATAAACGAAGAATAATTAACCCAAGAACAAAAGACGCGATTAATGTCTTTTGTCTCTCATTTGAAAGATGCCGAACCGCCATACCAAGTTTCATCCAGATCCGAGAACCAATGTCAGAGAACATGTGGGGTTATATTTATCACATACATATCTAAAACATTGACTGGCGTTCAGTCACTTCAGCGTGCCCATTACCATGTTGTAATATTTCAAAAGAACCACTAGAAGCGATATCATACCGATTGGTCTGTCACAGAGAAGTCCTCTGATTCCAGGAGCACAGACACACGTGTAATTGTTGTAGCTGCTATCGGGAGAGCAAGTGGAGCCGTTGGAACACCCATGGTCTAGACAGAGGTCTGGTGGAGTCTCACAGTTTGGTCCTGTATACATTGCTGCGCACACGCAGCGGTAACCATTGACTTCGTCGATGCACACGTGGCTGTCGCACGGGCTAGATAAGCATGAGTCGATAACTAAAAATTACAAACAAGCAAAATGGCAGAACTGGCAATAAATGTCATAAGAATTTTAAAACAAACATCTTAATCGCAGACAATTGGTTGTTATCACATGGTGATTGGGTACTATGATCATTCTCAGCCATTTGAATTTTCTATTTCTGAATGTCAGGCCGCAGAGTAAAGATATTGATAGTCATGTTGAATTAGCCATTGTGATTTGCTAATAGTATTTAATGATTAATTGGCCCAACGTTAAATTGGAATATACCTGTTGTAACATTTTTAAAAACATCGGACACTGTACCAAAAATAATATGGGATCATCCGACCAATTCATAGCTAGTAGTTCCATTATTACGTGCAAGAACATATATGTGTGTATATTTTACTGTTAACATCGCAGGGTACAGACGTAGTCCAAACAAGAGCACTACACATTTAAATGTAAACCCTAGAGCACAGAAATAGAGTTCTGTTCATTCTCGTGCACGCTGATTCCATAGTCTATTATGTGCAGGAGCGAGTAATCAACTCATTATGTTATCGCGTTAATCACATCAAAATATAATAAAAGCTATATGGGTCTAACATGAAACAAAGAAAGTGTCAATGAAACTGTATCTCAAATTGGAGCGAAGATAATGTCATACATTACAGTCAATGGAGCGATAGTAAAAGCAGAAAGTTTAAATGTTTACGTTATACATATGTCAACCCGAAGAGCCATATGAAGATTGGGGGTCAATTGGATGACAAATTTGAGCAGTAGGACATTCTTAAGTATTTAATGATGCAAGAGTAAAGTCTAAGATGGCTGCGGACGGTCGTGTTTTTATTGAATATTATTCAAATTCGATAGCTCCAGAAGATAGATCTAGAAGAGATCCTGAACGTCTTGTAAATTTGTTGAACAGCTCCCTGATGAGTTTCGGCTGCAGGGTATTCCGACGGATTAAAATTCGAAATCCAGTGGCCATGTTTTCAAGTAAATTCGAAAAACTAATATGGCTCCTATCTAGTGGTCTGTATGTTGAGCTGAAGAATTTAGTCATGCAAAGAGTAAAAAATAAAAGGACTCCAACTGGCAGATTTTTCGAATTAAATGGGTCCCATTGGGTGGTCACCCAAAAGATTCATGTAAACTATGGTGACGATCGGATGAGCGATGTCGTTGCGGTGTGCCCAATGATTTAGTCATGAAATTTTTTAATTCAAGATGGCTGCCAGCGGCGACGTGTTTTTTTCGAAAACAATTAAATTTGATAACTCCAATCTAGAGGTAACCCTAAACATGGTTATTGATTTTCAAAACAATTCTCCAATAAATGCAGCATTGAGGTTTGTTGATGGATTCAAATTGCTGGCGGCCATGCTTTTAATAAATTTCTTAAAAAAAAATTTGTATGAATTTTTTATTAAAAAAATAAATATAATAGGAAGGTCATCCAGACAAATAGTTCAGTTGGAAATTAGTTAATTGTCAGTGACGCTTTGCACGTGCATAATAACATTATTCTAAATGGGGACAATGACTGATGATATTATGCAGAATCATAGTCTTGGCGTGTATCATCCTAAAACACCCGACTTTCGTCATTTGTCTCATAGTTGCCCACCAGAATGAAATAGATATTCATTTTTCAGTATAGTTGCTTGTCCCCATTCTAGAGACATTCTTTATCGCCCAGAATTAAAGAGAAATTGCAATGCATTTTGCTCCGTGACTGCGCATATACATGTTTACTTGTTTTGATTAAATATCATCATGTCTAAGAGTTCTTACTTAGTGAAAAGGAAACCTGGGAGTACTATAGCTGTCAAATAAAAAGCATCGTCGGATATTTCCGTGAGTTTCTTCGTGATGTCTCCGACGACTCGGTCTAATCGGTAAACATTGCAAACATTGTGGACCGACAATGTTTCATGGCAGGGAAATAACACAAAATTAGTAATATAACACAGTGTCTTAATGCGAGATATAATAAAGCAGAATATTTCCTTCAATGTGTGTGCTTATATATTTCCTCATAATATTAGTTTTTAGTACACTATCGCATGCATTGAAATTACAATAATCGGAGTGTATACATGTATAATATGTAAATGTGCTGAAACACATGAAATAGTTTTACGAGCACATGATGGCAAAGTACTTTAGCATAAACAGCACTTCCAATAATTTAATTATATCGCAGCATAGTGGTATGTTTACATTAATACTGCTTACAAATACAGCCATACATACGTATATTCAGTGGAAACAGAATAGCGAAGTGCAAACAAATATGATTACACTTATATAAAATCGTACCCGTTCATGACGTAAACCGGATTCCAAACCGTATTTCATAGACAACTCACCATCACATTGGCTTGCGGTCTTCATCACACCACCAGATCTGGTGTTGCTGAGGAAGGTAAGAAGTGCGCCATCGTTTGGATAGGTGAAGGCACAATCCTTCGCAGCTGCTATGATATCCAATGTATTGGACTTTGGTATGGCATAAATCCCTTTGATGCGTACGTGTGCTGCAGATATATGGATTCCAGTTTAGTTTGTCTTATAGGAGTTTCTGTGATTTTGGATGTTTGGCCATGTCAAAATGTTTTTCAGTCATATGATTGGAGAAAAGACTTAAAATAGAGTTAATTTTACCTGGAAATAATTCTACGAAACATAAAAAAACACCGACACCAGAAAGAAACTATAACAAAGTTAACTCGATGGACAAATCATGTCGCCTTTCCTTTTTGTGGGTCACCTCTACTGACCGTGATGCAAACCACCTTTGTCATTTCTGAACTTATCTTGGCATATGTGCCATTAACCTTACCAAATGGGCCCCATACATTCAAGGGATTCTGTTTATGTTACATAACAATAGATAGATAAAACAATAAATCTTGTCATCTTTTTTCCAATAATTATTTCCCATCCCCGAAGCCACTTCAAACATTGACCTTGATTGACCTATTGAAATCTCACGATGTCGTCCTCACATGTCCGTATACAGTTCTATACTAGAATAATATGAAATGTAATAGCTTCGAGCTTTTAAAGTCATCTTCTTCGCATCAAAATAAATATGTTTAAGTTCCGAGGTGAACAATTGTAATTGAGAGATAATGGATCTTTAAGAATTTGGAATTTTACTGTGTAAAAATTATATATTATCATCATGTTTAAATAATTATAAATTAAGATTAATGCGCAAGATATATTTTATCATCATTTTGATATAGTTTTAAAAGACTACAAACTCATTTGACCTTACGAAGTGACATCGGCTTATTTAGTCGTTCCCGAATAACTGTAAGCTGTAAAAAAACAATTTGCATGCTCGTCTTGAAGGAATTATATTGGAAAATACATTTATCCTATAGAGGTAAACAGTATATAGCATATGCAACTCACATTCTGTCCCTGAAGCTGTGAGGTCGACTGTGATTCCATGCGGTACTGATGTCACGGTAACGGGTACAGCCACGACTGAGGCTCCATTGATAAACACTGTCACCAAACCTGACGCAATGTCAACATCAAACACGAAATGTTCCCAATTTCCAAGAAGTCCAATGGGTGCAGTGTAAGTTTGACTGTAAGAGGTATGGTGAATATTATCAATTTATTGACCAGTCTCGACTGGACTTGTCTATACATGTGTAAGTGCAATATACTGATGTCACTGTTGGTCAAAACGCTGTGGAATCTGGTGTTACCATTATTCCTGCTTTCGTTAGCCAAATTGGCCAATGTCCAGATATTTTCGAAAATTCCTTTAAAAAAATTCATGCAGCCAAATATGATTCAAGCTATCACCTGACACATTATTATCAGATCTGACTAAAATCCTTACATTTGTTAATATTATAGTTAATCAGTAGTTGTTCGCCCGTGTATGTTTGCATAATAGTTTAGCGTACCCGTTCACAATTAGCTCTGGTGACGCCCCTGTAGAAAATGTCAGAAAGGGCTGACCATTAGGTAGCCGCACTTCCAGAGTCACGTAATCAGATAGATGTCTTTTGATCTGTTGCCAAAATGCAATATAAAAACCAGAGCTGTTTGATAAAACTCCGATATTTGCAATGGTAAGGGTTGTCTGGACCGGCACCAGTGTGTCGAAATCTGGAAGATACATAGAAGATGTAGAAAAAGTCATTATCTGTATCCTAAATAAGGGTTCCTTAAATTTTTGTTATTGTAAATAATACTTTTTTTTTAATATTTTGATTACAGTATCGAAATCTTGAAAGATATCAATAAATGGCCATACACGATGTTCATAAAGTGTCTCCAGTTTCTTTGTTAATGTGAGAGAACACATGCACAGAGATAGGATGAAAGTGAGCGTAGTACTGGTATATTTTGCATCTATCTTAATATGTAGACAGTTTGTCTCTTCCAAAATGCGAACCAATCCGTGCTATCTGTGCTGCAATTTATCACAAATGAATTGAATACTAACTGAATTTACAATCTTGTAAAATTACATTATACAAGACCAGGAGCCTACATCATAATTTTGCTCACAATTGGCGATGAAATGTCTCACATCGAAAAGGGTAGTCATAATTTTCTTCACCATATATAACTCAACTATCAATAAGATAGTGAATGGGCTATATAAAAAGACTTTTAGCACACTATGAATTATCTCCCCAAAAGTATGACACTTGAGAAGATATATTAGTGTTAAAGTAACTTCGGTCACCATTTTTCGAGGTTGTGAAATTTGAATGCTGTCATCTCCTTAAAAGAGATATGATCGATATGGGTTTCTTTGCAATTTCAGAGTTGAGTTGTAGGGATAGCTCATTAGTCTGATAGCTTGTTGATATCGTTAGAAAATATTGAAACAGCAATATTGATATTGCCCGGTGATATCACGCCGCCATTGTCGAGCATATTATGAGGTAGTTTCTCGTCCTGTTAGAGGGAAGGGTTGATATTCATGTAGATGAACCCCATTGCTTAAAGCCGCCCTAGGTTTGGTGCCTGAAATTACGCTTGTTTGTGTTACATCCAAGATCGGTTCCGGGAATGAAAATAGGTCTACATAGATATACGTTAAATATCATCATGGGACTAAATGCTACAGATATCGTGGAATTTTGAAACTTCTTCAGCACAGAACGACAAAGAGCCTTCCTCGTTAAAGTTTATCTTTTTGCTAGTGAGAAGTGCGAAAAATTATAAATTCTTAAAATTACCGAGTTTGGCATGTTCTTAACAGAGTGAGATATTCAGCCTGTAGATCTGTATTTAATGTATAATATATATACTATTTATCAACCTATCTTTGAAATGATGCTTCAAAATTTCGCAGATACATACATATACAGGTAGTATTTCAGTAGTTCGTGCATTGGTTAGGTTATCTTATCCCTATACACATTTATGTGGGTGCTAACTTGCGAAGATTTCCCTCAGTTTATTATTCAATAGGGCCTACATCAATCGAATGGAAATAATATTTTTCTTGTTTTCTTCTGTTTGTGTATGTTTTCATATCTAACAATTCCATACTACATTATTCAAAGCTACGAGCAGTCGAGCATGGAAACAGAGGTGAGAATCGGATGTTAAAACATCTTTTCCTCAATAGTCATTGACGAGTAGTTCAACCCTGAATTTCCTATTGGAGCGTTTCTCACAAATGAGAAGGAATCCGACAGCACTTACATTATCATTTATAATGTCTGTTGGCTGCTAATATTTCCCGAACATCCCTCCAACTGAATAATAGCCAATGCATTCCATTAATTTACGAATTAGTTGGGGTATATATTCACATGTATGTAGAATACAGGTTTATTATCAAAACTATAGGTATAACATACCTTCGCAACTGGTTTCTGACGATGCACCCTTTGCGAATGTCGTTTTGAAAGTTGGGCATGTGTCACATGATGTTGCCATGGGTTGTGAAGTAAATGAGCCATGCACACACTTGCTACAAGGTATCAATCCAGTGGAGGAGAAGTGTCCCACGAGACACATATCTGAAATGATGATAACATGACAGTTTAATGAGCACATTCCATGTTAGCCACATTATTGCATAATTATATATACACGTACTCTCCTGGTCAAGTGGTCGTGCTGATTTGCTATGTTGGTTGTTCGTCATATTGTGCTATGATGTTGGTAAGGCAAACTGATCCTATTAAAACATTTTGTCACTATGTTTTTCCGATGTTGTCATTGCGATGTCTGGCTAAATCTGAACGAATAGCAGAAAAGCTGCTACAAAATGAAACATTGAAGAACCAATAGAAATTAAAATATTTGAATAGCTGTAAGTTTTCTTAACTGTATTATGTTTGCCTACCAGCATCATAGCAAATTAGCAGGACCAACTACCATCAAAACAAATCAACATGACCATTTGACCAGCGGTGATATAGTCTTATATAAAACGAATAACTTAGAAGAAATGCCAGAAAAATATGTGTGCTTAGCATTAGTTTTTCCACATGTGTTTTCAAGGAAAGTTATTACATTCATCTGGGTGATACATTTCTGAATTACACAGTATGTCTATATCACAGTTTATATCTATACCATTGTCATGTTGGTCATTAGGGCTATGAAACTCATAATTTTGTAAGATATTTAAAGGCCTATGTAATTTCAAGTAAATGTCTTTTGCATAATAGCTTATGGAATTACAGGTAGTAAATGGTAGGGGCATGCATGCTATTTATAAGTAGTTTTCGCGCACATGCTACCGCAATGCACCCCTCTGTGATAATTTGCTAGTAGGTATGGCCCTGTGAATACAACTAGACGTAGGTGTAACAGGAATCAATTATCCGACAATGTTACAGGCGGATAACTATTAACTTGTTGAAATCTAAAATGTTATTATAATTTTGTGGGTAATGCCATTATATTTAGGGTTGAGTTCACTCCTTGAAGAAAATGAGCCTTCTTTTCAAATTGTTTTCTATATATTTATATTTTCCATATATGACTCCATTAGGTTTACTCCTATGAATGTATCAGAACAGAAGCTGGGTTTGCCAAATATGGGTTCAATTTTACTACATCTTATAATGGTCTGCCAGTCCTAATTTGACCATTGCATGCATACCAAGAATCAAAGTCCCTAGTGCTATCAAGCAATTTGTTGGCGGAATATGCGAAATAGGAATCACGTTACCTAAGATTTATTAAATAAACCAATTGAATTTGAAGTTGTCTCCTTTCATCATGGAACTCAATCAGAGAAAATCATTCTGGCAGTAACGCTGCCACTTCCTATTATATAGCGGCCATTTGGTGTAAATTACATCAAATGAAAATCAAATTAATAACAATAGTATGTCAATTCGAAAATGAATTGAAGTCGTATCAAAATACATCAAATTGATAATTAATAAATATTAAATAACACTCAATATTTGTCATGTGAATTGAAATACTGATTGAAAAGAAACTAGACATTTATTTTGCATGACAACTATTAACTGTGTTTCACCATTTCCTCGCGTTTACCATTTGTAACAATATATATATACTTATACTTACCCCGGCATTGAGACCTATTGACAGTACCAGTCACAGCAGTCGATTTGCCTTCAACACAAGCCAAACAACTTGTTTTTCCACTAAGGTCCTGATATGACCCCTTTGGACATTTGTAACATGCGTTGTCGAGGACCTCATGGTATGTTCCCGGTGGACAATCAACTGGAGAATCAGAAAACATGAAGTTATCTTCAAGTCCAAATTTCACAGCACTGTACGCATATGTACATAATTTTTTTTTATATTGTTAAGTAAATTTAGCTGAACCGGTCTCCTTTCGGGATCTTTTATTCAGGGTAGCTGTGAGTGTTTTGCACACATTTTGATCTGAGATTATTTATTCAGCGCCGGTCTTTTTGTGCGTTCGTGCACTTTTTGATTGTTCAAACGTTTTGAATTAAGATATAAAAAACGATTTAAATTTTTTTTTTTTTAATTTAATTCCGTGTTCAATTTAACACATGTTTCAATTAATTAAAATAGAAATAAAAACATTCATTTAAAAAACTTTTCAATTAATTGAAATAGTTTAATTAAATTTTGTTTTATTAAAAATTTAAAACTAACGGCGTTATAACATCCGCCAGGGTACCCCGAGTAACCACACCAGATTTTGTTGAAATTGATCCATGGATCTGGGAGAAAAATCTGGACAGACAGACAGGATCCTTTATTCAGCTTCGGAGCGCTTGTGGGCCCTTGTGCGGTTCGCCCACATGGCAAGTGGGTCCTACTCATATATCTATATTTATTATGCTTCTTCAATATAGCCTCGTGTAAATAGTTGGATGGGCATGCGGTCCTGCGCTGTGTGTTTTTGGTTCATATTGAACTTTTTAATTCTGAAATATGCCCATAGTGTGGACTTATACCCGTTATTCCGTTGGATTGCGCGGGCCACAGTGAAATCATATATATAAAGAGCGTACACATCTGCTGCAACATAACGGATAGACATATTCTACAATGTACTCTTTTATATATATATATAAGACAATTACAACTTTCTAATATATCACGATGGAGAAAAGCTGCAATTAATGCGTCAAATTTGTTGGTGGGTTTCTAAAATGTTGTATATGTTATATTGTCAAAACTGTTCCAGATAGTATACTTATGTTAGAATTGTTTCAAGGGCACGAACGTAGCATGTTTCGTCAAGACAAGACTAAATCTGAAATACAAAACATAACAAGAAAACCACCAAAAATAAAACGATGCTTCTTTTGACAACAAAAAAGTTGAATTAGTTGCGATTTTGTTCTTGTCACATATTCTCAAAATGTGCACATTCAATCAAATGACACAGTTCCCCAGGAAATGTTTTACCCAACCTCAATAATAGTTAATAAGTGTTATTGGTGTGGGGTATTTTTTTGTTCTGGGGACCTGTGACTCAATAGAGCATATATAACTATGTACCTTACCAAACACAAATGTCTTTCCTTAGTCTTCACTTAGTATTCATGGTTAGCATTCGAATGTGTGAGAAAAACCACTAAGCACATGAGGAGATATTTGATCTAATGCTTTAGTCTAGTCCGTTAGTAATGTTAGCCCAACAGATCTCCATTTTCACCGTAGGTTTGGACAACCTCGCTGATCACATTTAGCTCCAAGAGCAAACCTTCTGCGGGATGTGACACTTTTTGTGAGTATTCAACACTTTTTTTGAATTACGAAAATTTTGGAAATTATCTGCCTTGTGAAGTTTATTCATGCTCGAATTACGAAGAGAAGTTAGATATATCGTCACTACTTAACTGATTATGTATATCAAGCTGGGCGAATGAAATAAAACTAAATGAAACTAGAGGTTAGATTCCATGGAATCAGATATACTTCCATGGTATCCCATCCCATCCCATCCCATCACATGTGAGTATATGCGTATATGTGTGTTTCTCTTCATGGAATGCATATTGGTGCTTTGTAGTCCGATGGTGGACTTGCATTGACATTTCTAAATAAGAAATATATTCCAAAGGTTTATGTCATGATGATTAATGACTGTCTAATGCATCATGGTCCTGACCAACTGAGTCAACATTCACCCAGCCAATCAGTTCATTTGTATTCGGTAGGGATATATTTTAAGGCTAATTATAAACCCTCCCCAGGACGCCAAAATCCTGTTCAACGGTCACGAAATTTGCCGTGTCGGATTATTTCGACATGTATATCAAAAGGGTGTAAAGCATATTAATGTACCATAACTCTGTTATATCGCATTTATTGGATAGTTCTTTCAGTTTCGGGTTTAGAATTTTTTAGTTTTAATGGCGGAGGAAAGACCGCTTATTAATTAATCCAGAGCGTCATCGCCACACTATAGTCATTAACGTCTTTGTAATAGAGTTAACTGTAATCGAGAGATAACTATATCACAATCGATAATGTCATCTGAGTGCTAACCCGTCCGCTTTAATGCCGTCCGTATATATACTACCAAACACATGCAGTGTTCAAGATATAAAACACTAGATTCGCAATTTTCCATTTTTTCCCTTTTACGGGTTTCGGTGGAATTTTCTAAAAGGCTCGACCTTCCCAGGGCGTACGCGCTTTCCGTTAGGCAGGTTGCTTTCATAGTAGAGCAGTGAAAATTTGGGGGCGTATCTATGGTATATCGTTGTGATAAACCCGTTTGAATTTGGCATCAAGAAGAGTGCGTTTTAATTTGAGTAATATATATCACCCGTTAACAACGTTACGCGCTACCAGGAGTAAACGGTCCACTCTAAAACTTACAAAATCGTACTAAAGTGGCGCCTGGATACTGCTAACCACGTCCAATCGTCAAAAAGTTTTTATCTCAAAGTTTGATTTTTGGAGAAATTTTCCCAATTTGTTTCCGGTGGAATTTGCCAAGTATGAACCCACCCCGACGCAAGCTCTCTGTTGAGCAGGTTGCATTTATGGTAGAGCGGAAAAATCTTTGAGGCGTACCTACAGTATACCGACGTACATGCTCCTGCATTAAACTAGCTCCTTCATTAGCACGTTTTGACTTGGGGCTAAAAATAGGTTAATGGTAGACTACTTAAGTATACATATTTATATGATATAGCGTCGTCACGAGTAAACCGTTGCATCTGAAAATTCGAAAATGGCATTTTAGTTGCGCGTGAACACTACCCATCAGATGTACTCGTCAAAATGTTTTTATCTTGATGTATGAATTTTGGCCCTTTGCGATTTTCGGTGAAATTTTCCAAAAGTCTCAACCCACCCCGACTCGCATCCTCCGTTGGGTAGGTTACGTTTAAAGTATGGCGGTCAAGCTTTGGGGGCGTGCATAGAATATCCCAATGTACCTCCTACAGCATTACCTTGCTCTTTAATTAGCCCGTTTGGATTTGGTGGGAAGAATAGGTGCCATTTTCCGTTCCCCGTATAGTGGAAAGGCCTCGGAGATGTATATTCGGGTCCGAATCACTCTTCCCATTCGGAATATGCGATAAAAAAATAATAGGGCTGAAAAAAATCGGTTTATTCATCGTGGTGTATAGTGTGTCCCTATACTCAGAGTATAGCAGGATTGTGCCAACTCTTGAATTTATTGGTGGCTTGGAGAGTATATACATGTCCACTGTATATCCCATTATATGTCCAATAAATATATACAAAATAATACATTTACTCTTTGCACCGCAGCATGGGCATCATGTTGCTCAGCTTGTTATTGTTATGGCGAACTGAGTCACATATTTCGTCCAAATACGAATATGGCCCATTCAAATCCAGACACGAGCCGATTTGTGATTTACGGATAAACGTCTTGTAAAGTTTGTCAGTTACTGTACGATGACGGTGGTTTCTATATGCAGTGGGGTGATTTGTGGGTGGAATGATTCAACTGCACGATACATACACACTAAATACAAGAGGGTCAATGTTGGAAGGTTGAGAATTCCGGAGGTTCAATTGGTCTCTCACGGGGAACAAATTGCCTATCCTGGGGTGCACACTAAACATTGGGGTTTAAGATTCGAGGGGTGAGTTAATTGGAGACTTGATTCCATAGTTTTGCGTGGCAACGAGGGGTCGTTTTCTCCCGGGAGATATTACTTAATTGGAGGAACGAGATGTGGAAATTGGGGGGTTCCGCAAAAAACGTGCTAATCTCATTGGTGCACGTGATATATTTGGAGACTCGCTTTCAGATTCACATTTTATAGATCATGGCGGACGATTTTGTCTCCGGAAAATTGGTTGAATGGGGCCTCTCCGCCCTCTCGGCGGACCTGCAACAACGATTTAGTGGTAAGTATTTTTTGTATCCATGTAGGTAACACAGATAACGAAACTTGAACTGTGTTTGTTATTGCATGATGGCCATGCAAATGTTTCAAAAATCAAATTGAGAGCATGTGTGTAGTTAACAGTCTAAAAATAGAATGTGTCGATCGAACACATTTGTGATCGAGGTGAGACGACTTAAAATAACTCGGAATTAGGAAAATGTTGCATTCCACAATGACAATGTCATGTTGCAATATTGCCTTGACACATTTCTGGGACTGCACCATATTCATAATTCATATAAAATTCAAGACAATAAACTATAAATTATCTTCACAATCAAATCGTTTCGTTTTTTCCTCGTTTTGCATCTGTCGCCGTGGAAACGCAATACTTCACTTTTCACCACAACAAAAAAAAAACCGCAAATTTTTACTATATACACGATAAGAAGAAGAATAGACTATATATATATCGATAATGTATTGGAACATGTATCAATAACACTTTATAGCACTGTTAGCAGGCAGCTAATTTTGGCTTGACATTTTCTTGTTCAGGTGATTTAGATCTATATATAACTGATTAATATTATTACCACTTTATAGGGCGTTCTCTAGTCTAGGCCATTGATAATGTTTTTCGGGGCGTTCCAAATAGCGTATTGTTACCAAAACAGCGGGCTGCGGGCCGATATTGAGAAGCCTAGTTCAATATCGGCCCGCCGCCCGGAAACTATAGATCTCGTTTATTATCGTGAGAGTTACGTCCCTTCAACTTCCGATTATTATGGCGTGTTTATTTCAAGAAAATAATGGGAAGATGTATCCGATTTCCTCGACACAAAAGTGGTTTTATGATTGGAATTCACGCCATACGATTGAATTATTGTATCAAGCGTAAGTATGCATTGATACTTTTAGCTGTCAATTAACCTCTCATTGGTTGTTACGCGTCTCCAATGCTGGGTTTTCCCCTGTCCTATTTTCGAGACTCCGTCAGTCCGTGTCAGCTGACAAGTCAAATGATATCAAACTTAAATGTTCTTGAAAATATTTCTCTCTTAATCTACTTCATTATTCCACTAAATCCTCAAATGGGTCAAATGTCCAAAACTGTGGTAATAATAGTAATAACATGATTTCATCGGGCATTATGGCTTATTAACGGCCCTCTGTAATGATTAACAGCCCTTCGTCTCGGGCCCTCTGTAATGATTAACAGCCCTTCGTCTCGGGCCGCTAATAGGCACTTGGGCTGTTAATCATTCCAGTCGGGCCATTAATAAACCATAACGCCCTCAAAAATCATGTTATTGTAACATTGTTATATTATTTTGTCATGACGTACACTGTACAGTACAGGTCGGGCACACATCCAAAACGGTCTAGTACGTAGCTCGTTTTGTCTACTGTCGCCCGATTGAGCTACGTTTTTAATGTGATTTACACACCTTTTTGCAGATAGTCAGCTCAAGCAGTGAATGGAACTCGCCCCATTAATCTCTTGCTCGAGATGTTCCCTTTTGACCTATTTTAACTCACCAACCAAACAACGTTTTAGCAGCAACCTATTGATCATACTTCCGGGAATAGTTCCATCTTCGGTGATGAATATTGTATTTAATGTACATTTCAAGGTATTCCTCATTGCACAAGAGTGTTATTAAAACCATTATGACCAACATCGACCGCTGTAGAAAATTTTCACACAAAATTAGCGTCGCCGTGTCGACAAAAGGCATTGCAGTTGAGAGTGGCGGAGAATATGGTAGCCTATTTTCGATGCGCAAATTAGCGATTATAGTTTTTATCGAAAAACAGTTGGTTTGAGGGTATAATATATAACTGAATACAGTTTGGTTAGCTGAATTCAGCTATTGTACCTGTATTCTCACATTTGCCAGAGTACCTGCTTATTGCTTGTAGAAAATTTAGCAAACAATCTTTACATGTACATATCGAAAGGCCAGACATCTTCGGGTTTCCGATTCCGATTTTTTTTTGTATTTGTGACTTACTGCATCATTATGCGCATAAAAGGCATTAATTGTCACTTGTTTTTCTTCTTCCATTCCAAAATATGAAAGACCTGATATTGCACTGTCAATTGAATGTAGCAGAATGTCCATAAAAGCAATATTTGGTATTAAATACAACGTGATTGTTTTGGGCTGACTTTTGTAGTACATGTCCATCCGCGCGCTATAAGCTATAGGGCTCTGCGAATATTCGAGATTCGATTCAATGTCGATATCGGGCACCCGAATCGGTCTGCTGATTCGGATATTTTCGAATCGATGTTACTTTGGTGTAGTGTCGTTTTTTTGCATCTAGAAATACATGTTCAGAATACACGTGCATTATGCAAATTATGTGCTTCGGTTGCAACCCGTGACGGTGATCAATCGCCGCATGTATTTGTAATCTGTATCGACACTGTATAAATTGTCTACCCAGTGCTTGAACGCTAGATGCGGAATTTAACTCAATTGATTTCGGTTGTAATTTATGTGTGCTTTCTAGGACCCCCTCCATGAAGACAAACTATATTGTGAATATGGGATGTTGGTGTGTGATCTATTGTGGGTTGAAAAGTTTAACAGATAACCATCATTGCAATTACATGTATACTAGTATAGCCGAACGGTGTACCCATGTCCAAGTGTGTCAAATGACTCAAATCTGTATTATCTTTAATGTAGACAAGTGACTTCCATTTCATGGGGTTTGTGATACGTTTATTGAACTGTCTTTATGTGTCTTACTGTCACTCTTTGACTTCCATTTCATGGGGTTTGTGATACATTTATTGAACTGTCTTTATGTGTCTTACTGTCACTTTTTGGTGTCACGTTCGCCGGACACAGCTAGATAGAAATTCAATGCAGAATGACTTGCCTATGTCATGATTATCCTAAATAAAAAACACAAGATCCCTACTAGTACGGATGTTTATGGAGATTAACATTGTTACACAGTATCTACTATCTAGTGACTTTTGCAGTTTTTTTCATGATACAAGAAAATAAACACATAAATAACCAATGTCAATGACTAGATGATTCGATTCGATGTCGATATTGGGAAGAAGATTCGATATCGAGATTTGATTCGATGCAAATTCCTCGATTCGCAGATCCCTACCCCAAGCACACCTACCCTGGGTTTAGCATTTCTTATACGTTTTGCGAAGGTTGTGTTTTTGTGGTGTAAATCTATAGACTTGACCGTTATTTCATAAAAGTAATAATTTACGAAAATAATATAATATAACGTACATTACTTTGCTATGATGTAATTAAGCGAGCTGTTAACTAGGTTACGGGTCGGTACTTACTGTGGTGATACCACCATAATACCACTGTTATCATCTTGCATCGCAGGTCACCGTGCTATTGGTGCTCGTTACCGCCATACACTGCGTTATTTTTTTCGTGACCACGTTCAATTTACTACAAACTGCCCTCCACCGTGTAGTGAAAACATGCGTGAAACAAACTACATGTAGGTGGCCTGCAGGAATCCAATTTGTGATCTCGGGAAGTTAAAAAAATACATTATTGTAACTACAGAACACAATCATACTCAAGATATTAAAATTTTCGTATTGCGATAATCGGCAACCGAAAAAGTTATATTGATCTTCTGTGCTAAGTTTTGTCGTGTTTTTTTATTATATTCAGCTGATATACAATTAAATTGTTATCTGGATAAACCTGTCAAGGAGTGTATGCAGTCTGTAAGTTATAACTAGACCAAGGTTTCCTTAGTTAATTCTCAGTCGAGAGATACAGCGGTACTTAAATTAATTTTTGAGATGGACAGAATTCCCAGCTTGTGACAGCTAGCCTAGCTCATTAATATTCAAGCCTAATGGAGTTGTTAGTGAGGTAATAACGCTTAAGAGTAATTAGCTATTAAATATGAATTTGGCCTCCCATAGAAAACACTGTCTGATCTACACTCAATTGTAAATATTTACATCTCGATTCGGGACGCAACAATCTTCGATAAGCTAATGCAGATGATTTTGCCATTAATATACGCATTGCATTTAATAAATATATAAGACTGTCGGTGTGTTGTAAATTTGGATTAATATTCATAAAAATAACTAGTTTGAGCAAGATTATTCTCCATTTCTTTTGATCACCCAACAAAATGTTTCATATCACTTTAATACTGGCGCCATCAGTTTGTTCCAGACAGACATCCCATATAAACTAAACTTTCGGTTAATTACACACATAATATTATAAAAGACTATTATGTACTTGTTCGTCGTGTAAAACTAACTTTATAGATCATGCCACAAATCTATACTCTGGCTAACGCCTATAAAATTCATATATTCCATGCACCTGTCCATAATCTTGGAACTTTTTGAAGTTTTGACGGGAACCTTAATGTAAAGTCGAAAATATAACTTGAGGAGAAATTGCATAAATTATTGTAAGCAAAGCAAAATCGCTCACAAAATCACTTACATCATCAAATTTCGGGTTGGGTCCTTCAGTCAAGTAATAATGAAGAACTATTTTTCCTGTGTTATTTTTAGTCGAGTTTTTGAAGTTTTTCAAAAACTCGACTTATGGTTTGACGAGGGACGGTTGGCTGGCCGGCGGCGGCAGGCGGACCTAAAGAATGCCTTATAACTTTGACATTTGTGAACGGATTCAAAATATTTTTGGTATGGCAGTTGCTCCCAATGACTATTTACTGCCTGTAAAAATGGGTCACGTCCGAACTTTTTTACAAGAGTTATCCATCTTAGATGGTTTTTAGTTAAGTTTTTCACCGATAGCGCGATAACTCACGCAAATATTAACCGATTTCAACAATATTTGGTATATGAGACTCTTGCAACAATATCTCGGACGAGTTCGAAAACCAGGTTTGTCCGAATTATTTTCGCGGAGTTATGGGCCTTAGTTTGTCTATTTTTAGCAATTTTATCACCGATAGCGCGATAACTCGATGAAATATTAACCGATTTCAACCATATTTGGTATATGAGTCTCCTGCAACAATATCTCGGACGAGTTCGAAAACCAGGTTTGTCCAAATTTTTATTCGCGGAGTTATGGGTCTTAGTTTGTCTATTTTTAGCAATGTTATCACCATTAGCGCGATAACTCAATGAAATATTAACCGATTTAAACAATATTTGGTATATGAGTCTCTTGCAACAATATCTCGGACGAGTTCAAAAACCTGGTTTGTCCGAATTTTTTTTCGTGAGTTATGAGTCTTAGTTTACAAGTCTATTTTAATAACAATTTTATCACTGTTAGTGCGATAACTCAATGAAATATTAACAGATTCAATTGATATTTGGTATATAGGTCTATTGCAATAATATACCACCGTCCGACTTTTTTCCCCGAAGTTGTGCACCTTATTGGCAGAAGTTTGGTTGGACGGGTGTGACTAATTACCGTCCGGGACCGCCCGGGTGGCCACACAAGCCTGTGGACACAATATCTCGACGTTATAACGTAGCCACATGCCACCTGGGGGCAACATAGGAAAATTTACTCGCTCGCTCGTCTCCGGCCGGTCATATTAACCCCACAAATGCTGATATTGGCTAAAAGAGTGATTACTGGTGTCTTCGAGTGTTTTCAGACAGATTATTTTGGTGATTCTCGGTAGTGCAATACACATAAGTGTTAATTCCATATATTAACTCGTTGAGGCGTCCACGGCCGATGTTATTAACCCCTCAAATTCCAGTAAAACTGGTAAAATAGTCTATAAACAAAAAAAACCTTGGGACTGCCCGGGACACTATATCTCGAACAATAGCGACATACCCCACGAGGTCAACCTAGAAAATGTTACTCGCTCGCTCGACTTCGGCCGGTGTTATTAACCCCTCAAAATCCGATAAAATGGTATATAATCAAAAAGAACATTGGGACCGCCGGGCGGCCCCCTGGGCTGTGGACACTATATCTCGACGTTATAACGTAGCGACATACCCCACAAGGTCAACCTAGAAAATGTTACTCGCTCGACTCCGGCCGATGTTATTAACCCCTCAACATCCGATAAAATGGTATATAAACAAAATGAACACTGGGACCGCCCGGGCGGCCCCACGGGCCCGAGGACACTATATCTCGACGTTATAACATAGCGACATACCCCACGAGGTTAACCTAGAAAATGTTACTCGCTCGCTCGACTTCGGACGGTGTTATTAACCCCTCAAAATCCTATAAAATGGTATATATAAAACAAAAAGAACATTGGGACCGACCGGGAGGCCCCATGGGCCCGTGGACACTATATCTCGACGTTATAACGTAGCGACATACCCCACGTGGTCAACATAGAAAATGGTACTCGCTCGCTCGACTCCGGTCGGTGTTATTAACCCCTCAAAATCCGATAAAATGGTATATAAACAAAAAGAACATTGGGACCACCCGGGCGGCCCCCTGGGCCCGTGGACACTATATCTCGACGTTATAACGTAGCGACATTCTCCACGAGGTCAACCTAGAAAATATTACTCGCTCACTCGACTCCGGCCGGTATTATTAACCCCATAAAAATCCGATATTGGCTAAGAGGGCACGGAGAGCTCGGTGTCTTCTTTTGATTTCGGACAGCATATTTTGATGATGCATGGTAGTGCAATACCACCTGATAGTGACTTCCAGATATTGACTCGCTGACGCGTCAACACAAAATACCATATCACCATAAATATTCGGCCCTACATGATCGTAAATATCGCAATTTTCTTGAATGTTTTCAATAAAAATTAATAACGTTACACCTACATGTATATTTTTTATATTTTGACAGGAGCGGGTGTAATTGTGTTGAAATCGACAGCAACTGCTTGTCTGAAGAGAGCCGCGGCAGATGTTTGAATGTGTTGATATCAATTAGCAGTAAAACGGTATCACAATTGTTATATTGTATACATTAACCCGTTCACAATAATCAGAAGACATATTGGCGGATTTAAAACGAAACTGTGTTTTCATAACACTTGGGGAAGACGAACAGGTAATCTCGTGACAACAGTGGAGATTTGCGATGAGGTTTCCGTGTTTTTATTGCAATCGAAAATGGTCGTAATCCCAAAATCTTCTTGGTGCTAGACAATAACGATCAATATGACGAAGAGAGTATTTGTGATACTGGAAACCCGTGTACTTAATTTGCTTACCGACCAATCACACGATATTTCGTTATGGGGTAGATTATATATAATCGTGTGTGAATTAAAAATAAAATTTAATTCTAAATATCTTAAAATCATGCGACCACGTATTCGGTTCACGCTTCCATCCATGGTGCTGTATCCGTCTGCTCTACTGAAGCTGAAGACGAGTCAATATATTTCATATGGAAAATACGGCGTCGATATTTCAGACCGCCGGAAATTCCAAGGGATACAAGAGCGCGCCTTGGTGGATAAACTGAAATCTGAAAATTTGATGCGATTCTATAATGTAAATCATGCCGAAAAGAAAACGATCAGTGGAAATAAAATACGAACGTATAGATTATTCAAGTCAAAGTATGAAATTGAACCATACATTGTCAATGCGCGATCTGCCAAAGCGAGAATTCTATTCACAAGATTGAGAATCAGTAATCATCGACTGGAAATCGAAAAAGGGAGACACAAACAGCCCCCAAAACCAGTGAGAGAAAGATTGTGTTCTGCGTGTAATTCAAAACAAATTGAGTCAGAATATCATTTCATGTCGGGCCTATGAAAGTATTCGCGAAGCTTATGAAAAGGACATAATTGCAACGTGCCCTCATTTCTTAGAAATGACAAATTATGAGAAGTTCAGATTTATTATGCAGAATGAACAAATTGCAACCGTTAACGTTATATGCGACATGATCCGGTCTTTCTTCACCATTCGAGACAATATACATAATGTCTAATAAAAGCAAGTATACCCTGAGTATACCTGAGATTTTATGACAGTAAATTCACGAGCGTATATGCATATCGTATGTGATTACTCATGTTAAATTATTCCATATGTTGATATATGTATTTATTATATGTGCAACTGCCCATTGGGTGTATTTTGCATTAAAATCTTATCTTATCTTATGGGGGGGATGACCATATTAAATATTATATATTTTCTTTATTAGCTCCACATATGGAGAGTATGATGACCTCCATCACCGGGAATAATGTTTTCAGTCCTTGCCCAAAAGGTCGTGGGTTGGGTTGCAATATGGGGAGGTACTTTGACCAGGAAAATCCTATTATACATGTCCAGTTGACATCAGAGGTCTTAAAAGGGCACTAATTATTAATAAAATAAAATCATTAATTATATAACAAAAATTGTTGAAATCTGATCAGTGAAAATTGAAACATGTTGGTGAAATTGGCCCATGGCGTGTCAAGAGAAAAGGGCACTAAGTATTGGTAAAATAAAATAATTAATTTTATAACCAAAATTGTTGCAATCTGATCGGTGAGAATTGAAACATGTGGGTAAAATTAGCTCACAGCGTGTCAAGAGTTATAGATGCTGTTGACTTCAGACGACTTAAATGGGCAAATACGAGCAATTGTTGGCTGATTTTACAATAAACGCTCTTTATTTGTCATAATATGATAATATTCCAGGCATGTATAAATTGGTGCGTTAGATTAGACTAGTCGATCCTTAAATAGTGACTTTTCAATTTCTATAAGTGGAGATAGAGCTGTGAACAAATATATGTGATCTGATTTGGTTGGGGGGGGGATAACGTTTCTAGGTTGACCTCGTGGGGTATGGCCTACGTTATTTGATACATGGGGTTACGTTTGTCCACTGAGTTTTGGATGGGTCAAATCGTGACCCCGACCTGACCTTGACCTTCAAAATCATCAATTCAAGGTCAAATCGGGTAAAACCGGATTGATTTTGACGGGTACTTTTGTCGGGTTCTTTTGTCCGGGCAGTGTTTTGGGCGGGTCAAATCGTGACCCCACCTGACCTTGACCTTCAAAATGGACAATTCAATGTCAAATCACGCAATTCGCCAAAAAGCAGAGGGGAAACAGCCCGGACGAAGTCGGGTCGATCCACCTGCTAGTTGTATATATAAAGAAGAAAACAATAATTTGGTAGTAAACTACATGTATATACATCAACATGAACATTTATTTCCTTTTTAGGCTGACTTCGGCTTAAGGAATGAAGAATTGGAGTTTGCTCCTAATGTGCCAGATATGGCTTGCAGCTGTTAACTGTTAACCTAAGGTATATTCAATTCTGCAACCGATATATCGGAAAAGACATTCTTAATAGCTAAAATTAATTCCAATTAAATAAAGCATTCTTGTTTATATTAATAACATCCATTGACTGTATTAAACACATGATATTATACCAAATCCAAATTTAGCAATAGTGTCAGTGTCATTGACACTTTCATTTGGCTTAGAAATCATAATATTCATGTTGTATAAATGCTAAATGGAGCAATCTTCAAAAGAATCTTTTGATATTTGGTTCACCTTTTAAATAAAAACATACAGGTCATCATTAAGTTGGAGTCAAATATTTATATAATTGTGTTCAGTTCGTCCCAAAATGATGTCCATGAGTTTGATTGAACAATTATCCAGATTTTATTTTTTTATTACCGGTATTTGAGTTCACAAGGTGAATATTTGAAATGAGTTTGCAAACTAGTCTTGGATTGACATTTTCACTGGTTACGACCTTTTAATTTACATTTTTTGGCATTGAGCACCTTTGAAAAGTTGTCCGGGTGTTATTTTGAAAAATTATTTACAGATTTTTGATATTTGTCACAAGAGGAATATCTTAAATGAGCTTACAAACTAGGTCTGGCCAGACATTTTTGCCATAGTTATGGCCCTTTGAGTCATTTTTTGGTGTATAGCATCCAGGGAAAAATTGTGTGGGGTTTATGTTGAACAGTTATCAAAGAATTTGAAAGATTTTCGGTATTTTAGTTTACGAGCAAGACCAGATCTGGAGTTTGCAATCTAGGCCTGGCCAGACATTTTCACAAGAGTTATGTTCCTTTGATCATCATTTTTCGACAAGCAGCACCAAGAAACAAGACCGTGAACCATCCCAGCCACACACTTTTCACTGGAGTTATTGCCATTTGATTTTCATTTTGTTTTGGGAGAAGCAACTTGAAATGGATCTTAGGATATCTCAAACAAATATTAACTGATTTCAATTATTTTTCAGCATATTTTGAAAATGCTCTTCCTCAACCTTGCCCATCTAGGCTGGGGCCACCACTGTCGATGACTGCTTGTTTTATTTGGTGAAACAACCACAGCCTGTGCAGAATAACAACACTTTAGCTAGATAGAGGGCCATGCATGCCAGAGAGCAGCTTTATTGGCCAGACATATGTGGTAGGTGATTTATCGTCTAACCTTGATATTTATTTACTTTCATCGACGAATCGAATCGCCAAAGCGCGGGACAGGTATGGTGTGTATGTAATCAGTACTATGCCCCGATGTCATGCCTATAAGTAACCACTAGTTAACAGTGTATGCAGTGCAATGTAGACCAATGGGTCAATGTAATCGTTTTAATTTGGATACAATTTTGCATTACTGGGTAGATTATTTATTACAAGCTTGTTCCCAGAAGTACAGTGTTATTGCTGTTCCATATTTACAGATACGTATGGAATGTATGTTCCATATGCATTATTGAACATACGTTCCATATGCATCTCATTGACGTAAAATAACGTACATGACATTCGCCTCAAACATGGAACCGGAACTATAAAATAAAAGCATCATCACACATGACAAAACATGCCCTCTATGTGCCTAAATAAACCTTTCTAAGTCTGTATGTTTACTGCACGGATTCTAGGACGCAAAGCATGTAATAAACACAGAATGACACGATGTGTAAATGGGTTTCTTGATACAGTGTCACAGAAGGATAGAACTCGAGGCGCTAGCTATCCTTCCGTGTATCGTGTCGTTCTGTGTATGTATAGTATTCCCTACTAATGCATGTTTTTTCATTGTAAATTGGTTGCAAAAATTGGAAATTGCATCACAAATTGTGATGCGAATCTTGTTAAATTGAGCCCTGCCATCTGTCAGCCTGTTCTCTCATCAGACGGTACTCTCCACTTCTGATGTGGCTTCCTTTGCCTTTGGTGTCATGCCGAGATTTGATTTACTTGATGCAATAAAATTTGAACACTAACTTTTCATCGAGAATATTATTGTACAATTTTCAGGAAAATGTATCGCATATAATAAATAAAATGCTACATTATATGCATACAGAAGTACTTGTCCCAGAAATTTGTAAATTTTATTGTAGTCACTTTCAGTGGGTGTCTTAAATTTGTATTCGGTCTGTGCAAAATGTTGTTAAATTGACTGTCCAATTAATTTGCATGATTACATCGTTACAGGGCAATTCTAAACTTACATGTGTATTTTATGGAGTGATTCATAAACTATGGTAAATATAAGTTAAATTATAAAAATTAATTTTATGATAACCTGTTAAAGAGATGTGAAACACTCCAGTAGGGTGATCCAATAGAAATGGAGAACATTCTTATTCAAAGTTGTTCTTTTTACGAATATTAATCCAAATTGTCAACACCTACCATCATTCTGATATATTAATTAAATGCACTGACTTTGGATGGCAAAATCATTTTTGTTTGTTTGTCGCCGATTGTTGCATCTCGAATCCAGATGTAAATATTTACAATTGAGCTTAGTTTTGATGTTTTCTATTGAGTGGTATGGTCGATTTCTTTGAAATTTTCAGCGCTGTTAGTAGAATACTACATTCTCCAGGTTGGCATAACACCTGAATACTAACTTTTCATAAACTCGAACAAATCCATAATATGTCTTTAACCTGAACATTTACAGTAAACATCTTCGACACAAATTCATTATTTTTCTATTTCTTGTCGAAAGTAGATCTGTGTTGTTATCTGTAATTTATTGAAATTGGCATAGAGTCTCACTTTATAGTCCAGGCACATAAGACATGAAAGTGGAAAAGTAAGGAAATAAATCGGGGGGGGGATTTGATTTTTTTTATATTTAGCCATAACATCACAGATGTGTCACGTAAAGTTCCCTAAAATCCGAGTTGAACTTTCTGAGTTATATAATGTTTTCACAACAGTTATATAGATATTTCACAATCATGGAAATAATTGAATGCTGTAACAATATTTCAGCCGAAACAAAATGCACTCAATATTGTTTGATTCACAATTCTCGAACCGAAGACACCAATTCAAAGGGAAACTTCAAATTAATTTTGCAGAAATGGATATGAAATAAAAGACTGAGCCAAAACAATGACGATTTTGAAGGCAAACTGTTGTATTCGATATCGGTTTTCTCGGGCTTCTCAAAACATGAACGCAAGCTTAGAGGTGCCACGATTAATCGTATAATTGACGAACCGTTGATAAAGCCGATACTTGATTACCATTTCCGTCGTCGATTAACCCTTTACCCAACAAAACGGCCAAAACCGGCCAAATAAAGCTTCAACAGCCTAAAATATCTTCGGTCTGTCTCAATAGAACCATACAAATATGGATATCATTGGAACCGGCTCCTTGACCACATTGTGGTAGTTACAGTTACCATAGGTCGACTCGCATATATAAGAGAATGCATTGGCACAGGGCCGTTCTGTTGGGTAAAGGGTTAATCTCCTTTATTTATTTTGGATGTAGGAAATTGTCAGGTATTATTGAATACCGTGTTTTTTTTACACAGTTTAATCGACAACCAAAGGTTAAACAACCTTTGATTGTGCATCATAGAGATTCTGACAACATGAGTATACTTAGATGTTACTAGTACAGGCTATCACTTATCGTGTGGTGACTGCAGAATGAAACTCACTATTACTATTACAATTATTTAATTTGTTCTGAGTCCTGAAATTTCTGGGTGGGGGGTAGAGTTGGGCGGTATTGAAATTTCAATCTCGGTATCAGTAAATTTTCGTTGATTTACCTCTGTATCGGTACAGTAATCGGTATTGCTATTAAATAATAAGATCAAAGCAGATATTCCCAGTAAATTATTGTAATTCAAGTTTTTAGCTGAACAATATACATGTATATATGACCACGGTCCACGGATCTACTACATTCATGACAATACCTAAATTAGGCAACAAAATTACCTACGTAATTAAGTAATATTCACAAATCTCTTTGATGATTTACACGCATGTCGTCGCACTGATTTGAAAAGAGTAAGAGCATGACTACAATATTTTTTCGTGTCAATTGATTTTCGTAACATTTCCATGAGTGAATAGAATTGTGAGTAGTAATCAGTGATCACAATTCACAAATTTATGAACGTTGGCGCGATGTCATGAAATAGGCAAACCGGCCATGACAATTTCCGAACTGCAGATGCCCAAACCCGCGGGTTCATATTCTCCTCCTTGCAGCGTGATATACCATTCATGTATACAATTTAAGAGTCCCTCTTATTTGCAGCAGGCAAGCTACCTGTTACACACGATGCCCAAGTGTTAATTTAAAGTTATCACGCGATCTTTTTTGTCTGATATAGGCACATATGTATAATAAACCGGTAAGTATATATATGTTTAATAAAGTAATTTATAGTAGGATATAAACATATTTGTGCACAACTTTCCAAGATATGCTATTTGCAATTGGCAAGATCAGGTTGTATAAAAATTTTGTAATTTTGTGATTGTTATCCACACTCTGGAAGTTTGCTGAAACTTAGTTTCTGTAACATTAGAATTCCTTCTTTTTAGGAACCGCCGGCGGTCCATCATGCATTCCTATTTTTATATTGTTTGTATGTTTGGCTATTCATAACACTGAAGTTAATGGCTACGTTCGTTCTAATGAACTCACAATTATTATAACCTTGACATCGCCGAGTGCTAATCGCCGATTCCGATTATCGGAAAATCACTATATCACTATATATATTAGAGAGAATTTCGTAAATCCCCGATATAATGTTTCTCTTATACTTCACATCCATTGTTCCTCACACATTTTGAGCATGTTGTCACTCTTATGGGACTAGCTATTCGATTTTTGACAAAATTTTATTTCCATTCTATTTTGGCCATTTTGGGACATACATTCTACTAATATGTTTCACGACTAAGCATTGTTTGTGTATATCTCAAGGTTGTAAGAATTTTGAACTATTTGATCTATATATGACTGCATTCGCATTCGGCCTGATGGAATTTGAACCACTCAGAAAAATCAAGATATTTCAAAAAAGCTCAATTTGGATTTTAGGGGACTTTCGCCATGTTGTCCATGAAAAACTTAGCTTTCCCCGATTTTCTTTTCCCTAGTGAAACCTAAATTTGGCCTTATTATCAACACATAGCCTCTTGATTTTAGAGTTATCCATCTTCATCTGCCATTTGGTCCAATTCTGTCGCTCATCGACTGTTTACTGGGCCACTGATAAGTCTCGATGGTAAAAATTAAAATAGTTTTCAAAAATTAATATCTAATAACTCTGAGCTATGATAGGTGGGTGGGTTCCTTGACTCGAATCAAATAGTTTTTACCCCAAATACAAATAAATAGTAAACGAGGGGGCGCTTAATCAGATTATGCATCTTTAAAATGCACAGAAAAGTTCAAAACAGACATGGAAAGAGCCATTAGCAGTCATACCAGCCTAAAGTCAAATACATTAAACACAATCATGGTTTCTAGTTCTTTACTTCCCACTTAACCCTTTCATGACTGGAGTTTCTTGAAATTTTGTGAAAACCCTGTGCGAGTGCATTCTTTTATACATGTACATAACTTGAGCCAATAAATTATATGATATATGCGAGGCTCCCCATGAAACTGCACTGGCACAGGGTTATTCATACCGTTCCAGCGCAGCTCCTGTCATGAAAGGGTTATTCATTATGATAGCATGTATTCTTATCGATCAAGGCATATAACAAAATTTAATTTTTTTTAGTCATGACATCAGTATTAAATACCTTTGATTCACACTTGATCAAGTAGAGATGATTTCACAAGTTGTTTAGCATCTGGTAGGTCCCCCCCCCCACAGCGAAAAAAAAACTAAAGAAATAATTTAATAAAAGTATCACCGCCTCTCCTCTGTTTTTTGCCTATCATTGCCTTAAACACAGGTATATATTTTGTGGTCGTGTTAGATTTTGGTGTTGGTTACCCAATTTTACAAAAATGTATTTTGTGCACCCATACTGGCCTTTTGTGAGTTATAGAATTTATCCCATTTCTTTGAATTATGTTGCCAATAAACACGCATTTATGATAACGAGGCAGGAATAATAGTTTTAAAGATCATGCACCATGTGGTCAGTTGAAAGATTTTGTTATCAAATGTGTGCTGAATACACAGAGAAGGTAAGGTGGGTACCCAAAACACTTGTAAGCTGGGTACCCATCGCACCAAAATGTAGTGACAATTAATGACACCTTCAGCTTTATTAAAGGTACTCAATCCATTTCGATGGTCCCCATATTCGACAACAACATTTTTTGAAATGCCACTTCAGTTATCAGAATTGATTAAATGCCCAAAAATAATGCTGACCATTTTGTTCAACAAAATTTGGCCAGTTTGTCAAATATCTGACACACAAAAGCCACTTGGATGTTAGAGTTATCCATCTTCATCCGCAGTTTGGTTCGGGGCCGTCTTCTCATCGACTTTTTACCAGGCCACTAAAAAGTACTGATGGTGAAATATAATAGATTTCAAATATTGATATCTGATCACTCTGACTCTGGGTTGGTTCCTGGACTCGAATAAAATATTTTTTACCCTGAAGCCTAAGAAATATTAATTTGCGAACGTTTGTTCTGATTATGCATCTTTTAATGTTATTATGAGAGCCAGCAATCCCATGGCAAATTGCCAGAAATTATAGCCAAAATTATGAGCAAGGTGTTTATGGGACCAGTCAATGCATGGTAATTTCTTGTTTTCAGTCAGGTTAGACTCCTGCAAATCACAATTATTTTGTTGAATCAAACCTTGAAAGCAAGCAGTTAAACACCCTCCCCCTCCCAGATGTAGGCCTACATGTAGCTTCCATCCATAGTTTAAAATATCATGGTACATGTACATCATCAATAAATCGCTCCAATTGTCAATGTTTGCATATTTTCTTGAGTGATCATTTATTAATTTACAACACTATTTCGTTTCCCCACCCCCCTCCCCCATCCATTGGATTTTTTTTTCTCTTTCATCTTATTGTTTGCATTTCTTTTCATTAAATTGTTTAATTTTGTTATAAAATTTATTTTCAAGTTATGAAACATGGATATATGGTTTTATAATGGGTAAAGAATATTGTACATATATTCATATAAAGAAGAAAAAAATTATTTGGTAGTAAACTGAATACATCAACATGTACATTTATTTCCTTTTTAGGCTGACTTCGCCTGAAGGAATGGAGTTTGCTTCTAACGTGCCAGATATGTCTTGCAGCTGCTAACTGTCAAAGGTACTCAATCCGAATTAAAGCTCGCAAATTACTATTTCCTTGGCTTCGGGTGTAAAAAATATTTGATTCGTGTCGAGGAACCCACACATCATAGCTAGGGGTGATCAGATATTGATGTTTGAAATCTATTATTTCAATTTTAAGTGGCCCAGTAATCTGTCGACGAGAAGAAATTATCTGACCAGATAGCGGATGGAGATCGATAACTCTAAAATCGAGTCGCTTTTTTGTGTCAGTTATTTGAGAACTGGCAAAAATCCGTTGAACAAAACGTTGATAAATAACAGGTTTTGGGTAATTTTATACTATACTTGACTCTGGTTAGGCTATAATAGCATTATTTTTGGGCAATTAATCGATTCTGATAACTGAAGTGGCATTTCAAAAAATGTTGTTGTTGGAATCTGATGATATGGGGACTGTCGAATCGGATTGAGTACCTTTAACCTCAGGTATATTCCATTCTGCAACTGATGTATCAGAAAAGGCATTCTTAATAGTTAAAAAATAAGAAAACAATAATTTGGTAGTAAACTCAATACATCAACATGTACATTTATTTCATTTTTAGGCTGACTTTGCCTGAAGGAATGAAGGATTGGAGTTTGCTTCTAGAATGCCAGATATGGCTTGCTGCTGATATCTGTTAACCTCAGGTATATTCCATTCTGCAACTGATGTATCAGAAAATGCATTCTTAATAGTTATACCCCCCACAACAAAGTTAGGGGGGGTATACTGGAGTCAGCTCGTCATCCGTCCATCCGTCGTCTGTCCGTGGACACAAATTTGTCCGGAGTTTTTTTTATCAATTTCCGTGAAACTTGGCACAGGCATCAACCACCATGGGAACCTGTGCACCTGCGATTATGACATCTGTCAGACTTTTTTTGGTGGAGTTATTCCCCCTTTTTCGACTTAGAAAATTTCTGCAACACGTATAATTTTGTCCAAGCTTTTATTCCTACATTTTTAGGTAAATTTTTAGCTCACCTGAGACAAAGTCTCCGGTGGAGCTATAGTCTTCACTCATCGTTCGTCGTCCATCCATCCGTCCATTCATCCGTCAACAATTCTTTGAACATCTTCTCCTCTGATTCCATTGGACGGAATGGGTTCATCTTTGGTGTGGATGTTCCCTAGGTGACTCCCATTCAGATTTGTTCAAATGAGGTCACTGGGTCAATTAGTTGCGAAGCCAGGGCCATAACTCTTTCCCTCCATAGTACTTCTTAAAATGACTTCTTGTCTAGAATCATTGGTCCGATTTAGCTTATATTTGGTATGAAGGGTTCTTGAATGACTGGGGTTCAGATTTGTTCAAATGAGGTCACCAGGTTGATTAGTTGAGAAACCAGGGCCATAACTGTTCCTCCTTAGTAATTCTTAGAATGACATCTTATCAAGAAACAGTGGGCCGATTTAGCTTATATTTGGTACTGAGGGAACTTGGGTGACTGGGAATCAGATTTGTTCAAATTGGCTCACTGGGTCAAATAGGGGCAGAACCAGGGACATAACTCTAAAAACAAAAAAATTACATTTTTGCATTTTGATCATTGATTTTTAGCTCACCTGAGACAAAGTCTCCGGTGGAGCTATAGTCATCAATGTTCGTCTGTCCGTCCATCCGTCCGACAACAATTCTTTGAACATCTTCTCCTCTGATTCCATTGGACGGAATGGGTTCATATTTGGTGAGGATGTTCCCTAGGTGACTCACATTCAGATTTGTTCAAATGAGTTCACTTGGCGAAGCCAGGGCCATAACTTTTTCCCTCCATAGTATTCTTAAAATGACTTCTCAAATACCATCAGGCTATATGGATTCATATTTGGTATGAAGGATTCTTGGGTGGCTGGGGTTCAGATTTGTTCAAATCAGGTCACTGTGTCAAATGTGGGCGGGGCCAGGGACATAACTCCAATTTTTTTTTTTTTTAGATTTAACTCTTTAGATATCTACTTCTTTTAAAGTGATTATGAACAGTTCTGACTGTTGTGGTCTCCAGAGTCCCAGTCTTATCAGTCTTTGCAGTCTGGTGAGCGACCCCACAGTCATTGACTGTCTCGTTTTTTTTAACTTGGCACAAATATTTAGTACCATGGGAACCTGTGCACCTGCGATTATGACGTCTGTCCGACATTTTTTGGTGGAGTTATCCCCATTTTCCGACTTAGAATTTTTTTTGCAACATGCCTAATTTTGTCCGAGCTTTTTATTTCTATATTTTTAGGTCAATATTTTTAAATCTTGGCACTGATATTTAGTACCATGAGAATGTGGAGTTATTCCCCTTTTTCGACTTGCATAATTTTGTCGGAGCTTTTATTCCTACATTTTTCGGTCAATAGGTTTAAGATTACGGTTAGGTTTGTGCACCTGCAATGGGAACTGTTATTTTATAATTTTAACTAAATGTTTACTCACATGTGAAACATCTTAGTATTTTAAAAACACAGGGGGGTATCCTTAGTCCCATTGGGACAGTCACACCTTTTGGACTTGTTTGAGTGCGACAAAGTTATAAGTTAGTTCTTAGGCTATATGCCAACATGGGGAATTTAGCATTCCACTAAAAAATCACTGAAAAATTCAAAGAAATTGATCGTACCACTCCATAGAAAACATCATTAGAACTATGCTCATTTCCCTGGCCGCTGTAGCTTCCTACTGTGCATGTCTTATAAGTCACAGCCGGCTACAGCTTTTTTGCTCAAATACACTCAACAATACGCCATATGGTATGGTATGAGTAAATTCCGCCGATGACTTGTCCGCGCACCCCCATCAGATGGGGTAGAATCCTACAATGTACTATATTATACAAACATGTTTTTATATCGTAAAGTCACCCTCTACATGCGAAGCCACAGTAGACCTGAAATCGGCCTTTGACCTGCGCACAGTGGACCTCAAACTTGGATGAGCCTTTGATCTGTGTTGCGGCACATGTAAGCGAACCCGCCGACGTTGCTGAAACGTCCCATTACTGCGTCACACATCGAATGCTACAATGTACTATATATACACACAGTTATGTAGATTGAAGAGAGATAACTCTATTAAGCCATCACCTGGAATGTCAACTTTACACCCCCAAGGGAGGAATTTAGACAGGAATTTTGCCATTAATCTGTGGATCGTTGCCCACAGTATGGTTCTTTAATGTGCACACATGGTTGTATACGGGACAGGGACAGCCATTAACTTCCCCACCCGATAGAAGTTCATAGAACGGCGTGATCAAACCAGTGTCATCCCTGTACATGACACCGTGCGGGAGAGGATTACCGCTTAACGACACCTCAGCGAAGCATACACGGTACTTTATATAGGCACACTCAAAACTCCCGATTTTTGTTTTGTCGAGGATCGAGGTAAATCGATCCGGGGTCCAAGCGAAAGTCTCTGGCCAATAGTCAAACACGCTAACCACTCAGCCATCACACTCCCATGAACACACTCCCATATCAACACAAACACGTGCTTCCGGTCAGCGAAGAGGTACGATAACTCGTGATCTTCCAGTCGTAATTTGACTTACCGTTTGAAGAGTGGCGATGTGGCTTTGCGAAAAATATATAAATATATCAAAGATATCATTTATCTCGCGAGGTGAATCAGATAAAATGGAACCATGCGTACATAGTTTTGTTATCAGTGCGGTCGGTTGGTTTATAGATTGATTTTTTTAATTTAAAACCAATAAAATGAACTTGGGTCGGGGTGTTTTGAAGACGGTCGGGAAACACGCATTCATTTTGTTTTGGCCTTATTTCTAGTATTTGGAAGTTAACTGTTATTTGTTGACCTCCTTTTAAATGACATGTGAATGCACAAAAAATTGTGCTTTATAAAACAAACAGATATCAATATAATGAGAAATTATTCCAGTGATAATACAATGGCACTGATTATTATGATTTCAAGGTATTTTTGCTTGTTTTTCCAAATATAGGTATAGATGTACAAAACATGACAAACTCTGAATATTACTGTTTGGTTATAATTAATTTGGGGCACCCAAACTTCAGCCCCCAAACCTATTGTAACAGGTCGGGTGGCCTAGATATGTGTGTGATATATGAATCTAATTAACCGTGGGTGGTACATGTATACACTGGAAATTTTCAACTTTCCCCTTTATCATTCCATTAACTTCTGTAAGAATTATGCCTCGTGTCCAAGCTGAGCTACAATATCATTAACACTTTTATTAATGTATATCATCTCTTTTGTCCATTATTTGCAGGTAGGAACGTGTTTGGAATTCATTGGAACTACAGAGAAGAAGTTCAACACGAACACCTAATATTGCGATTCCGGGCTCTGAGCTTGAGATGGCACAGTTTGATGATCTTACTAAGAATTAAAGGTTCAACATCGTACCAACAGGTTAACCAGATCACCAGCATATATTGGTCAAAGTTGTATCAAAGTGGATGTCTAGCTGGAAAGTCTCTAACATGGTGACAAGGATGATCATCATCCAATCCAAGACAACAGTTTTATAGTCTCGTGTTGGCCTCCCTTTTCATGATGTAATTTACATTGAACAACGTTATGGAGAGATCGATAGGAGATTTCTGACATTTTCTGCTGATCATTCTTCAGAATAAGTTTAAATTTCTGTGAATGACCAGGACCGTTATGTTATTTTGGTGGATTGATGATAACATGGTGACATTGACAGCTTCCTGCCTATGTTCGACCTCGTTGCTTCGCAACTCAGTTGAACATAACCACCCCAAGCCATCAGGGTCATACCATGTTATTGTCAGTCCACCAAAATAACTTATAATAATACAGAAAATATGTATATCTTTCAATTTTTGTACCATTTAATAATACAGAAAATATGTATATCTTTCAATTTTTGTACCATTTAATTAAATAAGCTGATATTGGCATCACAGGGATAATTGAAGCTGAAATTAAAGGTTGAAAATCTGTGATAACGGATGAAATTGCCTTTTTTCAGTGCAATGTTTTCCTCGTCAGAAACCAGACCTGTTGATATAATGTTATAAAAAAACATTTACCAGGTAAATATTGAAACTGGGAGCCCTAATTTGGTTAGTTTAAACCTGATCATATTTGTATATTAATTTTGTCTTTAAAGCGAAAAATGTCACGACTTATCTCCCCATATTTTTTTTACATCACTGATTGAGGTTAAAGCATTCGCAGTTGATTTCTCCTAACACATATCGTAGAATATTTCTGCAAAATGATAAGTCTAAGTCGACTGATACATATATGTTTTCTTTTTCAAAGTGTATCTTATAATCTTCTTTGAACAGAGAGCAAATGGTAGAATTTGTTAAGAGAAAGAAGTCTCAAAATTGTTTTCAAAATCTGATATGATCAAATAGACAGTTTTGGGGCTATCTGGGCTATAACAGGCCTATTGTGCCATCAATGCGAATATTACTCTTGTGAAATAGTATTCCTTGAACTATCATTATATATAGGATGGATTCTCACCTAACTGAAAAGAGAGTAAGTTACACAAACTTTGCATTTCCACGTCATAGAATCATGGCATATTAATATGTAGGGGCATAGAACACTCTAAACTGTTGCATGTCACCTTTAAGAGTTTCTTTCTATTATTTCATGTATTAATTTCACTATCATCGAGATGTACAAAGCTTGTGTATTATACAATGTACACCAGTTCTAATTGAAATTACACTCTTGAACAAGCTATGCATTACAGAGTCTAAAGAAAATATCTGGAAATTCCATTACCGCCAAGAATCTTTATGTTAGTGTCAGTCAATCACAACACTTAAAGTGATGAAGCCAATCAGTCGATTGATGATATTCAGGGAACTCCCAGAGTTTCTCGACACATAGCTAAAATAGCATAATAAATCTCTTGTCATATCTGGTCACATTGATAATTTCACAGTTAGCACCCGTTTTCTTATCCGCCAAAACGAAAGTGACAGGAGATAACATTCATAAAACATTCATAAAACTGTGCGCTTTGATGTCATATGGCAAGAATTTCATGCTTGAGGTAAGAATAATATTTTCCATCATGACCTGGCATGTATGATGGAAAGATCTCAACCCGAGGGGTCAGATATTGCGGCCAAACACAAGGCGTCCAGACCAAATATCTGACCCTGAAGATGACTTTTTTCTATGCCCATATCCCGACCCAAGTCATGATGGATTATTTTTCTCCCAAATCAAGAGCCTCATACAAGCTAGGTTAATAGGTTTGAGTGAAATATACATGTCTCATGCAAACGACATGGCTATGTTATCATTGGTCTAGACATGAATTCTGAGAAACCTGGTATGAATTTCTGAGAAATGCGTGTATTGATATGAACTGAGTTTGCCAAGAGAAATGTCCTTACCATGGAAAGTTGAACATGTTTCTGGTTATTTGACAGAAAAAATTTATGTTTTGAAGTGTTTGACAATTTGTTGCTACAATAACATTTTTCAAAAGTCTACCCACTTCGTTAATTAGGTGATTGACATTTTCTTTGACTGCATATAAGACATCAGTCCTTCCCACGAGGAAAACACAGCGAGAGCATTTATTTGCTCCCGTAATTCAGAAGATGGGTGTAATATTGCACCCATACTATAATTGTAAGTTGGGTTTTTCTAAAACAAAAAGTCATTGTGGAATAGACCTATGTCTAGTTACACTTTAATATGCCATTGTTGAACTGAGTTGGTAAAGGATCTAATTAAACTTTCAAACAGTTCACTATTGACCCAACAATTACAGTCTCCATTAGTATTTTGAGATGAGGGATGGGTGTGAATTTTAGCACCCGTCATTTGAAAATTATGAGTGCGTATAGGTGCGAGTGCAATCACTCCCATCTCCTGGGAAGGACTGAGACATGAGGTGTTTTTTGCTTCAAGTGGACTACATATTGTCAAAATTATATAAAACAATTTTTTTTTTGCTTAGCCACGTGCATGAGCCGAGGCAATTCTGCTCGACTGAAATGGTATGAAATAGACAATAATACTATTTCTGATGCCATGCACTTGGTGTCTCGAAGCTCTTAATAAGTAATATGGGAGAGTGGCTCCGCCCAGTTGTGACGAGGGATACTAATATTACCATGCCCGCAATGTTTACTGGGTTGAAGACAGAAATGTCTGAAGGGTGCTTCCATCTGTTTTTTATTGGTTAAAACTTTATAATATTTCGGACATGTCTATATTCTTTGGAATTATTTATAGAGTGCTGTGTAGTCCACAAGCTAAAACACACAAACAAATATATTATTATTATAGTTCTAACAGAAGGGCATGGAACAAATTTCATATAAATGATAGACCGATTAGTGCAAGCTCCCATTAGTACAGTGTTACATGGAATGAACATACATAGATGCATAAATAATTTTATTGCAAAATCTAGTGAACATTTCTGAGAACATTAAAGACCTTCTCTTATTATTCATGGTAAGAAACATGGTGTTGTAATTAAATCAAGCTGAAACCATAAATGCTCTGAACTATGTTTTTATTATTTTTGGATTTTTTAAATAAATAATTAAATTGTTATCTCCATTGTTATTTGATCCACATGTGCAAATCAATCTATACATTTAAAGGTTCTTTTTGGCTTAGAATGGGCTCAACCATCCTTTCTTCTCCATGGAGGTAACATCTTTGTGCTCTGTCACTCTTGGAGGGTACTTTGTGCACCAAGAGTGCCATCACCCGAGATTGTTCATGTTACCTCTCTTGAGTGATAGGTTGCCTCCCCGGGGAGGGAACATCCTAATGCTCAACTGATGCAACTGGGTGCGTAAATTTGCACACCAATAGTGTCAGAGTGGCTCTTCAAAAACTGCAAGGGTGCCTCTCCTGGGAGGTAAAATATGAACTCTCCTTGGGGGGGTTGGCTAAAGTGCATCCCGGAGTGGCTCTCCAAAAACTGCAAGGTTGCCTCTCCGGGAGGTAAAATATGAACCCTCCTTCGGGGGGTGCCTAAACTACCTCCCGGAGGGGCACTATTTCACCATCTCCCCAAAAGGGGTAGATTATAACCTCTCCATGGGGGGTAGTCTTTGCCCCTCCTGAGTGATTACGTATATCTCCCACTGAGTGACAAATTGTGCTTCGACGGGGATGAACTTGGGTCACATGAGGGACAAATTGTTCCTCGGCTCCTATCACCCCAATGGAGAAGCAAGTTAGCCTTTTGGATAGTAGGTGAAATAGTGCACCTCAAGAGATGCAAATATTGCCCCTCCGAGGAGCAATATTGCCTCCCCATTATTTAGAGTGTATTTGACGCCCGACAAACACTGATATACATTATTACTCCTTGAGCAGTTAAGAAAGGAAAATGTTTGAGTCACGTTCTGTACGAACCCAGTGTTTACACTTTTGTAAATCAATCGGGACGCACGGACGGACATGCTGGTTACTATATTCCTCCAAAATCTATCGAGACGACCCCCCCCCCATAAAGTGAAATATCCACCGTTATGGCCACACTCAAGATTATATCATATATTGTTATGAGTGAATCGATGATATACATATGAATTATCATGTTTGTGTGTAATTGTATTTTATGTTCATTTTGTGTAATACGATTATATGGGGAGACATAGACCCTTTGTAAGTTGCAAAACTTATGTCTCAATCCCGTTGCGTTATTATGCAATAAAATACATTTACACGAAGAAGGGAATGCCCAAAATATTGTACATCATCTCGCTGTTAGCATTGATAAACGCCTCGAATATATTGTTATGGATTAGTTACATGTGTGATATGTACTAACGTAAGAACTGTTTTGTATTCAATGAAATACTATTAAAATAAGACAGTAGGATCGAAGTGACTTAGTCAGACAGGTGTGTAGCATAATATGTCATACGAAGCACTTCGGATATATGCTGCAGCTGGTTCCATTTTTAAATTTGTAAAAAAAATGCACGGATTTGGGAATGTAATGTCAGTGACGGTTGTTCCTGCTTTTAGTGAAATGATTTCCCGTTAGAACAATCCAACTGCACGTAGAAATCACTGACGCCTGGCAATCACTGACACAAATTATAATGCCCATTACGTGTTGTTATACATTTAGTTTATGAATTAAAATGTTTTCTGAACAGTGAAATGCTCATGTTTCTGTTGTTGACGTTAATGGACCGAAGCACGAACACAATTGCATGAAATACGTATAGACACATATTTCCGACGGTATATGCATTGAAAAAGGTCACATAATGACATGAATTACGTACAGGGGGGAATGAACGCGACTGGTTTAGAGAGCGTCCTATGTTATTCTTCTGCATACTGGGACAGTCCATTAATTTCTCACATCTTCATGAAATCATTATATTCACCAGAATAAGATAAAGGCGAATATTTGTATAATTGAAGATCTACTATACTCCAACTCTCGCATTGTAGAAATATCACAGATATGTCACATACGAGTCAGTTAACTAATACTAAAGTTATCAATCAGAAACCATCTCGAACGCACGGACGCACGGACGCACGGATGGATATGCTGATTACTATATTCCTCCCAAATCTATCGAGACGACCCCCCCCCCATAAAGTGAAATATCCACCGGTATGGTCACACTCAAGATTATATCATATATTGTTATAAGTGAAATGATGTTGTACATCTGTATTATCATGTGTGTGTAATTGTATTTTATGTTGATTGCGTGTAATACAATTATATGGGGAGAGAGACCCTTTGTAAGTTGCAAAACTTGTGTCTCAATCCCGTTGCGTTATTATGCAATAAAATACGTTTACATTAAATAGGGAATGCCCAAAATCGTGTACATCATCTCGTTGTTAGCATTGGTAAACGCCTCGAATATATTGTCATGGATTAGTTAAATGGGTGATAAGTAATAACGTAAGAACTGTTTTGTATTCAATGAAATACTATTAAAATAAGACTATAGGATCGAAGTGACTTAGTCAGACAGGAGCGTAGCCCATTACGTGTTGTTATACATTTAGTTATATGAATTAAATTGTTTTGTGAACAGTGTAATACTGCAACGACGATTACATATTAATCAAGTAATTGCTCATGTTTCTGTTGTTGACGTTAATGGGCCAAAGCACGAACACAATTACATGAAATACGTATAGACAAATATTTTCAGACGGCATATGCATTGAAAAGAGTCACATAGTGACAGAAATTACGTACAGAGGGAATGAACGCGACTGGTTTAGAGAGCGTCCTGTGTTAATCTTCTGCATAATCGGACAGTCCGTTAAATTCTCACGTCTCTATGAAATCATTATATTCACCAGAATGAGATAAAGGCGAATATTTGTATACTTGAAGATCTACTATACTCCAACTCCAAATACCACGGACATGTAACATACGAATCAGTTAACTAATATTAGAGTTATCAATCAGAAACCATATTGAATGGACGCAGGGACGGACATGCTGATTACTATATTCCTCCCAAAACTATCGGGAAACAATTAGATATATATATATTGATGAAGGGACGGACATGCTGGTTCCAGTATACCATACCCACCCCACCCACAACTGGTTGCAGGGGTATACAAATACAGGTAATAATTCTAAAATAAATGGTACCTGAACACTCCACATCACTCCGAAAATATCCGTCCGATTCTCATAAGCCTTGCTCCACATTGGCAGATAACTGGTTTGAACAAGCACATAACATGAACCCCAACAATGAACGTTCGATCCGAAGAATGAAATGAATGATAAACAACAACACACAAAGCACTGTACACGGCGTATGAACGTAACCGAACAGAAAAGAGCGTTCTCTGTAAGACCATTCCCTATATGGTTATTATAAGGAGCGTTTGTTTCACTTTTGCTTTTTGACAAGACTTAAATGACGGCGTACGAAACTAACAGTGGTGTTTTATTTTGTTAAATTATAAAGGAAGTCATTTATATTTTGGCAGACATATACTAACGGAAAGAATTGAATGTACATTTGCAGTATTCTACTATTCACAAAAATATACGATGATGTTTGCATTTTCTATGTGTTTTTTGTTGTTATCGCTAACGAAATAATTGGATATACGTCGTCTTTACGTTAGTATAAGTATACATCGTATAACTAAGGCTTGTTTGCTCCCATTAATGTAATGTTTGTATTTTGTTTGGTTGTACTTGAGATGCAGTGCATTGAAGATGTGAAATACGATACAAAAGTGAAATGCACGGAGGCAGAAAACTCATGGCACACAATACACGTCAAAATGATAATTTAGCCCACACCATGAGCAGCAAAATTTACGAATAGGTGGGATTATATTCAAATCCAAGTTATTTGGTTTATAACAGCTTCCATATATAATCAAACCAATACAACAGTCTGGAAATGATTGTTGGAATTCGGTGGGCGTTCTATCGGTTCCCATGTAGAGGAATGAGCCTGGCCCGCGAGACGGGTGCGTTCGAATCGGAGATAGGTTCCATCTGCGGGGAGATGGGGTAGCTGGAGGAAGGCCAAGGGGGAGTGACAAATATTTGGCGTATATATAGATAATATATATTATACTAGCCGATGAGCCCGACGTTGTCCGGGCTATTCAAAAACCAAATTTCAAGTCGATAGCTCTACCCAGCCCGACGTTGTCCGGGCTATTCAAAAACCAAATTTCAAGTCGATAGCTCCACCCGTTTCCGAGATCTGGTCTGCGCATGCGCGAAGCTGGCGTCGCACGGGCTCGGCGACCCGATAAAATTCGTATCCGGTGCAAGATACATTCACATACCAAATTTCAAGTCGATAGCTCCACCCGTTTCCGAGATCTCGTCTGCGCATGCGCAAAGTTTCGTCCCGATCGGTCGAGAATAGTAGATTTGTATAAATGACAGACAAACATACAGAGGTCTTCAAAATATATATGAGATATATATAAGCGGAATTTTTTTGAAGAGCACTTTTCACTTGACTGAGAAAAAAATAATTTTCTAAGTCCAAAAGTTTAGGTTGAAATAATGGAGCCTTTTTAAAAAAGTGAGAACAAAATGAACGACTTTTCTGGAACAGGTCGATTTGGATCAGATTTGGACTCCAGGTTCCCCAAAAGTAATCTCCGTTTCGCGTGTAGCATAATATGAATTTCACGAATCAGAAACAGGGATATAACTCTGCGAGGAAAGCACGGACAATATTCGTTTGCCCCAACATACTTACCAACTTTTAGTTTTCTACTGCTCATACTTTCCGAAATATAGTGATTGTAAAAGTGTCGAGTATTTTAATAATAATAATAATAGTGAAATATTTTTTTAATATCACTTTGCCATGACAAGTTGCTGTACCTTCATTTTCAGTATCCTTTAGATGCCTACATTCACTAGAGATTTCGCGGCCCCCCTCCCATTAGTTTCTGAGTATTTCCAATTAAACAGAAAACGACCGCAATAGAAAAACAATATACTTCCTTGGTTACACCATGGAAGTATAATAAAATGTCCATACTAAAGTATACTACTAGGTATAACAAGGTATTCCTGTGCTATATACATAGAGACATATCAACTTTAAAAGGCGAGTATTTGAATTCAGAAAAGGGGACGCGGCCCTGCAGTTGATTATGCATACTGATACTGTATATATCAACCAATAAAGCGCGGCTATGGCCGTGGCTAGATGGGGTTTCCGTGGGTGGGAGTCCAGTTTGGAATTTGCTACTGACCAATTGTAGCTGAAGACCAATTTCTATATCATCATCCTCCAGTTTGGAAAATTATCAACGGATGGAAGTACGACCGAAAATAGAAATATATTCGACCAATATTCGAAGGTCTAATGCAACTTCACACAAATTACTGGTTGAAAACTCAAAATTTCACAACATTTCCAATCTATATTTTTTGGTCTGTAATGTCCAACTAATTTCGTGTGGGGAATGACATTTCCGACTCTTGCAAATGTTGGCCCAATTTAAAGTTCTCACCCCATCCCCTTATGGCCAAACCAAGTTTCAATTTCATAACCTTTTCTCCTTCTCACAATTTACACAGGATAAAATGTCATATAATACAAATAACACTATTCATCAATGCATGAGATTGGAAGCAAAAGACCGTAAACTCCCACATGTCATCATGAACGATCGAGCTGAGCTCGGTTAATAAAGTTGTGAGTTTCGTGATATGGTTATGATGCACATTTGTTTTAGCTGGATATCATGCCAGTTGTGACAACAAATACATTGAAATACATTTTGCTGAGTGACAGTTCAGGATGCAATGAATGAAGCTCTATCGGCCTTTCATAATTTGTTCCCAACCGCTGAATCTGATCACAGTCCTTCTCTTAAATTGACAACACAATTCCCTAGACCGTATGGTATCGACATAATTATGAAATTGAGCGGGGTATAGATAAAATCTTTATCGGCTTGATAATATAGTTTAATCAAAACTGTCCGATCCTTCAAACGTGATCGGAAGTTAAGGTTGGTGCATATTAGCAAAGTAATAAAGGTGCGTGTTATTCAGTTTCACACCGTTACACATGTACCTATAGTCAAACAATTATCAGAGACGTGTATGGCAAATCCAATATACTCAATCACGAAATCCACACAAGAGTACAATCTCATCCATGCGGTGAACGAAATCGATTGTTTCTTTCAGTCGGACCCAAGCAAAATTCTTCAACGATGATCAATTAAATGTTTCGTGGTGGCGATCGGTGCAAGGTCGATAATATATATTCCGGATGTATGGAATTTGAGTTATAATTTTATCTAAAAGGGACGTTCACATGCCGCTCCACTCACTCACTCACTCCCAAATTCACATAAATCGTGAAATTTCGAGTTGGGACCTTCACCTACAGTGAAGTACATTATTAAGGAACAGATAATAACTAAAAATATATATTAAGCGATGGCGAAATTGTAACAACATCAAATGTTGATAATCTACAAATGTGCAATGACCGGGAGTGCACCAGTGGGTGGTCCTAGTAAGCTGAATATATACATGTATACATCAATAGATGTATTGTAACTTAATTACCTATAATGTAGATATCAATATGACTAAGATCCCCTAGGTTCCTTTCAATATATGAGATATGTGATGTCCTACTTAATTAATTTCAGCCCCACCATAACTTCCTGTGCCCAGAAGTTAAAATTCACCAGGATGCAACTTCAGAACACTTCAAAATATATAATAATTTCACAACTCATGTGCTGTTGTTTTGTTGCTTATAAACAACGGACTACAAAGGTTAATCCATCCAGAAATCAAATTAAGACAAAGAATAATATCAATTATACATATCAATTATAGTTATGTGGAAATACATACCACAGCTCAGCATATCTGACACTGGTATGGATCCTGTTTCACAAGAGGGTGTTGCATAACTGTATGTTAAACTATTGGCATCTGCTGTGTATGTTAGTCCATTAATGACAACGTTGAAGTCTCCGCTTGCTAAATCTGTTCGTAGCTCTTCGGCAGCAGTCGCGAGCATCACATCGTGTTGTGCGTAAGTAGTTCCATCAGTCTGGGTGAGCATGGATATCTCAAAACTGACATCAATTCTGGAGCTGAAATCGAATAAAACAGAACCGGTCACGGCTATATCTAGGCAAAGACAATTTACGTGAACGTTTTAGAAAAAAAAGTCGAACTGTACCTAATTTTCACACTAAATGGAGACTGTGTGGCAAGAAACGTGCACAAACAAGGTCAATTGACACTCATTTGAAAGCAGTCGTGATGGCGAACAGCCATACCAAGTATCATTCAGATCCCAGAACATATGTAAAATATTGCCGTTTATCGGTACCAAGACCTTCAGTAAGATAGAACTTTTTCAACAGTGCTGTTCATATATATTATATCATATCTGAATATCATGATAGGAGATTGAATGTTTCTTAATTCAAGAAATCTCTCAACTATTTTCATGCGAAAAGACACCCACCCATATATAATCTAAGTTTGTGTGTGTTAGTGTTTATCTGTCACGATTTTGGCGCGTTTAAAACTATATCACCCTCATGCCCAATTGTACCCAATTTTGACAATGTTCTGTGGGAAATCTTAGAATACTAAAGATTCAGGCCAATTGGTGTAAGATAAAATAAGAAATAACGCATTTCCCAAAGGTTATCAAGGCGATATTTTACTGATATAATGCATACAAGACCATATAAGTAGAATGTGGTTTTAACGGCGTCCGTGCCAATGCTAAATGCAGAGTAACTCCGCGCACCGTTTGCCGCTTTCATTCTATCGTTACTAGCGGTGTCAATATGTTTCTACACGCGTTTGTCCCCCGTTATTGTACATCGGGCGACTTAAAGGGGAATACATGAGCAATACAGAGTGTTCATTATACGATTAGAAGGTATGTAGGCAAATTGGTACACATATGTTCACAAGACCAGGGGATATCACGAGATAGGCGCATTTGACCTCAGATAACTACTTAAAGAGGAACTAATAAATTTCATGATCAGCAGAGACCATTTATCCCCAGTTCAGAAGACATGTGGTAAAATTGTTGCACCTATATAGGTAACATGACACGGGGGATGTGACGGATATGGACGTTGACCTCAAATGACTCAAAGGGACACTAATAATTAGCAAAAATGAGCGTTTATTATCAGATTAAAAGATGGATTGTAACTTTATCCGGAGATCATATAATGCAATGAGTACTGTTTACATTTTGTGACTAATAATTATTTTTAAATACTTGAACGGGCACTAATAATATACTAATTATCCGCACGATTTCCCTGCATGTCACCCATCATTTTTGACGGGTAACCCAAGTTTTCTATATTAAAGATTGTTTATGCAATTACTGCTGAAAAAAACCACTGTGCTAAGATATGAGATTTAGGTCATGTGTCCATAGCCATATCCCTACTGACCCGGTATCTCTAATAGTATAACATATGTCCAGTTGATTGCTCCTTGTCTGAATAACACCATTTATTTTCATTTGGGCTGAATTATTAGTGGCTGATTTATTCTTTGAAATATATAGGGGTATGGTGTTATATCATGCAATTAGAAAATTAAGTCAACATTATGAAACAGACGAAGCCGCCACTCACAGAACCAACAAAATAAGCCATTTGGTGAATGGATTGTTGTTTGGAATTATTAATTATTTTTGAACTTCTTGGTACCTAGGGACAAAAGAAAATAATATTTTCAACCCCTCAAAATGGCTCAAATGTATTACAATCCATTGTTTTTGTCTTCTCTGTTTTTTTTTAATTTGGTGCAATTGTGCCTGGATTTATGCGTCTGCCTTTTGACAAATAATAATTCATGACCTTATGGATAAACGTAAACGGACGGTTTGAATTTACAAAACGTATTTAGTGTGAAAATTTTGGTTTTAGGTAAACAATCAGTTGTTTTCAAATATTAGCGAACAAAATTGGCAATATGATATCTAACATTGCGCTTACAATAGTTGTCTTGTCTGTGACTTTGATCAGGCTTTGTCTATTCTAGCGTTACCTCGATTAAACACAAATCGCATTTACTTGAAATAAAATGACATTTGTCGTATATTGACTAATTGACAAAGCTGTCAGACGTTTGAAATCCTAGACCATAGGGAGCGTCATTAAAACAAGTAAAAATATTAATTAACAAATAGTTAAATTTTAAATGAGCACGAAACCTTAACAACAGATCGCTATATATAACAAAATCGAATACCTCCTCACAAATATACCGTACAGTGCCAACATATGTTAAATTAATTCATGTAGGTTGCACTTCTGCCCATATGCTTTAAATGTCAAACGCGTTCTAGACTCGCAACCACTACCTTGATCTTAAAGTAGAACATTTCGAACACATTGCAAGGTGAAAGGGTTGGAATTTGTGTATCTTCCCGTAGACGATAATGTTAGATTGAAACATATATATAAATCGATACATTTACTGCAGACCTGTGCATGTGGTCATATATTTTTTATATTGGCGATTTTAGTAATCAATTGTCGTGACTCCATTGTTGCCGGAAAGATGAAATGTAGTGATTGTGTTCTCCTTATTAGGTCCGTTCATAAGGTAATATTTGATATACCGACGATTACTCAGGCCCGTTTCAAACGACGGATTTTTGTCGACTCGAATCTAATACCAGACTCATAATTGTATTAATTTCGTCAAAGATGTGACGTATGAAACAACTAGATCCGTGTCAGACGCACCGCAGACGACTCTCCGTCCAATTCAGACTAATCTTCGTCGATGATGCGTCTGAAATCCGTCTTTGTTTCATACCTGGGATTTTTAACGACTCGAATCTAAAGCATTTTACAGGAAAGCCGAAAGCTGCAGATAAGTACCGAATCCAAATGATATGATAATGGTAAGATACTGAGGGAGTTCCCTATATCTGCGGAAATACCCACATGACGCCATGTTTGACGTATTTGTCCTTGCAAGCTTTCCCAGCTTCGCTATCTTTTTACATGTGTTTTGTGGCGTTTCTGACACATGTCACCAGAACAAAACATGGACACCATCCCCAATAATATTTAATCCTATAGATAAGATTATGTATTACTGTGGTGAGGTCAATTTTTATTCTGGGGTCCTGTGGTTTCTGGTTGGTCTTAAATTGTCTCCACAGGATAAATGTGTTCTGTTGAGAATAATTTAATGATAAAACGATAATCCGCCTAGTTGCACAATGTCAACATAGATTTGATATGGCTGAAAACAACAAAAACAAAAAGTTTGGACTAATAATAAAATAAGATTGTTCCGATATTTAAATTTTCAACAAGTGCAAATTGCGAAATTTGTTTCTACCTCTAATAAAATATGATTATATTGATAGCAGCCACGTCCCTTGTGACATAATGGTGTCCACGTTGTACTGCCACATGCATTCATATATATTCTTTAAGTTGCTTGGGGAACTCAAAATTCGTTTACTTTAATTCACAATCAGCTTAATTAAAAACACCCGCCTCGGGGATACTGGACGAAGCGAGACGAAAAGAACCTACCTCTAAACCGGAGGTAAATGCTGAAAATACAAAATTTTCACACTGACACAGTTTAATAAACAGAACAGTTGGTGAATAGTTACTTAATTATTGGGTCAAATCAATATTCCCACATATCTTCTGAGATGATAATAAGCGCTCTCCATTTATCATCTATGTTCAAATAATGTATTAGCCCCATTTTAAGTCATCTGAAACCAGAGGCATATATCCAGTTATATTCCCCTGGCCAGGTGACACATGATGTATACCAATTTTCCTACATATAATGGAAATTAATATTGTGTAAATTGTTACCATTGCGTAAAATTTACCCAATGTTTGCTTGGTGCTATATGCACAATTGTGTTTATCCAACGCGATTTAAAGTGTATATCCTCATATACATGTGCACATATATTCGCGTTGCAATCGCACACATACATATACATAATTTATACTGCATTTTAATATATGTATAACATAGCGCTATGTATATGCCTCTATATCTACGCGTGACCAATTTGTGACGGTAACCGGGAGTGCACCTTTAAATAAATCGACTGATGTATTAAATTCGACGCGACGAAGATGCGTCCGTCTGAAACAAAATTGACCGCAGTCGCATCACCGATGGATTTAATATAATTAGATTCGAGTCGACAAAAATCCGCCATTTGAAACGGGTCTTAACCCCAAAATAGATGTCTGTTGTAATTCGCAACCGACTAATCCGATGATATCGCCATTTAAAATGATGTAAATGACGAAAACACAACAACGAATGCTCAATGTGCTAGTAGTGAATTTTCAACTGCATGTACAGATTTTATCGGTCAACGTTTTTCTAGCGAAGAAATAATTGCAGTCATTGAAAAACGCGAGATCACACTCAACTGATGACTGCTGAATGACCAGAAATTAACAGAAACCCGCCTCTGACTCACTAGTCGTCGAAACACATACATTTTAAAACTCTACTGCATTGCAATTGTGAGCTTCCCACACCGATTGAAAATACCTCTGGAAAGACTTCCAGGGAGGCGCTCAATTTCGGAGAGTTTTGGGTAGGATTCGTATACAGACACCAGTGGAATTACTCCTATAAGTAGTTGGGATGGTGTTATTATTGGATTATTACTTAACCAACGTTGGTTCAAATGTTCATCAATTGGACATCTGATGCATGAAGCAACAGCAGTTAGAAATTCTGACTAAAAACTGATTGAGATTGTTCTCATGTTTTAATTTATTCTATACTGCAGGGATTTCAGATATATAAAAATACACTGGAATGTTCTTATGCATTTGGAGGGATGGTCATGTAATAACAGCAGACACCAGACAGGCCAATAGATAATACAAGTTCAGAAGAATTCATATTCATTGGTGGAAAATGTTCAGATAATAAGTTCGATAGGTTGTTTGTTGATCTTATTATCTGAACGTTTCCTAAGGGATAACTACTCAGCAATGTGTGTTTGGTATAGAACGGTTTAATCCCCCAATATCTAGTGCGAAATATGTTGTTTTAGACAAATATTTGAATACGTTGCTACTTTTAGTCACAAATTTAGTCTGAAATGTCCACCAGTTGGAAAGCCATATACCAGCGGAGGGGTAGGAATTAAACAACTACTTGTGGGGGTTGAAATGATGTTTCCCATTTTAGTCTTGAATACAGCTGGAAATGTCTCGTTCCTGCATAAAGATATATTTAGTATTATGTGATAAATATTTTGTGCAATAGCTTTCTATGGAAGCCAAGCTCTACGCACATTGCTCGTTTCTTCTTTCTCCCGACATCCCCACATCTCACTGCAACATTGTCAGCCGTGCATGAATCTGGTAAACATTGGCTACTGAATGAACTGTGTTGAAGAATGTTTATGAAGTTTGATTTAATCTGGTCCTGTGCGGTTGTAGAACAGTCTCCATCGAAGTAGTATAATTTACTGGGCATATAAATCTGCCCGGAAATTGTCGATCCTGTATGACAAAATTAACTAATCTGAATCCCTGAAAACTTTTTCGAACGTGAAACGTTAAAAGATGCTCTATATCTCCTGGCATCCATTCCGTTCAACGAAACTCCTTTTCGATACATGTTTCAATTATGATTTCAAAAACAAGACAAAATTAACATCAAGTGTTAAACATGTTTCAACTAAACATCTACAATGAAATGTTCTAAAAATAGCCACATTTGTTTCTTTCTCGTTCATAGGAAATAACTGCAGAAAAACCCGATTGACTAGTTTCTCTGACTCAAAATTATTATGTCTGAGCCTGCATCTGTACAGAAAATACAACGAAGAGATACACCATTTTTAATACATGGAACGCAATATATTGTTTATTTCAATTTTGTTTCTTAAGTCATTGTGGGCCATTATTTTCAAAAATGCGATGGAGTCTATATAAAAGATTCTGTTAACTTACGTTAGTAATCACAACAACCACGCCCCTTAATGCAACATTTTAAGAGTACAATGCATGTTTGATTATGTTATAAATACAAAATGTTAACGTTATAGAAGTTTATAAAGAAATATTGTTTCTTTCAATGGACCAACAAACACATTCCATATCTAAAAAAACACAACCATGGGAATGTGTACTGAACACAGTGAAGACGATGAACTATAAACATATTTATATTTCGTGTGTGTTCTTTAGAAAATTACCATAGAAAATGTTTTTGACAAATGATAGATTTACTAGCATACCAGGCTGTAGCCCGTAATTGGGTCACAGCTCATGGGATAATCTCTCAATGACCAGTGGCCACATAAGCTTATAGCTATTCCCACCAGACTGAACATAGTGCCATGAGAAAGGTAACAAATAAACTGCCAGCTCTCAGCCGGTCATGTAAAGCAAGTAAATATATATAATTTGGCAACAACTTGTTCAAAGTAATTTTTTCAAAGAACACTAAAAAATATGAATGTTTTTATAGTGTATCGTTCTTCACAGTGTTCACAGTGGACATTCCAATATTTGTATCTTAGATATGGACTTTGTGTTTGTTGGACCATTGTAAGAAAACATAATTTTTAAAAACCTCAATAAAGTTAACATTTTGTATATCTAATATAAACCACCATTAATTATACTCTTAAAATGTTGGATCAATCAGAATCAATGGGTATTAAAAGTATGCTGTGATTATTAATATAATTGAACTGAATCTTGTACTATGATTCCATCAAATATTGGAAAATATGGGCCCACAAAGACCATAGATTCTGTTTCCAATTACCCAAATTATGTAAAATAATTTTCACTTCAGATCGCCAGGCGAATAATAAAACAATTAGTGTACATACTGATGCACAGTGTCACAAAACTAGAACAATACAATGAGAGTAACATATTAAAGCTACTCAATCCGACTCGATGGTCCCCATATATTCAGATTCCAACGACATTTTTTAAAATGCCGCTTCAGTTATCAGAATCGATTAATTGCCGAAAAGTAATGCTAACCACAGTTAACTATGGTATTAAATGCCCAAAACCTGTTATTTATCAACATTTTGTTCAACGACATTTTGCCGGTTTGTCAAATATCATGTCACAAAAAGACACATGATTTTTTAGTTATCCATCTGGGTGTGACTAATTAGTGCCCGGGCAAGCCCGGACACGCCCGGACACATCATGACAAGCCCGGGCGCTCCCGGGCAGCCCCATGGGCCCACGGAGAGTATAATGTGATGGCTTATGGTAGTATGATACAAGATAAGCATAGGTTATTAAAATTGACTTGCTGTGTCATCCACCGGCGGGTTTATTAACCCTTTAAATGCCGATATTGACTAAAATAATCCGGGAGAGTCCAGGCACACATAGACCCGATCAGATTATATATTGATGGCTAATGGTAGTTAGGCACTTACTAAAGGTATACTTTGAAAATTGACTCGCAATCTCGTTCACGACTTGCTCCATTAACCCATTAAATGACTATATGCACCAGAAGAACATAGGAGAGCCCGGGCAAGCCCGGGCAGCACATGGGCCCATGTACAACATAATATGGTGCCTTATGGTAGTGGGATACATACTAAGTATAGGTTGCGAACGTTTATTTGCTGTGTAATCCACCGCCGATTTGATTAACCCTTTAAATTCCGATATCGGTTAAATAGTGGAATAGATTAGTAACAAAATTGTTCACCTTATGACTAAAGTATGAAATTTTGCACATACGTACATATTCACATACTATTGATATTAGGTGTGGAACCACGCTGAAATTTCACTTTAACCCCTCTTTTAAGGGATTTCCCGAATTTAAAGAGCGTTTCATAATTATATAATTTACTAAATGTCGCAATTACTCTTCACATGGAATATGCAATTAAAAATTAGGCATATACAGTAAGAATGACTCTGCGAGATATATTGATACATTTTTATGTCAAAATTGGAAACACCCACGTCCAAGTGGAAAATTTGACATTTTTTCACTAATATATTCTATATCATTTTCAGCTGTTTGGAGCTGGTTGAGAATTTGACTTTATTTTGTGATGTTCATGTTAACTGATCATTGTAGCAATGAAATATGTCATGCATGGGGTTCCATCCCCTTGAAATCCTTAAAAAATCTAATTTTACAAAATTCAGTATACAATTTCACCAAAAATCATAAATTGTATCCTAGTCACATTTCAACAAGAAATGAGAAGAACTGCACAAAGCAAGTGATGCATACCATTACTTGTGACAATATTAACCCAATGGAATCAAAATTTTCACTTCGGCTAAAAATGGCTGTCAAAATGGGGGCCAAAATATTGAAAATGGTAAATATGGTCCCAGTGTGCCATACAATCGCTTGTAAAAAATTGGATATTATGCCGTAGATGCATTGAATTCTAACATGATGCATCTTTGTTAAGTGTTACAATTACATTACCAAAATATTGGAATTTTCTCTCAAAATTCTAACTTATCAGGCTTGGACTATTTGGAACTATCTTTGGTATTTATTGATTTAATCCGTCTTAAATGCATCACATTGAGGCGTTTTTAGAAAAACATACTCAAGATGGCTTGCAAAATGTCCACAAAATTTTATAGAAAAGTTGATATTTTTACATATATCCCGAACATTATTCTCTACTTTTCTGTAAAGGTAGCAAATTGTGATTCACTTTGTTATTAAACATGCTAATTAATCAACTGGCAACAAAGCATTCCATTCTCGTTGTCCCTTTACCTCATGGGGCATGACAATTAATTTTAAATGATGCAGAATGTAATTTCGCCGAAAACTTCTTATGGGATTCTGACCATGTTGTTGAACGGAAATGAGCAGAACTCTGAAAATGGATAATTATATGCCTACTCTGGTCCAATACCAGCCACGTGTAACCATTATATGAAGTGGGTACAAGACCAGGTAACAGCAGGCCTTTTAGAAAGTCAAACAAGGAGATTAGTGAAAAGCTGCTTAATAACATCAAATTATGGGCCTCTGGCATCAAGGTTGATTACTAATGTCACGAATGCCATTTCCTCCATTGCAAGTATGTCAACAAACATTAAACCAAGCCTAACTATGCTCATTAAAATCAGCGTCATGACTCGGAACTCGGCTTTAACCTTCATGAGTTGTGGCATTCAGGTCTTTGATAATTCAACTGGCATGTAGTTGAGGCAAGAAGTATTCAAAAGTACCCCACTGACGTTCTATCAAATATGGCGAAATTTATTAGCTAGATCGCCAATAGCCTAATTCATTAATAACACTTATTGGATATATTTTTGTGTGCTCTACTATATGTATAACACACCATTACTATGGGTATAACATCTTTCTGCTAGAGATCAAAACACTTTCCACTATATGTATACATGTATAAATTCCGACGCATTTCCCAATGGAAAGTGATCTACCTACATTATAGTTTGGAATAATACGATACCAAAAAATAATTCCATGCTATCCTGATCCACATCGTCATTTAAGGGGTTAATGAACCCGGCCGTGAACGAGATGGCGAGTCAGTATTCGCAGCTACGGTTCGTTTAGCCAATATCGACATTGAAGGGTTAATAAACCCGGTGATGGGTGGCACGGCAAGTAATTTTTCACAGCCTATGCATCCTATACTACCATACTGAATCATGTTATACTGTCTATGGGTCCATGCCCCCCACGCGCTTGCCCGAAATATCTCGCGATCTTCTAACCTATACCGCCATTTAAGGGGTTAATGAACCCGCACATGAACGAGTTGGCGATTCAATCTTCACCATTTAAATTTTGCAAGTGCACCACTACCGTTATTCATCAACGTAGAGTGTGATCTGCTCTCTGAATCCGTCCAGGCTCTCACCGAGTCCCGGGTTCTTTTAGTGGAGTAGATTAAGTGCAGTTTCCAAGGCAATTGTTCAAATGGTGAATAAAGCATGAAAGTTTTCCCATATGTACACATTCACTAACTTATTTATATTAGATATGGAGCCTCTCTGAAATTTCACTTTAATTTTCCGAATTTAAAGACCGTTTCGTTATTATATAATTTATTAAATGTCGCAATTAATCTTACCATGAAAATTGCGATTTAAAATTAGACATATACAGTAAGTATGACTCTGTTAGATATAATGCCACATGTTTATGGCAAAATTGGAACTCCCCGTCCGAGATGGCCGTCAAAATGGCAGCTGAAAGAGGACAATTTGGCGTTTTATCAACAATATCTACTAGATCAGTTTAAGCTGTAAAATTATGTAACTGGTTCGGAAATATTTTGTATTTTTCATGTTAACTGATTATTGAAGCAATGAAATGTGCCATTCGTGGGATCTCAGTCCCTTCCGATCCCTCAATAATTCGATTTTTACATAATTTGGTATGAAATTTCACCAATAATCACCATTAGGACTCTAGTCATATTTTAGGAAGAAATGGACAGAGCTGTGCACAATAACTGACGCATACCATTGATTATGAATATTTCAACTCAATGGAACAAAAATGGTCACATGTTATTGGGCCAGAGTAGGCATATAATTATACCCCTTTCAGTTCATTTTCAGATTTCTGCTCATTTCCGTTCAAAACATGGCCAGAATCGGATAAGAAGTTTTCAGCTAAATTATAATTTGCATCATTTAAAATGGAATTGTCATGCCCCATAATGTACAGGGACAAACAGAATAGAACAGTTAGTTGTCAGTTGATTGAGTAGCATGTTTAATAGCCAAGCGAATCACAATCTGCTACCTTTGCAGAAGACCTGAGAATTAATGAATATATGTGAAAATATCAACTTTTCTATAAAATTTTGTGGACATTTTGCACGTCATCTTGAGTATTTTGGTCCTAAAAACACCTCAATGTGATGCATCTACGAAAGATTAAATCAATAAATACCAAAGATAGTTCCAAATAGTCCAAGCCTGATAAGTTATAATTTTTAGAGAAAATTCCAATATTTTGGTAATGTAATCGTAACACTTAACAAAGATGAATCATACATGTTAGTGTTCAATGTACTTGCGACATGATATCCAATTGTATACATCAACAACAACTTTTTTTTACAAGCGATTGTATGGCACACTGGGACCATTTTCCATATTTTGGCCGCCATTTCGACAGCCATTTTTAGCCAAAGTGAAAATTTTGTTTCCATTGGGTTAATATTGTCACAAGTAATGGTATGCACACTTACAGTCTGCAGTTCTGCTAATTTCTTGTTGAAATGTAACTAGGATACAATTTATGATTTTTTGTGAAATTTTATACTGAATTCTGTAAAAATCGATTTTTAAGGATTTCAAGGGGATAGAACCCCATGAATGACATATTTCATTTCTACACTGATCAGTTAACATGAACATAACAAAATAGAGTCAAATTCTAAAGCAGTTCCAAAAAAACTAAAACTGATATAGAATATGTTGGTGAAAAAATGTCAAATTTTCCACTTACTGCTGCCATTTTGAGGACCACCATGGACAGGGGGTTCCAATTTTGGCCTAAAATGTATCAATATATCTCGCAGAGTCATAATTACTGTATATGCCTAATTTTTATTGCATATCCCATGGGAAGAGTAATTGCGACATTTAGTAAATTATATCATTACGAAACGCTCTTTAAATTCGGGAAATCCCTTAAAAGAGGGGTTAAAGTGAAATTTTAGAGTGGTTCAATATGTGACTATGTACATATGTGCAAAATGTCATACGTTAGTCATAAAGTGAACAATTTTGTTACTAATCTATTCCACTATTTAGTCAATATCGGAATTTAAAGCGTTCATAAAACCGGCGGTGGATGACAAAGCAAATAAACGTTCGCAACCTATACTTATTATGTATCCCACTACCATATGGCATCATATTATGTTGTCCATGGGCTCATGGGGCTTCCCGGGCTTGTCCGGGCTCTCATATGTTCTTCTGGTGCATATCGTCATTTAAGGGGTTAATGAAGCCGGTCGTGAACGAGATGGCGAGTCAATCTTCAAAGTATACCTTTAGTAAGTGCCTCACCACCATTAGTCATCAATATATAATCTGATCGGGTCCCTGTGTGCCCGGAATCTCCCGGGTTCTTTTAGTCAATATCGGCATTTAATGGGTTAATAAATCCGCTGGTGGATGACACAGCAAGTCAATTTTCATAATATATGCTTATTTTGTATCCTACTACCATAAGCAATCACATAGCACTGTCCGCGGGCCCATGTGGCTGTCCGGGCCCGCCCGCGCTTGCCCGGGCGTGTCCGGGCTTGCCCGGCCACTAATTAGTCACACCGATCCACCTTAACCCGCAATTTGGTCCTGGACCGGCTCTCGTCGACTGTTTACTGGGCCACTTAAAATTATCTATTGGGAAAAATAATAGATTTCATACATCGATATCTGATCACTCTGAGCTATGATGGGTGGGTTCCTTTACTCGAATCAAATATAGTGTACCCCCGAGTAATTTGCAAGCGTAAATTCGGATTATGCAGAAGTCTATTTCTGACCATCAAACCCTCCAGGGATATGATTAAATTTGTATATTATGCCACACTAATATCATAACCTGGTTTAAGAACGTTTGAGTTGGAAATAGGAGATGCAGCAGGGAACATTAATAACTATTCATCTCCACCACAACAATCAACAATCAGTGATATGTGCATGCATTTCAAAAGATATTATGAAAAACGACGATCATTCATATTCTAAAAATAAACCGAGCTATTTCCTCCCGTAAAACAGTTTAAAGGGACTCAATCCGATCAGACAGTCCCCATATCATCAAGTTACAACATTTCTTCAAAATACGCTTTTGTTATCAGAATCGCAACAAAATAATGCTAACCTCTGTCAACTATGGGATAAAATTTCCCAAAAACGTGCTATTTATGAACATGTTCAATGAAAAAATATTGACGTATCATAACTTGCGTATCACGAAATTTGGCGGTGTTACCACTTGATTTTAGAGTTATCCATCTTCATCCGCAATTTTGTCCGAGACCATCGGTTTAAAGACTCTTTTCTGAGCCACAAATTATTACACATTTCAAGAAACAACAAATTTAAAAAATCGATATCTGATCACTCTGAGCTTTGATGGGTGGGTTCCTCGACTCGAATACAATATTTTTCACCAGCGAAGCCACAGAAATAGTCATTGGTGAGCGTTAATTCCGATTGAGTACCGTTAAATGATGAAAAAGACGGAAAATAAAGGAAAATACAGATCAATCAACTATGTTCTGCATCACATGATTTATATTTTGGTCAACATGATCATAGACCAAGCAATCATAATTTGTTTTGCAATCTGGCGACAAAATTTGCAGGATACGTCCATAAACCAGAAATATATGTTGCTGTTAGGTAAAGAAAATATATTAACAATTTTTATATTTATGGTAAATCAGATTAAACATTTAAAAAACGTATGACTATTATCATATACATGTAGTTACTATACATACGGGTGCAGTCAGGTACAGTATCGACAGGCAGCCAGCCAGATCCGCTACAAACGAACATCTGCATCGACTCAAGATTGATATTCGCGATGTCATAACCAGACATACATTGAGGTGCACAGAGCTCCCCTCCGACCCATGTATCACAGGCGACGACCCCATTGGTCGGAGGAGCTAGTACTGGGCATGTCGCTGAAAAATTAATTCAGTCATATAATTATACGGTTCGAAAAGGAATGCCTCGTATAATATACATTGTCAAAATATTAATGTACGCAATATTTCCTTACAATAATGGCTCACAATAGACCTATACATGTAGTTTGCTTTCTATTCACAGTAGGGTGGATTCAGAACGAAGTAAGTATTAAATAGCATCAGTGATGTGAACTATCTACATATACAGGTATATTCATACTACGCGTATATGTATTACTTTATTTTCACCCCTCCATCTCATAGAAGAACTGATGTGTGTGAGTGAGTGAGTGAGTGAGTTAGAGTGAGGATATGTGTGTGTTTGTAGTTCAAGGGAATCTGACATGCGGGGGCCGTTGTTCCCTTGCTCTCAGCAAAAAAGTCAGCTTGGTCAAACATTCTTTTCTCGGAGCTGAACGGAATACAACTCAATATTACTATAGTTAATGAGGTGTCCAGTGCATCTGTTATAGATACACAGCATAACATGCATATGTTGCATATTGGGGTATAATGCTGTTGTTACTTTGCCTATTATTATCTGAGGAAACTACAGTGAACTTCATAGTAATCCTCAAAATCAGTTATCAATCAACTAAATTATCTCATGTTTGGCTTCAAAATTCTCAATTTCAAAATTTCAAAGGGCTGCTGAAATATGTGAGCACCTTTGTAAAGCTTGCTTCCATGTCCGTGCTGCGGATTCGTTTAGCGCATCGTTTAATAGATACTGTCATCTTTCACAAATGTCCGGAAAACGCATCTGTCACGTTCAGTTATTGTCTCGGACTTAAAATGGCATTAACGATTATACATTCTTTTGGTTATATCTTCTGGTATGAAGTGTAGTATTATAGAATACTGCCCTTTTTCACTCACAGGTATGCAACGAATTTATGTTCATCAAAAGTACAGATCATGGATTATGAGAATGTCGAAATGACATTGTACTTTCCACCATTTCCGTGTCCCTAAATATGAGAGAAAGCACCAGTAACACTCGTCAGTTATTGGGCCGAAACGAACATGTGTGATAGAAAGAAACGGACCGTTTCCAGCAACACAACCGGAAATCGGACATGTGTGAAACTGGCCACTTAAGGTGCACTATGTTTATATCTCGCTCTATGTCAAATAACTCGTACGATGTTGCTGAGATCATGATGGATGAAAGGGAGCAACTGTAAATTATAAGGTTTTTCTGTCTGTCGGCACAAATATATCAGCCACCCAATGAAATTTGTAGATTCGCTATCGATCCTTCAAAATTGGGTACAGCACCCGTGGTTCAAAGATAATTTAATGAAACCTATATTTCAGTTTTTATTTAGATTCAGTTTATGATGTAACATTTTTGGAACAATAATTGTTAGATGAAAGACACTATGTTGTTATTGTAACTCGAGGTCTGGAACACCTGAATTAATTTACACTGGTTGTTAATTTGTTGCCACACCTTCATGTTTTATAGTAACTTTAAAACTGACGAATACATATTTAACTGAGATTAGTTCTACATTAGACCCACCAGGAGGAGAGCAATTTGGTCTCTCTTGTCCGTCTGCCCACACCCACGATCCAGTTGACGAGAATTCCTGTTTATCACATGTGATGACGTCAGAGCCAGTCAGTATATAAGCCCCCAAACAGAACATGTTGCAGCTCGTCCCGAAGATGGCGTCTGTGTGTGTGCAATTCATGTCCATGTAGTCAATTGTTGAGTACTCTAATATGCTGCACGTAACAACTGTAAATGTTTATGTACATATGTATAATATTCCTTTTTAAATTCCCTCCAATGGTGGAGAGCACGTATAAGCATTCAAATGCAATACAGATCACAATACATGTTACTACTTTCGCTGCATTGAATAATTATTAATGCGAATACATATATATGACAGAGTGGGATATACCTTATTTCCAATGTATATCCTTACATATAATAAGCAATTTAGTTGGTTTGTTTGTTTTACATAATGTTATATAGGCCTACACTATAAATCAATATTTAAAGTACCCAATGCATGCATGTTCAAGTCCAAATTACGTTACATTATATTGTATATTATATACACCAATTGAAACGATAAGTACACCAATAACTGTCTATGAAAATATGTATTAAAATATTCATACGATACAAATGTCAGCTGCATCATAAAGCAGTAGAGTGTGCAACATATTATATAATAAAGATTTGATAATAATAATTATGTTATTTTAAAGGAACTCATGACTTCAAAGTGGATAATTAATGCTAAATAACATAAAATTCTGAAAAACAACTATCATCAACAATTACATTGAAAAATAAATTGCATTACTTTTTTTGTCAAATCACTCTGTCTTGTTTACATAGCAATAGTTTCAACATGCAACATTTCATTATTGGATAACAAAGTTTATCTATATCTTCATGTTCTTTTGATGTTTTTAGCATTTTAAATTTTTTAAATATGTACATACTGCGAGTGTCTGGGTCCCTTTAACTTCGGGATAATAACCGAGAGCTTTCCGATGAATAGCAACAGGCCATATAAATTAATTGTCATAATGTGATCGCGTCATTATTGTGTTCTCTTATGCTGTATGTAACAGTTTGAGAATGAAAATATCAGAATAACAACAACAGACCTTCAACACTTATTGTAAAAGTACATGGGTTCCCTATGTTATCTGACAGATCTTTGACTGAGAACATTATTGAATAATCGCCATCCTGGACTATCGTTCCTACTGCTGGTCCAAGCTCTTGTGAGATAGTGACACGTCCAGAGTTATCTCTGGCTGCGACTGGTAACCAGGCTAGTTTCACTGATGTATCTCCAGCAGCAGGGTATACAGCCTGGTCAACAGGACATGAGGTAATCACAGGAGGTTCAATATCTGCAAATCAAGTCAACCGGACATGAGGTAATCACGGGAGGTTCAATATCTGCAAATCGCGTCAATCAAATTCAGATTTGCTTTATAATTCTAAACACATACAATTCGGAGGATATTTAAACCTGCGACTCAGATTGCGGATTATTTTGAATTCGCAAAAATCATGTGACCTGTCATGTGCTAGACAGATTCAAACACAGAGCGCAGACACATGGACACCATGACGTACCCTTGTTGAACTTGTCACTAAATAAAACAGGATAGTATAGTAGAAATGCATTACATTGTATGTTCTCTCTTGATGGTCCTCCTTTAATGCTCAAGAAAGCCAATTCGACAATACAATTAGCAAATATTCTGGTCAGATTCGACTACACACACACCGCTGACGTGTATTGTCGAACATAACTAGATATAAATTCCTTTCTTTAATATCCACGTGAATGTGTCATGTATTTATTTCTTTTGTAACACATCAGTAGAATGTGAAGAATGTAGTCTCACAAATCATGATACGACGCTCCAATTTTTGAATTTTGGGAGTGCGAATGTCGCACAGTACATGTAGATCGGTGGGCCTGAAGCATTATTGTCGTAATCGGCTGTCAAGAGGCCAACACAAATCAGTCGATGTACAACATTCTCCTATTTATATAAACGTCATAAAATCATATATTTATTTTTATTTATCTGGGAAAGTAGTTCCATAATGAATTTCTAACGGGTCTACTACGGCACTCTACTGGATCAAATCATAAATAAACTAAAATCACCACAACTCAACACGATCTATGTGTATTTCAAAGCTTTATTTTCCAACTGATGCACAGCAGTTGATCAATACTGCATGGTTCTGTAGAGATTATACCATGCGAAAGGGAATAAGATAATATTTAATGTGGATGTGATTGTTATCGTAAGTCTGCATACTTACATGCATCTGATAATCCATATATATATTTATCCCACAGGGTTAAAATAAAGACAAACAATGGAATGCGGTTTTAGCTACCTGTTTAGCAAAACATAATTACAGGAAGCCGATACATGAATAATAATAAAAACAATTAACAATTTTTGAGGCGCAATAACCGCCGCCATCAAAAACAAACCCCGAAAGGTGGGGGGGGGGGGGGGCAAAGACATCAACCCTGTGTGCTCTCCAACAACCACGAAAAATGGGAGGGAGGGAGGGTTTTCAAAAATTGGTGACCGTCTTCTTCGATCGATAAGTTGGAAAGAAAGTTGACACCGACCGCGCCGCTCACCCCTACGTGTAAAAATATAGTTCTCCCCATTCCTGCTCAAGAGTTATCCCAATCGCTTCGTGGCCTAATTAACATTTTTCCCAAACTCTCGCGATTCATGATTATGTTGTCAATTTGTCCAAATACTTTGTCGCTTTATTTTATTTTGCTTACTTCTTTGGAATTCCATGCGGTATGGCGTATTGGTAGCGTAGTGATCTATCGGTGAAATATTTCGCTACCGAACATGTTTGCGTTTCTAAAAGTTTCTGGTTTAAATCTCCGCATCTGTTTAACCCTTTGGGATAAAATACGTCGCTCTTATACGACTATGTTATATATCCTATTTTCTTGAATAGAATGAAAACACATACTTATGAACAAAGCAGAAGATACATTCAGTTTCCACGCGAATTCGGTCAATGGTGAAAGTTACACGATGACGTTGTTTGTCGACTATATCGTTGAAATTGACATGATGACATGTTATGATTGGAATGGACATCCTCCCCCAGCACGCCAAGTAATATAAGCCTAATGGTTAGTTTCAGTTCCATGCACTCTCGACAACATATATAACTATTTATAATTACCCCAACAAACATATGCCTTGGTGGGAATCTATAAAGTGATTTTGACAAGAATTGTTTTAAACGCTACATGCAGGAACCGGGGCCCCATATTTGATTGTTTTAGCGTTGGTTCATTAATTACGCTTGCGTATGATCATATTATACTTATTACGGTAATGGATACCAGCCATCCTGGCGGAATGAAGCTTGAAACATACCTTTGATACACCAGAGAACAAAACAGTTGTTAATTATGTTGAAGTAGCTGGGAACCTTTATTCAGTGTTCGAGTGGCCAGTGGCCCCTGTGTGCGCTTCGTGCACACTTTTATCACTGACAGAGCCCTTATTCAGCGGCGGCCACAATTCGATAGTTTAAATATTTGGATTAAAAACAATTATTAGAAATTCAAATTTTTAAAATGAATTGTATCACTCTTTAGATTGTAACCTTGCCCGAATAGTTTGTTTTTATTTATTTAATTAAAAACTAACACCGTTATAACATCCACCAGGGAACCCCTAGTCACCACCACATTTGTGTGAAATCTGTCCAGAGTTCAGGGTGAAAAATCCGAACAGACAGACACACAGACATAATGGTCATTCCTTTTCTATATATAGATATATGTATACAGACTTAATATGCCACTTACAGACTTATTCAAATAACAAAACTTAGAAATAAATGTTATTCTTCAGTTTGGAACAATATACAAGAGCGTTCCTTACCATATTCTTGATGTGGCAGACATGAAGATTGATTGTTTTATATCTCTGGGAAATATAGAAAAAAGTTGGAAAATGGCTATGATTTTGGCAAGTTTTTCATTTTGGCAAGTTTTTCAGAGTATATAAAGCCTGTAGGTCGGTATATCATATATTTATCGACTAATATTATTCCTTCCTTCCAAATTAATACACATGCGATTGAATAATTACGAAAGATACTTAATCGGGCTTGACGAAAGATAGGGATTGGTATTCTGAGTAACAGATGCAACACGATGTTTTTTCTAATTGGTTTCCGGCCATGTATTCCATTTTCTAATAGGTTCCCATCTACAGATATGTATGCTTTATTATAATATGTCTTTATATTTATTATTCGGGAATAATAAGTGGCATGATATATGGAAAATGGATTATGGAACGTTTAGGAACCGAGCACATTGAAACCTTAATGCTGAGGGTGTTTCCTCGGGTTTCTGTTTTCAAAACCCCCAGCCACACTAAAATAACTCCACGACACTGTCGCGTATTTAAAACAGTGACTCTCTGCCATTGTCAAAGGTATTATTTGCATGTACCCGAAAAATAGAGTAGACATGTCCACTCACCGGTATTCAATCTCCACTGCAATTATATCGATTCATTCCCCTATTGAAATGTACCTTAGAATATTCAAACGAATTTACAAGCGTGGGGTTTCTCCTATTGGATGTTTTTATTTTCTATGGAAATAATTGATTAAATAGTTTCGAAACTTCCGGAACCATTCACTCTATGTAACGGCAAAAAGTATATGTGCCATTCCGGTCGATAGATGGTCAATTCGATAAGAAATGAAAATTTGTCTACGGTCACCAAAGCAAGTATACTTAAAGCAATGAACACTCATATGGACTCTGTTGTATTGGTATGCCTTAGGTATCACTATTCATTTCCACATGTGCACTACCTAATGTTCTCATATGTTATTTGTATCGCCATACAGCGACAAGCCAGTGCAACCATCTAATTAACACCATTACATGCATTAATTGATACCATATATTGCTTAACCGGCAGTCATAATCTCGGCTTCTTCACTGTAAACTTATGAGTTAATTTTTGCAGACCCAGCCATCGCCATACACACAATATGAACACAACATGCGTTTTATTATGTCAGCTCTTGCAATTAGTCAATCAGCGTCGATATATGGTGACGGTATATGAACCCATATTAGGTCGGTGACCTAATATGAAATCAATATAAGGTACTTATGCACCATCTTGTTTTTTTTCAGAAACTCAGTCGCCCGGTAATAATTTTGGCCAAAAGAAGGGGGATATCTGTCGGAAATCATTTTCTGTAAATTTAAAGACATAGTATCATGTACCAAAACCTGTATGCGATATATCTGCGAATTCTAACTACTCATAAGTTAACTATCAAACTCAACAAGTTTTTCTACTTCTGGTAATTAGCAATTGACTCAATGCGTTGACGTTCAATGCCCATGACACGTCACTTTGACGTTACATATGTTAATGGCCATAGACGACACATTTATCTTACCAAATTACAATAAATTACAGCGACGATTGATTAAAGGGATATGCTGGATTTTGTCCACTGACATAATAAATACAATACGGGACGCTTAGTGGTTGGACATGGTGTCATGTGAGGCTCATCGAGATCAATATTAGGCTCGGCCTACAGCCTCGCCTAATATTAATCTCACTTCGCCTCACATGGAACCATACCCGACCACTAAGCGTCCCATAACTTAGAATATTTACCTGTTTCTGGAATGTTTTGGGCACTTCTAATAATGCAATCCATTTACGTGAGCGTCGTCACATGTGTAAAAACCCACATATTAATATTGTATTACACCAGTATCGTCCATAAATTCAATGCGTTGTCATTATTGTAACCAGCTATGCACACGTTAGAAGTAACCATTAACACACATTTTGTCATGTTGTGCCCCATCACAGTTACTGTTTATTTTCAAGAGCGTTTTGTGAAATCATGTGCGTCATTGTATAGTATAACGTAATGGTTTCACATATTTCATTCATATTTTTCCACACCACGCACAACTTTTCAACAAACTCCGATAGCATATCTGCACTGGCAGTCATCTATTTACATACCTATGCTAGGATATCTCATTACACATCGTATATTTTATGGTATACTATGCGAAATCTCCCAATTAATAAAGTAAACGCTCTTTATCCTTCAAGCGTGTGCCACTTAATGAGTTGTAAATCATCATACAGATCCAAGCCATATGCACAACCAACATACCATTTGTCGGAATTCAATCATCGCATGTGATTGAATCTGACAATTTTAGATGTATTTCTTCAATCTTCTTTGCTCATAACATAGGCCATATTAATTCTTAGTATGGTTGGTTGGTCCAATTTGTTAATAATATTACGGATAATGTAGCCAGGTGATGTTACTATTCTAACAACCGTATATCGGGAGAGAGTAATGAGGCTTCCGTCTAAGTGTGCTTTATTCCAATAGGTCGAATGATTAAATAAGTGGCATGTCATATGGGAATTCGATTATGGAACGTTCTGGAACCGAGCCTATTGAAACCTTAACGATTAGTGTGTTTCCTCGGGTTACTCTGTTTTCAAAACCCCAACCAACCTTGAAATAAATGCACGACCTGTGACGTATTTCGAAAGCCATGTACATATGCCATCGTCAGAGGTCTCATTTGCATGTGTCTATTAGAAAATGGAATAATGGACGGAAACTCATTAGAGAAAAGCAACACATAGGGAGGGGCTTACATGATATACTCACTAAAACAAATTATAGGGACAGTTGTGGGACGTGACATAGTCAGGTAGCGTGCTCACAAAGGGCCCACTATGCAGCATTCATTATTTAGTCAATATAATAATCACCCATCTATTAAATCTGGATACGCATGATGAAATACAATCTGAACAACATGTGGCACCTGTTAATAAGATTGAATACCAGTCGCTATAATACCCGATGACATGACATGACAGCATGACATGACACATATATGCTAATATGTCCTGAGAAAACAGCTCATAAATAAGTATTTAGTAAAGAGAGGGTTAATTGGAAAATCAAATTTGGCCTGGATCAATCATTAAATCGACTGGTAAAACCTCTTACCGATGCATGTTATTGTGGAAATTGTCCAGGTTCCAGAGCTGCGGCATATCAGCGTGGACGATTGACTCGCCAAAAATCCAGCATCACAGCTGGCAAAGCAGGAACTCTCGTACCGGAACCCATTGATACAGTTAGCTTCACTGTAACTTCCATTAGGAGAAAGACTAATGGGCGATGGACACGAAATCTCTGCAAAATTAATAAAATTGAGATCATATCCTAGTGTTACAATCTAATTGAAAATGAAACTGTTATAAATTTAGAGAAACTAAATCACTATCAAATATCTGATCGTAAAAAATGTTGTTTGTTCCCAGTGATCTTGCGTCAATTATGCTAAATTTTACTATATGCTAAAGCCTAGTCTCAATTATGAAGTAGCTATAGTTGCCAAATAGTGTTCAATGATAGATATATTCAGGCTGTTATAAAAGTTAGAGAAAATATATCATTATCAGAAATCTGAAGGCTAGCCTAAATGCTTGGGTAGATTTAGTTGCAAAATAGTGGTATATGATTGATATATTAAGACTTCTCTTTAACATAACTGTCATAATTTGCTCGAAAATGGTAGCAATATGTCTCACATCAGAGTAAGTATTCACTTTTTTCTTCACCTATATAGATAACTCAACCCAAAAGACATCAAACGATATACATATCCATTTTGCTAGCTCACTGTGAATCACTTCCACATATATATATATATTATTTCCCTTGACGCTATGGCGTCATAATCATTATTGTCTTCTATTGAAAAGTGGCAATATCACAAAGGCCTATAGACATTTTATTTAAATGAACTATTTTCTATGGACACGACTTATATCAATCTCTTCGACCACACACATATATATATATATATATATATATATATATGAATCTTTGGAAAATATAGGTGCTCAAGTGACTATGTCACCATTTTTCGATGTTGTGAAATTAATTTGAATGCAAAAATCTCTTTAAAACAAATATGATCGATGTCCGTTTAAAAAAAGAACTAATGTTGAAATTCTACAGACGCCTAGTCTCCTAGCAACTGTAAGCTCCTCCCACTAATTAATATTTGTGGACACCTTCATTGGCCGGATCGTTGCTTGTGTTAACTGAACTTACTCTCACATGACGGTATCGTAGCATCGTATGACCCGTTCTGCAGACAACTTATTGTGTCATGTCCAACGAGCATGTAGCCTGCGTCACACGTGAACTGACAACTTGTTCCGAAAATAATGTTGATATTCTCGCATGAATGGCAGCCATCTGGGATTGAGATTGAGGACTGGCATGTCACCACTGGAAAGAAAAGCATGGTTACATCATCATCATCATCATCATCACAGTGTGTATGCCTGTACTCAAGGATTTGCCTTTCTTCGGATTATATGCTCTACTTTCTTCGGATTTGCATCACTTTTGACCAAAATACTAATCACATGTGTACACAATCTATTAATACAGGGGTTAAATGTCGAGAAATCGACTGAACCACACGACTAACCAATGATCTAAATTTGTTATACAAATAAATGCCATATTTGTCAGATTTTGTTTAGTGTTCGTTCCGTATAGGTGATAAAATTTACTCATACTCAAAGTACTTTAACTATATCCAGGAACAAATGACTTCTCAGTACAACACTATCGTAGTTGGGTATGACACCGGGAACATAGTAAAAATTGCATCCGGATCAGTCTACTAGTAGCTATACTGTCTGTACTACTTTAGTTCTGGAGTGTACTTCTGTTTGCAGACAAGCCCAATGACACTGTACCACTTTAGTCTATTTGCTATTTTCAAATTGGGTTATCCGAAAGCCAAAACGGTCTACAATCCCAATTTTGTATTCTAATATACATTATATACTTATGGGTTCACCATATCGATTGTATTCTTCTAACTTTTTTGTTGCCTTTTCTGCCATCATATTTAGCACTGCGGTCAATGGGGAAATTGTTAATTTATGTGATATGCAGGCAATAGACACGATAAGCTGCATTGTTTGTCGATCAACAACATTTATTCCACCACGCGAGCACAACTATGACCATATATGTTAATTTTGTTATTCTTTCGAGTTATGATTTGATAAAATAACAATAATATTGCAAGTTTCTGTTGTTGGGTTAAAAGGTAATTTTAAGTGATCTGGTAGTTTCTTTTTAATATCTCTAATCATTTGTCTTAAAGTATTTATCCTAATTACCCTTGGAAATATTGGTTTAGAGGTCAGGATGCTTAATTGCATGTGCATATGTTCTATGTAGAACCTTGCAGATGTTACCATTTGGTTAGCCGCATCCACAATTAATTCCAAGTTATGATGAACACTAGTATAATATTAAACTTTTAGAATTCTTCGCTGTTGTTGATTACTAATGCGATAGCTCACTGTTGAAGTTTTAGCAGTGACCCGATATTACGGTACCCATTTTGTAGCTAGTTTATTTCTGGTTCGGTTATCCTTATAATAAACCGGATCACCAACTTCATAACAAATATCCTGAACATTTTTACCAGCATATTGCTTTTGACAATTCTTAGCAGATTTGAAGTGTCTATGCACTAATCGAAACATGGTGACGGTATATCACCCATATATTTAACACGTTATCCAATGGTAATACAGGATCTCGGTTATAAAACAGATATAATGGCGAATATTTAGTTGATTCATTCACAATAAATATAATAGCTGCTGGAGTTTCATTAAGATGGAGGGTGTCTTATGCCATCATTATATGCCAGTATTAGCTTGTGGATGATACAATGAAATATTTAGTTTCTTCAAAAGGTCTTGCATAATTTGATTACAATTTTCAGATCCATTGTCGGTTAGGAGCGCTAAGGGTGCATAGAGCATGCAAAGATTTGATCGATTAATAATTGTGCTATTATTTGAGCGGTTTTATCTGGAATCGCAAAACTTTCAGGCCAACCACTATACAAGTCGATGAATGTGGCCATGTACTTGTTACCTGATAGTGTAGTTGTATAAGGTCCAGAAAAATTAACTTTCCTAAGATTGCGACTTATACAAATAATACAAGTATCAAAGTGTTGGTAAATATCTTTATATAAATTATTCCAATAATATTTAAATTTTAAGGAGAACATTTTATCCGTCCCTACATGACCATTGCTATCATGATACTGTTGTAGTATTGATGTCATAAGATGCTGAGGAATGCATATTCTGAGTGTAGGATCATCTTTGGAATCACTAGTGCCATGTAATATACCTTGTATCATGATATATTTATCCCAAATAGATGGCGGTGGTTTAGAGCTATTGTATTGTTTCTTAACCCGTTGAACCCATAACACCGATATTTAGGTGCAAACGAACCGTGACTATATCCCGTAACACCGATATTTCGGTGCATCAACGAAATGATTCGGTAGCAAATTTATATATAGTATAACGAGCGTCAGACCCACTGATTTATATTTAAATTGCCCCCACATATGTCAGCAGCGCCCATGGTTCGTATGGAATGGTTGGCCGCTAGTATCAGGTAGAAATATATGCGCATGCACATAGCATATAATCTACAAAAACATACAATATTTTAAGCGAACTATAATTTCGTGTTCCCCGTGTGTGTACAGAACAGACATAATTTAGACACACAATTTCAGTTTAAATTACCCTCGCATATATTAGTCAGTGTTCTGCTACATATGGGGAAGGGTCTATCGCCTTTCAAGATAAAATATTCGTGCATGCGCAGACCAGCAAAATGACAAATAAATGGTTTATAACGTACTTTTACACGACATACCAACTAATATATATATTTGAATGGGCCTATTGAAGTCAGCGCTGGCAAAGGTGTGTATATGGATTGGCTGCCCACTAGAAACGGGTAGGAAAATATGCACATGCGCGCAGGCTATAATTCATTTTTGAAAAATGTGTTTAAGTGAATTGTGGCGCTATATATGACATATAGTTGCATGTTTCACATGTTCAGTAGACACAATCTAGACAGCTTACTTGAACAATGGGGTCATGATATGTTACGGGAAATTACGTTGTTTCTGCATGGTCTCTGTAATATCAGTCTCTGTTATGCCACATGCGGCAAAAAGTCTATCGCATATCAAGTTGACTTACTCGCACGTGGTCAGGTATATCTTAAATTTCACATTAGGATATTGGTTGCATCGAAACGCAATTCGCTGTTGTATAATTACAACGTTAAAAGCTAGAATTCGGGTAGTTGCCTAGTAACCGTTTCTAAGGAGAGGTCGGGTGGCAAAGTATCCCGGTCTTACAATGATCAGTGGTCCATGCATGCATAGCATGCCTGTACAGTTTCAGTTATGTGTCCCCTTTGAACATAACCAACACCACGCGACTATAGACACTGTCTAAATTAAGGCAAAACATACCACTGAATAGTTAGTGCAATGTCATTCGATCAATAGTGGTATTTGCTTAGCAACCGTTGCTACTCATAAACGGGATATTTGGTTCACTATTCTGGTCGGGTATATCTAAAATTTCACGTTAGGGGTATTACCTGTATCAAATAACGCAATCACTGGGGTTGAAAAACGATGCTATAAGTTATATTTACATTTTTCAGTCAATTCCGGGTAGTCGCCTAGCAACCGTTACCAATGAATTGCAAAGGGGCAAAGTCTCGCGATCTTATAATGATCGCTGATCCATGGGGGACTAACCTGTAAAGTTTCAGACCTGTGTCACAGTTTGAACATAATCAACACCATGCGACTAGACACTCTAATTTAAGTGGAAATACTACTGGGAGCCCCGGGTCAGGGTGTCGATCACTGTGGGGCGTCAGGGTTCAAAGGGTTAAGTTCGACTATATCTTCATCCTTGTCCTGTTCAACAATCATGTTATAACCAGGCGTCTGTAGATTAGCCATTGTAGGTAATTCATTATCATATATATTACAAGTAAAATAATCTTATCACTGATATCAGGTTCTTCCTGTTCAGTGTCAGTGGTGTCTTTGACACTAATAAATGCTATGCATGAGAGCATATCAGCACACATGTTTAGTGGTCCTGGTATCTATTCTATTTTAGTTATAACCAGTTATATCCAGTGCCCATTTTTGTAACTTCTTATAAGGAACTAAGGAGACATTTGAGTAAGTATTATAATGGTTTATGGTCTGTTTTTATAATGATATGTACATTACTTAAGTAGTGATCGAATTTCTTAAGTGCACAATGAATTGCAAAACATATTGTTCAATGGTCGCCCATTGTTGTTGAGTACACTTAATTTATGTGATAAATGATAGATTGGTTTTTCTTCTGCTATGCGTAAGTCGTTAACTAGGTGTTTATATTTGGATAATGGTTGAATAAGACAAGCACCTACACAATCTTGACTTGCATCTGTATACAAAATGTATGGTTTGTTTATATCTGGGTAGCCTAAACAGCTAATGGTGTTAAATGCACCAAATCTTCTTTGACACTCTGATGTCCATTCAAATTTAGCATATTTCTTTGGTAACGCATTTAGTGGTATCGCTATTGAGCTAAACGAAGGTATAAAGCTACGATAGTAACCTAACATTCCCATCAAAGATCATACACCACAATCAGTAGTAGACGGAGCTAGGTTACGAATTATTTCTTCATGTTTAACTCCCTTTTCATTATCACAAAGCCAAGATAATTTGTCTGATTTTTAAAGCTGCATTTCATTTTTAGGTTATGGTCGCGCAGGTGATCAAACACATTTTGAATATGTTGGAGATGATCTTTTAAGTTTTTACTAAATATTAAAATATCGTCTAACTAGGTTAAATCGTAGTCTTGCATACCATCTAAGACTACAGGCATAATATTTTGAAACAGTGAAGGGGTATTTACAAGTACTAAAGGAATAACCTTAAAGGAATATTGACCTTTGTGACACACAAAACTACTTTTTTCTTGAGCATCTTCATCTAATTTTATCTGCCAGTAGCGACTCTTAAGATCAAGCGCTGAGATGAATCTTGACCCGTTTAATGAGTTCAAAGAGTCATCTATGACAGGAAGAGGCCAACTAATTGTCTTTGTTATTGCATTGGGACTCTGTGGTCCATCATTCTTGCCCACTAATAAGTAAGGGAAGGCCCAGGTGATCTTCACCTTTCACCCCAGATTCTAGCATGTCATCTACTGCTTTATCTATAATTTATCGTTTTTGGAGTGGTACACGATAGGGTTTCATTTTAATTGGAGTTTCTCCCTGTGTTTTTTATTGACATTTTAGCTATCAGAAAATTGTAACTGAGCATCATTAGCTGCAATGAAATCTTCATTTTGAATTAACAAGTTGTGTATTAAACCAATTTTACCACTTTGTACATCTATATCGTTCAGTTTAACTCTATCTCCCATGCTATCAATAATATTTGGTTTAGAAAATTTTTGGTAGTTAGTATGCTCTGAAGTTGTGTGGATATCATTAATTTTATTTTCATTAGCTGGGTCTACTTGTCCAACTACACATCATCTTTTGTGTTTATTAAATTTATCTGTTTCATTAACTATTAGCACTGGTAATGTTTTCTTGGATTCTGACCTATTTTAATTATGGAGTCATTTAGCATTAGTCCGGGTTACTGTGATATAAATGCATTATCTATTGATGTGACCTTGAGGTAAGGTGAATTAAACAAATCACAACTACCACCAACTATATTTATGGAGCTTAATAAACTATTCCTTGGTTTTAAAACTGCTTCTCCTTTAAGATGGACTAGACAAGCAATTTGTGAGTCAGTAACCATAGGTACTAGCTTATGACAAATTCGAAGACATTGGAGATCGAAATAAATCCTGACACAATTTCTTATCACCCAGTCCGTTCCCAAGATTAAATTCCTGGAAACATTATCTACTACATAGAATGAATGACGCTGTTTAAGTCATTCACTTTTAAAGTTTAAATACACTTGACCTAAGACTTTTAATTGACCTCCAGTTACCGAGGACAAGTATTTCCTAGTTTCTTGTTCAATTTAGGTTTACCATGTAAATTCTGATAAAGCTTATGACTTATTATTGAAACCTGAGCACCAGTATCTACCGGGCTTCTTCTTTCCTATTATCGACTTATT